>JAWNNL010000845.1:0-600000 GCA_035045005.1 Liodrosophila aerea | reverse complement strand
GGATGGGCGAACTTGCATTCGGTATCCTGGCGAGAGCATTTGTTCCGCTGAAACTCTCGGCACACCTCCAGCTGGAGCCAACGCGAGTCCTTGCCGTTGAGCAGGCTGTTCATATTGACAACGTTGGCCATACTGATTCTATGTGTATACAGTATATGGTATATCGAGTGTCTGAGTAACTGGGGAGACTTTACAGTGCGTTTACAGTAAGTTTTGTTTTTTCTTTAGTTGGTTTTTAGCTTAGCTGGCGACTAGAGAATGTTGCGCGTTTTACTTGATGACGTTGGCTTCTGAGTTCTATTCGTCTTCACACAATAAAATTAAAACAGCTCTTAGCACAGATCAGCACCTATACATACAATCTATATACGTATATATAGTGTAAGGTTTACATATATCTATATAGCATAGATGGTAGCGTATTGTATGAGTTCAACGTTTGGTGCCTTAGCGTTTACACTGTTCAAAATTTTGGTGTTTTTAAGCTTGGGGGAAATAGCTGTTAGCTGTTAGCTGATAGGGATACTTGAAAGCCTTTTCTTTGTGGCTAAGAGTTGTAATTTTGATTCGAACGAACGTTACTTTCTTTTGCGTTTTTATTATAAGTATTATACTTTTTGTTTTGGCTGAGCATACGCTGATTTTACATTATCTGAAATGAGAATAAGAAGAGAGAAATACACGTTTAGGCTTATACCAAAACACTCTGGAGTAAGTCGATAGTTTTCTGAGACTGAGCAAACGATGACGGTGAATGTGTATGAATGTCTTTCTTTTTATGGTTAGTAGCGCGCAATATATATATATACTTATTCAGGAGCGTGAGTTAGTTCTTATGTGAGGGGGATGCACAAAAAAATACACGAAAAATTGAAAATAAATGTAGAATTTTAAAAGATTTTCGCTTAATTTATGTGAAATGAAATGAATGGATTATCAAGTGCAGTAAATAGAGATTTCGATTTGCATTTGTGTGAGTGTGAGTGTGTGTGTGTGCGTGTGTATACATATTCATGTCTAGTTATAGAGCGTATATAGAGCGCAGCATCATCCACATGGCAGCTAAATATATATATATGTATATATTTATGTATATGTACTATATGCCAGGCAGCCGTTAGCCATTTTCTCTGCGATTTTCTTAGGTGGTTTTACGCTCTGGGGGAAAATAGCGAGAAAATCATAAACCAAAACCAATCCATAAAGCATGGCCCATTAACACAGCGGAGCAAATTGCACATTGACAACAAACTACAGAGATATCAATGCGACATCAGTTCGATATCGATTCTGCTGCATATAGAATTTAGCATAAACTTAAAACCTATACTTAACTTAAGATGTGTAGCGTAAGCAACAAACAATATATATAGAAATAGATATAGATATGGAGAGAGAGACACAGACATGGAAGTAGAGCTAGTTCTTTCCTTACAGAGAGACAGAGTGAGAGCGAGTTTATCATTAAATTCTATTTGCTTTTCTACGCGCCCTTAGCAAAAGCGATTAAAAAGTTGAAACGCACTTACCGCTCATTTATTTACACATATTACAATTACAAAATATCTATAAATATACGTACTGCAAAAAATAATCATCAACTATTTATATGTTTGTATTATAATAATTGCAAAACCCAAAGAAGAGAACAAACGAGTGATTCAATCATCGATGACGCCACACCAAATGTCATTCCATTTCATTCCATTTGTTGTCGCCCGGTTTTGTTGTCTGTTGTTTGATTGTTTTATCGCTAGTTTTGGCATTTTAACTCATTTGTTATTGTTGTTGCTTGTCTGGTGGTACACACACTCGACATGCACAATCTTATCTTATCTTACCCGTCGCCGAATCAAACTTTTCATTCAAACGAAACGAAAGTAACTTAACACTGCGTATGATTAATTATAATTTTCTCCAAATATAAAATTACAACTAGTAAATGAGGTAATTATAAGTATATTATTCGGCTGATTGTGAAAGTGAAATGGTATCAAAACTTATAAATTTATATTTGAGCGAGAGACTTTACTTGTTTGAGTTTCTTTTACTTTTGAAATAAACAAATTTCGAAATAATCCTCTGCTTGATCCATTAATTCAATATACTATACATCTATTTCCGTTAGATTCATTCCGTTAGCCCACACACAACCCTGACACACACACACGTACATACATACATACACCGTATGTATGCAATATCGAAATTTGTGAAATACTCTTTGGTATATACCTTCCTACTTCATTATCTAGACTTTCAAAGATATATATGCCACATACATATATGCCAATACATTTGCAGTATATTATCTATGGTTATTTTTGAATAGATAAAAACAAAAGCAACAGCCAAAGAGCTAATAAGTCGAATACAATTTTGTAGATTTTTCATACTCAAGTGCACTGCAAGAAATACTTGTGTGTGTATTATACACATGGAAATGTATACGACTTGTAATTTCTGCCAGTGTATGCTCTATCTGCATGATGTCAGCTTTAAATTGCTTTTCCGTATTTCAAGTTGATATCCAAATTAATAAAAGAAAACGAAAACGAAACTAAAAATATCAGCAATAAGTTCTAACTTAATTTATGAGTTGATTTTTGGCTTCGTGTGGGTTAATGTTTATCGCATCGTATTTAAATAATTTCCGTACATTGTACATTGCTTCTTCTTCTCCTCCACCTTCTTCTTCTTATTCGTTTTTCTACATTTTGAAAAACTCGAAAACTTTTAAACAACGCCCACACACACCAAATCGGACGTGCTGTAGCTACAATATAACTATATCTATAGATCTATATATATAGACAGATACAGATACAGGCAGCTAATGCCTGTCATTGACGCAGTTTCGAACGGGCGGGAAATTTATGAGCGGGCAGACAAGTGTGGAAGATGGAAAATGAAAATGGAGGAAAATGCTTACAAAAATAAACTTGCCTCGAAAATAATACACACAGCAGAACTACTAAGTAGCAGTCGGTATGTGTGTGTGGCCAAATGTGGGCCACGAGTAATCGGAAATCGATATCGATAGGCGATGACACTAACATCCGCCTGCTGACCTACAAACAACCTTCGGCAGGCCTCAATACACTGCAATTATATACTTCATAAGTAAGGATATTAATTTTGCGGCTAATTAAATAGAGATTAAGCAACGAAATAAAAAATAAAAGTAAAAAACGAAACGAAACAGCAGAAGATGCAAATTGCTTTAGACGCAGAGCCACATAAAAGATAAATACAAAAAAAAAACACAACAAAGCAGACCAAACAAGTTCAACAAGTTTTTTTTTTTTAGTCTGGTATTAAATTTGGAAACGCTTTTTTCTTTCTTTGAAGGTTAACCCCAAGTCCGAGAAAGAGTGTAAGAGAGCCAGAGCAGAAATCGAAAACTGTTAATTTTCGTAGTTGTTCACACAAACTCACTAAATATTTGCATGTGCTGCATTCATACACGGAGACGAGTGTGATTCGTGAGTGTATTCGTGTATTCATTTGTGACACTCACAAGTATTTATGTAAGCTGTTCAAACAAATCAACAAACGGACCGAGGCAGCAACAGCTGTTGATCTCAGCACAAATCAACTGGGCAAATAGCGCTCAAAACTTATTCAAGATATTCACAAAAGTTCAGCTTTTGCTTTTTGATAAGTTTATCTACCTCTGTGCCAGGGGAACTTTCCCATATTAATCATCAAACAAGGGCTGTACTATGTCTTCATTAATAATACTTGGAAATGGCTCTCGACGTGCATTTAGTCAATGATCATTTGAGCAAAGAAAAATCACACAAATGCAGTGAAAAGCAAAAGTTTTGAATAGAAACTAATAGAACAACCAAATCTTAGACTTTAAAATAATAATAAATTGGTATTGTACGTATATTGTTATTTTATTTATCATTAATATTTATTTTATATTTATCTTTTACAAATTGTTTATAAAAAGTTATATTAAATTCATTTTTTATTTATAATTACTTTACTTTGTTTTTATTACAATAATCTGCAAAATAATATTACCTTTATCATTTAAAATTTTTTTTATTTAATTCATTTATAAATTATACATAATTTATTTTCAAATATATTTAAATTATTATTTAGTTACATTTAATTCCTATTATATTTTTATTAAATAACTAATAATAGCTTTTTTATAATTATTATTTATTTAATTATTCTGTAAATTATTCATAATTAATTGTTAAATATATGTAATTTATATTTTAGTTATATTTAATTTCTATTATATTTTTATTAAACGGAATTAATTAGAAATGACATTAAAAATTATTATTTTATTATTATTATTTTATTATATTATTATTTTTTTTTATTATTATTATTTTATTTTATTATTATTTTATTTTAATATTAATTTAATTGAATTAAGTTATTATTGACTTTAATAATACATGAATTTCCTAATTACCCAATACTTTTCATAATAAATAATCGTCAAATAAATTATGAATATTCAAAGTAAAATCGCTCTCCTATTTTATGTTTGTTACTTCAATACCGAAACTCTGTTCTTTTGCTTAAACAAATTGAAGCTTTTGCATGATTAAACGATAAAATATGTTATCGATAAGCAGCTGGAAGAAATGCCAAGCCTTCAGCTTTATTATTTTCGTTTTAGTTGTTCCGCTTAACCCGCATGCCCCAGTTTTAATAGCGCACATGGGGAACATATTGAGAGCGCTCGCAGCTGATAAGCTGAGTTACAGCCGATGACGCTGCCGCTGCCGCAACTTTAACTGTTCACAGCTCGTTGTGAAAAGTCGTAGTACATATATATAGCACATGTATATATGTGCTCAAAATGTATTATTGTTATTTAGATATGCGACTCGAAGTACGCGTATAAGCACATACATAAATATACATTTTTGTCGTGTTCTGTGGCGCATTGGCAAGTGATTAGCAGGGCAGACTTTGAGTGGCTCTAGCAAGGTGGAGGTGTGGAGGTGGTGATGGGGGGTGGGGTACAGTGCCCCAATACAGCTGACTAATGCTAACAATTGGATTGCATGTTTACGTATGGCATATAACCCGTATGCCCCGAGAGACTCTTACTGCTGCTACTGCGGCTGCTACTGCCTCTTGGCTATTTTTAAAGCCCTCACATAATCGCAGCCGCAGCAGCAGCAGCAGCAACCACAACAATAAGGCAAATGCCTTGTGGCAGCTCCAGTGGCAAGCACATTAGGTGGAAATGTACGCAACACTCGGGCCCATCCGGACACTTGGAAGCCGTAGCAAGGTACATACATGTGTAGCTATAGGTATAGGTATAGGTACGGTCGGTCAGTAACCGCTTAGTGTTTTGCAACATTATACAACATAAAATCGCAACGGTGAACCCCAGCAACACCCTGGTATGACACATATATTAAGCAGAGTGAAAAGTGAAAGAAAAACGAGAGAAAAACTACAAGTGAAGAGCGCAATACAAACAATGAAGCCCTGCCCAGGCCAGCCAACTCTACGGTTTGCTATCAATAAATGCGATTAGATAAAAACTAAAGCATTGCAATGATTAAAATACGAGCACGATATACACATGTGTGAGTGTATGTATATATATGTTTGTATATAAGTATGTGTACGGCTGCCTGGTTGAGTAGGGGTGCAGCAACCCCTGCGATACCCTACACATGCGCTCAGCAAAAGGAGAGTATGGAACTGCACTCTTTCTTCTCAGCTATCTATTGCTATTTTATCTGTTCACTCTTTCGAACATGCACTGTCATTTAGACTAATATAGTTGTGCATTTTACTGACTCATTACGCTCCTAATACCCCCAAGCGTTGAGTTGAGCTTATGTCATTTCGTAGGCGTCAGTCTAAAGTTTGAAGTTGAGTTGTCTTCAGTTGAGTTGAGTTTAAGTTTTAGTTTTTGACTTAATTAATTACCACTGTCATACATTGACGTGCATAATTAATTTCGCATATCTCAATGCGTGGGGGCACACACTCTGAGACATCAGCTCCATCATCTAGTGACGCTCGGTGATTCCATTCAACATCTATTAGTTTCGAGAGATCTTCTCTTTTGGGAAAGTTTAGGCAAGAGTTCGGCAAGAGTTGTACATCAATTTGATTTTTCATGCTTAGCTCAGCCCTAAATATGGCTTGAATATGTAATTTAGCAAAAGTGTCAAGTTAAGATACCCAAAGCGGGGGAACCTAACCATAAACACGCTCCAAATGTGTAAACAATGCTTGGGATGGGGCGTAAAAGCCTTTGGCAAATGCAAATGCTGAAAAAGTTCATGATGTGAGTCAGAGGAAACTGAATGTGAAATGTATACGAAGTTCTGAGGCTGCAAAAATATCATTTAGAGATCAATTTTATCGAATTTCAAAACAAATCTAAACACAATCAAGGTTCATGGATGACTCTGCTGAAATTCTCCACTTTAATGCAAAATTTTACAATAATACTTCATTCTTTTGATATGCTTCGGTATCAAATCACTTGCTTTAACTAATTAAAGTTCAAAGTTTGTCTAAATCGAGCTCTCAACTAATCTAATCGCATTAGTTTTGCCAGCGTCGCTGCTTGCGTCGTCTTGCCCTAGTCTGTAATTAAATCACAAGTTTTGTTTCTGCTTTGTGTCACGTTTCTTTATCAAAAATTCAGCATTTCAAATATTCAAATTCAACTACACACACACGCACACACACACACACAATCATAGACGAAAATCAATTTCTTTGGCGGCAGCTAATTACGTCAGAGTCTAAAATCTGCTCAAAATATGGCCTGAGAATTGAGAGATTTCTCTCTCTCTCTCTCTTGAGCAACAACAAAATATAAATACAAAATATTCATAAATGCCAGAGGCCAAACAACTTTTGAGAGAGCGCATTATGAACAGAAGAGAGCGCAATCAAAGAGCTTAGCTCGCTTAGCTCACGATGGCCACAGTGAGCCCAAAGTGGTGCCAAAAGTGGTGTTTTTTATAGTACGATCTTCTTCTGTCTTTATTACGATCATTCCTAGTACAGTAGATCTATGGATGCATTACATTTTGATATGAAAAATTATTATTGCAATAAATTGAAATTTTTTTTAAATTTATTGATTTATTTTAATGTAAAATAGAAAAGATTTTCTACGTTAACCATCTTATTTTTAATAAGTTAATGAGTTCTTTTTTTAGAAATTTTCGGTGCATTTTTTCGTTTTTTAATAGCAACTGTGCATTCTTCTGTCTCTATTACGATCATTCCAAGTACAGTATATTTACGGATTCATTAGATTTTGATATGAAAAATTATTACTGCAATAAATTGAAATTTTTATTAAATTTATTGATTTATTTTAATGTAAAATATAAAAGATTTTCTACGTTAACCATGTTTCTTTTTAAGAAGTTAATGATTTCTTTTTTCAGAAATTTCCGGTGAATTTTTTCGTTTTTTAATAGCAACTGTGCATTCGCTCTCCGTCCCTTTGGCATCTTATGAAACATGCAGACGTTTAATAATTATTTTTGGCAAATTCATAAACTTTTGCTTATCTTAAAATAAGTTCGCTATAGCGAGAGCGCACACAAACTATTTGCTTAATTATTTGCCATTTTTCACATGTGCAAAAAATGCATAAAAATAGCCAAAGGAGCGAACAAAACATAATTAAAAATTTCTCAAGTGACGCAGCAACAGCTGAAATTAAATTAAACTTTGAACTAATTTGTTTAAGCAGCTTGCAGCCGACCCCGCCCCCAGGCACGCCCCTCGCGCTCGCATGTCTCAAGCAAAAGGTTAAACAATCAATTTCGCTTTCAATTGATCTCAATTTAGCATGAAGCGCAGACAGTGTACTCACATTAGGCACGCTGAAGCAGCTAAGGGTTAAAGCAGCAGCAGCAGCAGCAGCACTTCTTATGTAAATAAGCCAACTTGTTGTAGTTGTTGCTGCTGCTGCTGCTACCGGTTGCTGCCAAAAAAGAAAAAAATGCTCATGCACGAAAAACTTATTTTCGGCGGCAACGCTTCCAAAATGCAAGCCAAGTGGGGCCAGGCAGCAGGTGGGGGGTGCAGGGGTGGGTGTGGCTGCGATGCGCTGCACAGCTGCAGATACATTCGAAAATGTGAAACAGCTGTCGCTGTATGGCCGAACGGACATGCCAGCCCGGAGAGAGAACAAGAACACGTTGGATTTTATTTTTCAGTTGGCTTCTGTTCTTCTTCTTATTGGAATTGGGGTGTACATTAGGGTGCCTCACTATGCTAATATTTTGTGGGAATTTTAAATTCTGAAATCTAAAACAATATTTTGAAAATATAAAAATATCAAAAACTACCTTCTGTAAGTTATTTTAGACATAATAAAAATTTATAATATTTTTTAATATTTTGATAATATAAAAATATCAAAAACTGCCTTCTGTAAGTTATTTTTACCATATTAAAAATGCATAATATTTACTTCATTATGCTATTAGATTAATAAATTAAAAATGTTTGTAAATTGCAATTTTTCCAATTTGTTTAAGTTATTGTAATTTATGAATATTAAGTTGTTATTAAATAATTATTATTATTAGTAGTATATTATTTTGAATTAGGTCAAACTATTTGATCTTTACATTTTTACACTTTTATTTTTGGTAAATATAACTAAAATGTTTTCATAATAAAAATAATGTAATTTTAATCATTTTAAAAATTTATAATATTTACTTCGTTATGCTATTATATTGATAAATTAAAATTGTGTGTAACAATAGTTTATTCATTTTATTTAAATATTATTATTAGACCCTGTACTTTAAAAAACTCGGAAAGCTACAGTCGGATTCAACCGACAGTAGGAGACCCTGTACTTTCCTTTGCACATACACACTGTAAGAAACACTCACACATGCACACATATCGTACAGTCACACGCCACAATTCACAGCACTGATGAAGGTTACCACAAGGAGGAGGCACCACAGGCACAATTTCAAAGATACAAATTTGTGCTTCAGCATACCAAAATCTTATAGTAACCTTCATCAGTACTGTGAATTGTAGCTCAATCGGATAATAAACACCGAAGATATTCGAGATTAAAGTTTCCGTATGCACTTAATGTACATATGTATGTACATATGTCAGTTTGTATGCGTGTGACTTTGCGATATGTGTGTGTGTATTGTTGGCATTAGTTGCTGCAAGGGAAAGTACGTGGTCATCCGACTGTAGCTTTCCGATATTTTTACACTTTTATTTTTGGTAAATATAAGTAAAATGTTTTCATAATATAAAAAATGTAATTTTAATGTTATATTATTATACTGAGAAATTAAAATTGTGTGTAAATTCTAGTTTTTTCATTTAATTTAAATATTATTTTGTTATCGTAAGTCAGTTGAATGCAATTTCAGTATAAAATAAATGTTCCAAATATAATTTTATTGCTTTAACATCAACGACACATTGTCAAGTTTATTTCAGTAAATCAATGAGCGAAACAATTTGAATTTAATTCGATAATAAACTCATTATTAATCATTTTTATTTTCCAGTGCTAACAAACTATTTGTTGAGTATTTGTTTTTCTATATGCTTTATATATCGCGCCATGCCGACAGCAGTGAAAATCTCGATGTTATTTTTAGAAACGTTCAAAGCACATGTTTCAAAATATCAAAACGCACAGCCCAAAAGAGAAAAGTGCCGAGGAATATAAAAATAAAAATCATGAAAATTTTATACAAACTAAAAAAACCGAGAGCAAAGAAAATAAACCAAGCAATGCAAACCGAATTCAGTTCCAAAAGTGTATACAAAAAGTTGAAATTCAGTGAAAATTGAACGGTTTTCTTCGAGTGTGTATATGGTGTGTGTGTGTGTGTGTGTGTGCAATATTAGTACAACATTATTATTAATCCATTATTATTGTTTCACATGCGAAGGGGAAGGGGGGAGAACTGGTAGATTACGAAAAGCGTAGAGCAATTAAATAAAAAACATTTCCTTTTCATTTTCATTTAGCAATTATTTCATTTCGTTGCGCACAGCTATTCGCATTAAAAAGAGTCTATAATTATGTTTTGTAAGCCAAGCCGTTGCAGTTGCTGAAAACCTGGTCACACTGTTATCGGTAATTTATGGCATTCCTTCCGCATATTCAATAGCTCCGACAATAATGATATAATTCGTTAATTTTGAAAATGTTGCAGCAATTGTAATAGTGAGAGGGACTGACTGTGCCACCTGCAGAGGGGTAAGCAGGTCACACTCTAATTTCGAATTGAAATGAAATTATTCTGGCAATTAATATTAACTGGTTTAAGTTTATACTATATTTCCACTGGCTGGAAAAGTATTTAGTCTTTAGCCCCACTTTGACTCCTCAACGGCTTTTTCCTCTTACTCACCTCGTCAGACCTTATCGACAAGCCCCAGGGCCTTCGTCACATCATTCAAATTGCAATTTTAAATGTCGTCTTTTGGCACTTGAAGAAGAAGTTCACAAAATTTGTGCAGTGACTTTCAAGTTTTGCCAGTTTTGTAAGGGGAGAAGTCTATCGATATTTATTTGTTATGGGGAGAAGGAGAGGGAAAGGGAACTGGAGAACAGGGAGGGACGTAAAAAGGCCACAAATACGATTGCCGGTCAATATAGTAGTAAATTTTTTTCTCTTTTCATTTTGAGTATTTTTTTATATTTATTTTGCGTAGCGTTGTTGTTGAGAGTTTTGGCATGACTTTTTGGGCGAAAAATCGAATCGATTAGTCATGCCGAGTCCTCAGTGTGAGTCGGAGTCTCACCTCTCACATTTTAGTTGAGTTTTTTGTTTGGTTTCGTATCTTTGGGATACAGTTTGTTGTTGTTTTCGGTTTTCGGTTTTTTGTTTAAAGCGGCGGAATGACTTGACTCGAATACTCCAAGACGAATATCGACATTTAAAAAGAGACTTGGCAATTTATGTGGCATTTTCCAAGCGATTTGGTTGCTTCATTTATTAAATTTTGACAGCTTTTGCAGCTTTATTGTTGGGGCCCACCACAAACAAAAGTGTCAAACATACAAATGCTTGTTTAAGTTTTGCTTTCATTTTCAATTTACAAAAAAATATATGTATGTATATAGAAATTACAGCTCATGTTAATATAGAAACTGAAATCATCATCGTAAAAATAACTGTAGTACACAATAAACTTCATGTTTACGACTCGAAGTCAAGCCGAATCTGAACCAGAACTGGAACCAGCACCAGCACACTCGAACCCCATTGAAATCGACGACAGAAGCCTTCGCCTTCGGCTTGTATGGCAGAAAACAAAGCAAAATAAACGTGACTTTTCATAACAGCAAAATGAATGCAAAAAATACACACACACAAATCTATATACATGCTATATATCTCGCGCTTAAATCTCGCGCAAAGTCGAGTAAAAAAATAAACAAAAAATAAGGGAGACAGGGAAAAAATAAGGCAAATTTGTAGCCTAGGCCTTGCCCGGGTATTAGGAATAAAAATTGCTACATTTGCATTAAATTTAAGCATGATTTGTTTCAGTGTGCCTATGTGTGTGTGGGTGTGTGTGCTGGTGTGTGGCCCAACTTAAAATTCAGCTCAGTTTCTGGAGCGCTAACACAGCGCCAAAGTTATGTCACAAATGGAAGCGTATAAGAAGTTCACTTCAAACATTTCTTTTAGACCCAAAAATGATTAATTAATAACAAAGTTCATAAACTCTTTAAAGATGACTTCACACAAGTTTTATTTTACACTAATTCTTCTACGCCTCAAGACTAAAAAACGAATATGAATTCACTTTTTGCTGATCACATATAAAATACATTTTAATAGCCACAGTTCATTAGCCTCCGGCTGTGCCAACTGCGTTTTGCTTTTGGCCCGCTTTATACCTATAAGAAATTACACATAACTTTATTACGATCAACCCAAGAGGCCAAGAATTAAACGTAATTTATATCTTTATATCTACGAGAAATTATTACTTTATGACAATCAACCAAATAGACCAAGAATTAAGCGTATAGTATGTTCAAAAGGTTTTACGAGAACTGAATGAAAATTAATTACTATATTCAGGCTTGTTCCCATTTTCGAATTCGTTCAATCGATTGACGTTTTGAAAGAGATACGGTTCCTAAATTCGATTACACACGAAGCTAATCCATTTCAAAATGAAATATGAAATTCGAAAACGAAGAATTGAAACTTGGAAGACCATTTTTGTCAGAAAGTAAATCGATTGATCGAATTCGAAAATGGGAACAGGCCGGATTATTATAATTTTACAAAGTTATATTCAATAATATTAGCAAAGTAGTTGCACTTATTTATACTACAGTCGAACTTCTCTATAGTGAAATTCTATGCAATGAAGCTCTCCCTATTATGAATTGATTCAAACACACAACTTTTTCGTTCCAATTTCATTTCAAAAACTATAATTTCTGTATAATGAAGTGATTTTCTGGTCCCGTCAAGATTCATTATAGGGAAGTTCGACTGTATTATTGTTTAAAAATTTCATTTTATTTTACATTTTGCTAAATGCTGTCTATTATTTTAATCGTCAACTTTTGCTATAAAATTCAAATTTTTTATATTTCAAATATTTCAGTTTCAACCAAACTACATTAAATTTATATATTTCTTTCTATCGAATTTGATAAGTAATATCAATATTTGATTAACTATTATTTGCATTTAGCAAACTTTCTTGGTCTAAATAATTTGTATTATTTTGCCGTCAACTTTTGCTATTAAGTTTCAACTTTAATATATAATTTATATTAATTTTTTTAATTTATATTTTTTCTTTCTGTCAGATTTGCTAATTAGTTACTTTTACATTTATATAATTATTGTTTATTTAAATTTCGTTTTACATATAGAAAATTATCTTTTGCTAATGCTGCGTACCAAGAGGAAATCAATTCCGTACGAAATAAAACTTTTTATATGGAAATTGTAATATTTCGGGATGGTGCATACGAGGCTTATAAGTTTCTATTATTTTGGCTTCAACATTTGCTATTAATCTCTACTATAAAATCTATATTTTATTCTCATTCTTTTTGTAGATAATTTTAAATATTTATGCGTCATAATTGATGATATGTTAACCTCTCAAAACATTTCTAAAAAAAAAAGTCCAACTGAGAAGAAATAAGTTCCGCACGAAATAAAACTCCATTCCTCTGCTTTTTGTATGGAAATTGTAATATTTCGGGAAGGTGCATACGAGGCTTAAGTTTCTATTATTTTGGCTTCAACATTTGCTATTAATCTCTACTATAAAATCTATATTTTATTCTCATTCTATTTATAAATAATTTTAAATATTTATGCGTCATAATTGATGATATGTTACCTCTCAATATATCTCTAAAAAAAAGTCCAACTGTCTTCTTCTTTCCACATGCTCAAATATAAATTTACAAGTACAAAAAAGACAAAAGTATAGTATGTCTGTATGTAGGGGTGTTTAAACAAATACGAGTAGTATCAAAAGTCGGGTTCAGTTGCCGAGTTCAAGTGGGAGACGAAAACTAACGGTAAAAATAACCTTATAGCTAGATAAACACCTTGAGTTACAGCTGATGAGATGCCGATTGTAGTATGTAGAGTTGAAGTTGCTTTTGTTTATTTGCCTGTTTGCCTGTTTGTTTGTTTTGTTGTTTGTTGTTTTCTTGTTTGTTGCACACTCACACACACGCACACAAGATTCGATTCTCTTTAGCGCTGTTATTTGTTGTAATTCTCAACTTCTTTTGCGTTGTTTGTTTGCACGCGGCACAGCTGAGCGGAGAGACAGAGCACAAGCTGCAGAAGAAACCAAGACGCGTTTCGTTTGCTCTTCTTTTCTTTGCTTTTCTTCTTTTTTGGTTCTGCTGACTTTGCAGTTGTTGCTGTTATTTCGCTGCTGTTGCTGCTGCTGCTTGACGTGACGTCATTAAAATGCCGGCAAAAACATAAAACAATGCGCAGAGACAGAAGCCTTAACACTTTTCATACGGGACACACGACGCTCGCTAAGAAAACTTCTTTTCGTTTTCGTTGTATATTATTTTTCGCTTTTTTTTTATTTTTTTTGACACTCTGACACACGCACGCTGTGTGGAAACGGGCGAAGACTCACACACACACTCACGCACGAGAGCACGCACACACTTGCACCGAAAAGTGACAGGCAACAACAAAAAAGGCGCCGCTTGCTCTGCTCTGCTCTGCACGAAATTCTTGTACGTTTTTTACTTATTTGTATATTCGTTTTTTATGTTTAACAGCTGTTGTTGTTGCTGTTGCTGTTGTGTGAGACGCGCGCGCGATTTAGCTCGATTTTATTATATTATTTATTAATAATGTTGCATAATTTATGCTCGCTCCACTTGTAACTGTTTCTACTTGCGGTTGTGTTTATATTATTTTTTATTATTTTATTTTATTGGTTTTTTATGTTTTCTATACGTTTTGCGGCTTTCTGCTGACTTTCAGTGTGTCACTTCTTTAATTTAGCTTACTTATTATTCATATTATCATTGATTTGATTTATTAGTGCTATTGCTATTCGCCGTTATAGTTTTGCACACACTGAAATTCTAGTAGATTTTTGTTCAACGAAATGCGCCACACACGTCCGCCTTGCTCGGTGTTGTTTTTGCTTCTGTTCGCCTTTCTGTTATGCCGCTGTTAGGCACCCAACAACCAACAAAAAATTCCAATCAGCAGGCAGCGAGCGCTCTCTCACTGCTGTGCACGCTCTCTTTGCGCTCTCTCGTACGCCGCTGTGTTTGTTGTTGGTCTGCACTGAGTCAGTGGCGGCTGTTGCTCTTATTGGTTTATTTCGCTGGAGTTTTATTGTTGTGTGTTGAGCGAGTGAGTGTAAACTGCCTGAGAGAGTGAGAGAGAGCGAGTGTGAACTGTCTGAGTGTCTGAGTGTTTCTGTCAAGTTAAGAGAGCGAGTTGAATTGAGTCGTTTTCGTTTTCGCCAGTGGCCAGTGGGGTTAAATGTGGCTGACTTGACAATTTGCCAAGGGTTAAGTGGCCACAGCGCCAACTGCGAGCTGCAAGCCATAAAGCGTCGAGTTCAGCTTAACCCTAAGCTGTAAATTGGACCAAAGCCAAAAGAACAATTAAAAGTTCTTTAAGCTTTGAACAGTTACAAATTTTCGAGGATTTATTTATACATATGTCCAAATGTATGTAATGTACAGTGTTTCTATTTGTCCTTAGAGTCACCTTCAGAAATGGTCCAATATCTGTTTTTGGGAATGATCTACGCGAATGCACATTAAAATTGACTCAAATATTTCTATATTTATAGCATGTAATCTTTCTATGTATGTAAATATTTCAATGGGCAACAAAAATAGCCACAGAATGCAGCAACAACGGCAAGTACCTTTTAACGTTTTATTTTTGGTTCAAAATATTTGACATTTCTGTGTCATAAATTTGGTCTCCACTTTACGTCCGTCCGTCCGCCTGCTACACTCCCCCACAGAGAACGCGCCGTAGAAGGAAAACGCATAAACTACAACAACAATTGAGTCATTTATAAAAAGTGAATGTAAATGGATTAGAAAAGCAATAACAGCAGCAACATCAACAACAACAGCCAGAAAAAGAACAAGAAAAACCACACGCGATAAAAAAAAAACCACGCTTGCCACACGAAAGTGAAAGAAATGCACCAAAATGATGTTTTAATGAGAAAAAGAACCAATCTCTTTTGGAAAAACAACAAACAATTAACATTGGGTTCTTAGGGCTACAGTAATTCTAATAAGAAAGCACCATTTGAGAAAAAGAACCAATCTCTTTTGGAAAAACACCAAACAATTACCATTGAGTTCTTAGGGCTACAGTAATTCTAATAAGAATGTACCATTTAAGCACCATTTGAGAAAAAGAACCAATCTCTTTTGGAAAAACACCAAACATTTAACATTGAGTTCTTAGGGCTACAGTAATTCTAATAAGAATGCACCATTTTGCAGGGATACAGAAAAAAAACACCAGTTTTGGCACAACGGTGCTCACAGTGGCGACCGCGACAACAACAGTGCAACGAGAAAGCCAGCGCGCAAGAAAGATGCAAAGAGAGCGCGAGCGCCGAGTCAAGTGAGAGCGGATCGCACGCCCCCGCAATGCTGTTGTTGTTGCTGCTGCTGCTGCTTGGAGTGTTGAATATTATTATTATTATTACTATTATTGGTATTTATAATGAGAAACAAAAACGACGAACGATTAGAAATTGGAGTTCGCTGTTGAAGTCATTGTGAGCGACCACATGGGGAAGCTGAGTGCCCCCGCTGCTGCTGCTGCTGCCGCTGCTGCTCGAGGGCAAGTGAAAGGTTTCTGCTTGTTGTTGTTGTAGTTGTCGGAAAGCTCACATGCAGCTAACATAGATCACATACACACATATCATAATATGTGCACTCATTCATTATGCAAAAAGCAAGAAGAAGCGGCGTTAGTACCAGCAGAAGAAAAAGAAGAAGCAGCAGCTGAATTTTATTTCTCCCACTTTTGTAGTTGTTGGGCACATGCCAAGAAAGCACAAAGCATACACAGACACACACACACACGCACACACACTCACCTCAAAGTGGAGTACAATGAAGCGACTGAAAAGTTTTCAATACTCAACAGAGAGAGCGGCAGCATCTTGTGTGAAGCTGTTTGGCCAGGCAGCAAGCGGTGAAGAGTTCGATGTCGAATTCGTGTGCGAGTGTGTTGGAATGATGCTACAGCAATAACTGGCTATTAACTGGTTTGTTTGGACAGTTTTTTTTTTGTATGTAGAACAGCAAAAAAACTAAGAATTATTGGAAACATGTAAAGCAGATTTATTTTAATATTAATCGGAAACCTTTATATTGTTATCGAGTATCGAAAATATGCCAACCAATGTTGAAACTTTTTAATTGATTTTCCTACTAAAACTATCAGATTTATTGATTTAAAAGACTTTTACGGTGAAATATTTAAAATTTCTTATTTAAATAATATGAAATAATTTAAAACGTTCAGCTGGGTTCTTATGTATATTTATATATTGTTTTAAAATAATATATAAAATAAATAAATATAAAAAATAATAATAATTATTTTAAAGGGTAAAAGTTGAATTTGCTTTGGGCGTAAGGATTACTTTTGTTTGATAAAAAAATAAATAAATAAAGGATTACTTTTGTTTGATAAAAAATAAATAAATAAACAAAAGAAATTTACATATAATATGTATATAAAAAAAAATAGACGCTGACAGACGAAACGATACACGACGATATTTTAACAAATATAGATTTTTTGTGATATATCGTCAACACGTGTCATACCGAATACTTTATAAATATCGATATTTTTACATCTTTAATTTAGCTATATTTCCAAGCAGGAATATGTATGTACATGCTTATCTCCAAAATACCCCACTATTAAACATACATAAATATGATTAAACTACACATTTCTTATCATGTCGCTATTCAGCAATAATTTAGATAGATTTTTTGTGATATATCGTGAACACGTGTCATACCGAATACTTTATAAATATCGATATTTTTACCATCATCAATTTAGCTATATTTCCAAGCAGGAATATGTATGTACATGCTTATCTCCAAAATACCCTACTATTAAACATACATAAATATGTTTAACTACACATTTCTTATCATTTCGCTATTCAGCAATCATTTAGATCGATTTTTTGTGATATATCGTGAACACGTGTCATACCGAATACTTTATAAATATCGATATTTTTGCATCTTTAATTCAGCAATATTTCCAAGCATATCTCCAAAATACCCTACTATTAAACATAAATATGATTAAACTACTCATTTCTTATCATTTCGCTATTCAGCAATCATTTTCCGCAATTCCCCAGAAAGATCTTGCGACAACTCAACGCCCACCAGGCGTGCATGAAACAGATCATTAACTACAAATTTGTCGGCTGTGCGCGTGCGATGTGGGACTGTGGGTTGTGCAAGGGGGGTCAGCTGTAGTTACCACAGACTCCACACTTACACACACACTCGCACACGCACGCGAGACGGAGACTGGAACTGAGGCGACAAACCGGTTTCAGGCAAAATCAAAAGTTGCGCAGACGCAGACGGCGACTCCGACGTCGACGTCGACGCCAACGCCTCAGCTGCTGACCGAGCAAAGTTGCTGCTGCTGTTGTTGTTGTTGTTGCAGCAGCGGCAGGAGTACCGAAGCAGAGCTCAAGTTTCGCCTGCTGATCAGCGTTGATGCTGTACTACTACACAATAGTTGAATTGGAAGTGGAAGTTTTGGGGAGCAGAGAGAAGAAAAAAAAAAAAAAAAAAAACAATAAAGTAAATCAATTTAGAGTTGACCGGCAGCGAATGGAACTCGTTTTGCGCTGCACCTTTTGTGCCTTGTTTCCAAGAACGTGTTCAAGGCTTTAACAGGGTGTGCCTGTAAGTGTGGCGCTGCGAATGTGTGTGTAAGGAAAAGGAGGTCGCAGAGGTAGCGCAAAAAACAACAATGAGCGCACACGGATTGGCTCGCTAAGAGCCAGAAGAGAGAGAGAGAGAGAGAGAGAGAGCGAGTGTAGTACGCAGGCAACGCCTCTTCCACAAGCAAATTCTAATTGAGATCTAACGGCACTGTTAATGTTACTGCGTGCGCTGTTAATGTGATGCAAATGTTAATGTGACGGCACACACGCGTTTGCCAAGAGACCGGCAAACCGATCGCCTGCATATTAAATACATTTTCAAAAGGCCAGCGCAAAAAACAACAACAACAACAACAGCAACAGCAACTAGCGACTGCAAACCAGTTTAACATACACTGAGAGAGCGAGCTCCAAAAAAAGCACACAATAAGAAGAAGAAGAGGAAGAATTAATAACAGAACCAGTAACAAACGGAAAGCACGGGCCAGACGTGCTGCTGCTGCTGCTGCTGCTGATGACGTCGTCCTCATACTGATATGCATATGAGCGTGCGTATGTATGCACACTCACACTCACACGCACAGCAGCGCTGCTTGTGCATGTATTGCAGGGAGTGAGTCAGCCTCCAGACGCCGCGACCAGATCACAGTTAACAGCCAGACGGCCAAGCTCTCTGCTGCTCTCTCTCTCTGGTGAGAACACCTACGCACATGTGCGCCAAATGGAAATTGATCACAGATCCGCCAGTGAAACTGTCAAATGCGCAACACACGCACAGAGTCAGGCATTGAGTGCTTTCAATTTTGCGCTTCTCTTCTCTTGTTGCTCTTGAGTGAACTTACTGTGCGCTCGGCGCAATTTGAGTGGGCGCAATTTGAGTGAGCGCAGTTAGTGCGTTAAGAGTTTGCCAAGCAGCGCAGAAAGTGTTCCCAGTGTTGAATTTGAATGTTTAACGGCCAACAAACTGTTCACACTGAGTGCGATTATTGCAATAGTATTAATAAATACTGAAATATAGTAAATAAAACCAGCCTAATAGATACTTTTTAAATTTAATCTCAATTTCCGACTGGAATTAAAATACATTTGCAATTAGAGGCAATTAGGCCATAAAACACACGAAAAGAAGAAGAAGAGCAGACTGAATCCGCACTCCAATGGCAACATTTACGAAAGCCAAAAGATGCCAACAGCTGCAGACAATCAATGAGTCCTCCCCGCTCCCCCTCGGTCGAACCTGCAGCACTGCACCTTGACTGCGTGCGACGCAAGGATAAAAACTTTTTATACACTTTTCGTTTTGTGCCGCTGCTTCGCCGCATTTTAATGCGCCAAATGTTAAAACAAACAAACAAATAAATTAGTGTTCAATCAGCGTAATTTCAACAGACTCTACAGTAAGCAGTGCAGGGGGGGTGGGGTGGTTGGAGGTAGGTGGGAACAGAGCCACTTGATTCCCCTCTTGCCATTTTGTTAACTTGACTCGCGTTGCAATTGACTCGATAAAACTTTCGCCTGTTAGTTGCAAGTAATTAAAGGATAGAACAGACGAGAATTTTCGGTAATTTGCTTAATGCCAATTTGAATGCAGTAGGACCTGCTTAAAGTGAGATTAGAAAACGATACGAAAAGGAGGAATTTGTTAAACAAAACGGGAAAGTAGAGAGTATTTTGTATAAACAAAGAAGCCCTCAAAACCTACAGTAGGACGTAGTCGACAGTAGAAGACCGTGCAGTCGCAAAACTTCTACATACGCGCAAACACACACACCCTAACAAAGAAATTGATTACCTAATATCTCCGGTATTTATTTTCCGATTCTAAATATTATAACCTTTATTCATACAAACTCGAAAGTCAGTGACCCTAAAACTGTGGCTGCTGTGCCATTTTCGTGATTATCAGAAAAAAAAGCGCGGAAAGCTACAATCGGATGCAACCGACGGTAGGAGACCCTGCACCAGTGCTGCCAGAATCTCCAGAGCAACAATAGCTAGATTTGGGGGTAAAAATTGCTAAATATTTTGTGAAAATAGCTAAAAAAAAAAAATTGCTAAATCATTAAAATGTTCGTTTTTAACAAATGACACTGAGACAGTTGTTCATATAATCGAACCACTGCCTCAGTGTCACTGAGTTAAATACAAGTTCCGATATCTTTGCGAACTATTATTAATCGAAATTTTTGCAATCAATTGCAAAAATAAGTAAATAAAAGCAAAATGTTTCTGCAAAATTAAAAATTTCTAGTTTTTAAATAAAGTTGCTAAAATTGCTAAAGTAAAAAAATTGCTATATTTGTGGCTAATAGCATTTAAAAAAAAAAGTTGCAAATAATTTTAAAAGTTGCCAGATCTAGCAACTAAATTGCTAAAATGGCAGCACTGCCCTGAACTTTCCTTTGCAGCAGCTAATGCTAACAATGCGCACATACACACATATCGCAAAGTCACACGCAACAACGCATACACACTTACATATGTACAAACATTAAGGTACAGAAAATTGAATTTCAAATATCTCTAGGGTTTATTATCCGATTGGGCTATAAATCACAGCACAGATAAAAAGTCTCATATGCTCTTTATATGCGGAAGCACAAGTTAAAATTGCGACTGTGGTGGTTTTTCGCGGTTTGTTGGGGAAATCTAACACAAACTTGATCTACTTACATTCATAATTCCTATCCCATGTGCGCTTTGCTTGGTAGCGCTGCTTTCACACGCACAGCCTCTGCTCCTGCACATACAGACGTCACACAAGATCTAGGTGTTCATACAGATAGACGGACAGACGGAAGGACAGTCGGTTCATGCCAACATATAGGCAGGGATACATCGATTCAATTCGTTATTCTGATGAAGAATTTATATACTTTATGGGTTCTTCCATTCTTGCACAATCTTAATTGACCCTTTTAAAATTTTTTAAAGTACAGGGTCTACAAATTTTGAGATAATTTGGTGTAAATCATACTATGATATTAGTTGAAATTATTTATAGTATCTTCATTTTCATTAACTAACATTTCGTTTAATTAGTTTCCATTAAATTTATGACAGTATTTATTTTATACACATACAAAAAGAATAGTTTAAGAAATGAAGGAATAATCCAATAATAGTAAATTTTCATAAAATCAGACTCTTGGCTTTAAAAGCTAGTTAATTGATAAAAATACAGCACAAAAGTGGAACTAAAGCAATGCAAAGAATAACCGAACAATAGCAAAACAGAAATGAATAGAAATGTTAGGTATAAATACAAAAATAAATACAAACATAAATAACACAAGGTGTCGGACATGTGCCACGCCTCCTTCCAACACATACGAACAAGGAGTAGTTGTGTCTGAACTCACTTTCCCCTGTTCCCATTCCCATCACTCTGTTGCGTTACCTCCCACTCCCTACTGTTCCCACTCTCTAGTGTTAATCTCCCACTCTCTGCTGTTCCCCCTCATTCCACACAGTTTCCTCTCACCCTCCACCGTTCCCCATCAGTCTCTAGAGTTTGAGTGTCCCCCTCATTCCATACAGTTCCCTATCAATCGCCCCATTTCTCTACTGTTCCCACTCACTCTCCACTGTTCTCGCATCCTATGTCTGTGTCGCTTTTTAAGCTGCCAAATCCGACAATTAAATTATTGCATGACAAAACATGCGTCGCAAAAATATTCAAAACGCGCCAAAAACAGGATGTAAACAACAATGGGCAGAGCATAAGGACGAAGGACGAAGGACGACAGGACATGCATGGTATAACCACACCACACAACAACAAACAGCAACATGAATGTTGCTCCACACTAACCATAGAAGAAAAAACAAACAACTGACCGACCAAAACAAATTCATCTTCTGCAAAAAAGGAAAACTTGCCCAAAACGTAAAAAAACTAGGCACAGGCTACCGGAAAATGTGTGGGCGCGTTTGGCAAAAAAAAGAAGAAAAATGTAGATAAAAAACAAAAAGAAAGCAAGCAAGTCGGTGTGTGTGTGTGTCCTGTATCCTGTTGCGGCTGTCCAATTCTCTGCATGTCTGACATGCATATAGCTCCTGGCAATAATTTGAAATTCGATTACCATAACCAAGTACTCGGAAAACACAAACAGCGCGAAACGCAGTAGGAGGCAGAACGCCAACAGAACGCCACAGAGAAGAAAAAGAAGAAAACCCAACCAAAATGCCTGTATAGGTGTGTGCGAGTGTGTGTGTGTGTGCGAGTGTGTGTGTTGTGCCTAAGGCGAAAAACTGCAAATGGCGAAAACGTTCGGCTAAAAGGTTTCACTGTGGCCAAAAAGCCAAAACGTGCATATATCACACAATTTTTGAACAAACAAATCACTAGCAAAAAACCTAAGTATTACACTGAGAAAAATTGCATACAAAGTTCATATTTTTTACAATTATTTTTCAAGTGTTGAATGATTTTACTGCTATAAATTGGTAGTTTAAGGGATTTTAATAGTAACATATTTAATAAATCTATTGAAATTGTATTCATTATTTGTTCAAAACTAGCTAACAATAACCGTGTATTATTTACGTATTATATATTTTTTACATATCTTTTTTGTAATAAATTCTTATACATTTTAAAACTGTTTTTTTTACATATTTTTTTTTTAATACTTTTGTTTGTTGTCAAATCCCAATTGTAAGCGTATGGCAACCATGCTGTACGAATAATATGGTAACCCGGGATGATGTATAGCAACCCTGCTATATGAACAGCCTGGCAACTCTGTTGGAGAAGAAGCAGTTGCGTACCATCATCGAGAGAGAGAAATAACGAAGCGTTCTTATTAAACTTTTAATTTCATGCATTCATTATAATAAACTTAATATAATAAACATTTGCTCAATTCCAAGCCAATACCACTCGCCGAAATAATGTCCTTCTTACACAATGGTATTCTTTTCTTCTTACATTTTTCTCAGTGTATATATTTCACTTTTTTTACTTGTTCCTAGCTATGGCCACAACCATGCAAGTATTGGCCTTTGCCATTGCTTTTGCCTCAAGTTGCAAGAGGCACAAAGGCAGCTCGAAAAAAATATAGTTCAGTGTAGTGGAACGTGTGTAAATGAGAAGAGTGAGGGCCGTTTTGATCATTTGTTAAATGGAATGGCTCCTACTTGAGTACAACTTGTCTACAATTACATTTTGGCATTTAAACATTGAATTCTGTTAACAAATAACAATCTAAGGTATTTATAAATTTATTGTATTTTTTAAACATTAGTTAATGAAAATAAAGAGCTAAAGTAAAGAACTTTTAGTTTAAAACAAGAACCAAAAGAGGAAAAAGTACAGGGTCTAAAAACGGTTAAGTTTTTAGGTAACATATTTTTTATGAAAATAAGTTTTTTTTTTATTTATAATATATAATTGTAGCTTAAACAAATGCAATGAACATCTTTAAGAAATATTTTATCATATTAATAGCTTTTAGAGCTTTTGATACTACTCTACTTGAGACTAACGATGTTTTTAGACCCTGGTCCCAGGGTACAAAAGGGTCTATAAGTTTGTGCAAGTCAGAAATATATGTAGCAGGCAGAAGGAGGCCTGTCAGACCCTACAAAGTATATATATTCTTGATCAGGACGACGAGCTGAGTCGATCTAGCCATGTCCGTCTGACCGTCTGTCTGTCCGTCTGTCCGTCCGTATGAACACCTATGTAGATCTCGGAAACTGTAAGAGCTAGAGACATCATATTTGGCAGTTAGTTCCCCCTATAGCAGCCACAATTTTAAAGATACAAACTTGTGCTTTGGCATACAAAAATCGTATGGTAATCTTCATCAGTGCTGTGAATTGTGGCTTTATCAAATAATAAACACCGAAGATCGTCGAGATTAAAGTTTTCGTACTAGGCAAAGGGAGCAGCGAGCATAATATAGTATGTACATATGTAAGTCTGTATGTGTTGTTGCATGTGACTTTGCGCTATGTATGCATGTATGTCGGTTGAATCCAACTGTAGCTTTTAGATTTTTTTTTCATTTTCGATAGTGCAAACTATCGTTATTATCGATAGTATTGTACTTTTGCCAAAATCTAATCCACGAATATAAAAAAAAACAAATTGTTTTAAATAAAAGCTCATTTTTAGCATATTTTCATTAATTATTATTATTATAAATTATTATATTTAAATCAGTATTTAATTTCAATTGTATTCAAAATAAAAGTTAACATAAAATTTTAAATAAATATTTATACAAAAAAAAGTGTTTGCTCTTGATCAAAATTTAATTAAATTTCAATTGAGGGAATAATCTGAAAAACACTTTAACACTATCGATTGTTGTAAAAAATCAACTAAATGTCGATAGTACCATCGATTGTTTCGCTTATTATTAACTGTCGATGACTTATTCACGCAGCGAATAACCTTCATAACATTTTGCCTCACAGCGAATCATCAAGGGTTGGTAATGCATACTGGAGAGGGTGGGGCTTGGTTGAACTAATAAGCGTTGTAATCAACTTTTTTGCTATTTGGCTTGTTATCACCTGCAGCTGGTGCTGATGCTGCCACAGTAACTGGTAACTGGTAACTGGTAACTGGTAACTGTAACTGCAAGTGCTACCTGCTGCTGTTGCTGCAACAGTTACAGTTACTGTTGCATTATAATTAATAATCAAGAGCAGCTTAAAGATTTTAATTAAAATCAACAAGAGCGACGCGTGTGAACGCAGAGCTCTATTCTTTATCCTCATTGTAGCAAGTTTGCCACCCGCTCGATTTCTTTTAATTTAGCCGCACTGACCTGCATCGAAATGTGTCCTGCACATTGGACTCTATCCGGTTTGCCCTTCTGCTCTTTGCCAGCTAGTATCCTGATAGCTGTAGCTACTCCAATTCGTTGGGTCACCCCCTCTGTTTCTCAATACCCTTACAAAGGATATTATGGAATTGTTTCGAAAGGTTTGACTGAATATCAAAATTCTTATATTAAAATTATTAATACCATATACTTTTAATAACATTTCCAAATTACCAATTATATATGAAAATAATTAATCAGGCCTGTTTCCATTTTCGAATTCGATTAGCTTCATATTTGGTCCATTTCGAAATAAATTAGCTTCAGGTGAAAGTACAATAAACATTTTCATTTCTCGAAAACGATACATCGAATTGAGGGACCCCATCTTTTTCAAAACGTAAATCGATTGAACGAATTCGAAAATGGGAACATTCCTGTATATATTAAAATAAGCAGAGACAATTTTGTGAACTTTTTAATAAAAAAATATATCACTTTGAATCGACTCGAAAAAGGATCACAGCTTATTAATCCTCCTCATCTATAAACATAATGAATGATTTTAAAATTTGTATTGTAATTTTCCAATGGCAATTATTAATTTTGAGTTACTTTATAAATGTTCTATAATTTCAATGATTTTTCTAAATAAAGTAATCATTACAAATAAATTGAGAAAACTTTGCTATAGCTTCTGCTGTCAATTACATCAGCTTAATGATAAAATTGATTCGGGTTAAGTATTTTATTTTTGTTTTCAATAAATTTTTAATTATATGTAGTCTGTAGATTTTTGTTTTGCTACTTCCACTGTCAGCTTGTAAACTTTGCTCTAAATTAGTTTGAAATCCTTGTACTTAGGGTATTTGAATTGTCTAATATCCGAGCACTTTTATCTGTTTTTCTACTTCTTATTTTTTGTATTTTTCTTATTTTTATTATTTTCTATTTTTATTATTTTGCAACTTTGCCAAGTTTCAGTTTCAGTTGCAATTACTTGGCGCACCTGGAGTGGAAGTCGGGTTAAAGGTTACGCGACGATGTTGACTGTTTGTTTGTTTGTTTGTTGTTGTTGTTGTTGTGGCTCACTAGTCTTTGTGTGTGTGTGAGTGTGTGAGTGTATCTAACGGTTTTAAGTTTGCACCAATGCTCCACCCAATTGCAGCTAGCATTTTTTTAGATTTTGTTTTTCGCTCTGTAGTTTCTCTCTTTGGCTTTTCTGTTGACTTTGCGCTTTCTATTTACGCTTTGCTGTTGTTTGTTGAAATACCAACTGCAATTATGTGAATTTTTACCGTGCACAGCATAAAACATTTTCTACCCTCACGTTCCATTTGCCTGCTCTGCCTTTTCCACCTTCTTCCTCGCTGTGCATTCCTTTCCCATCGTCATGCTTAAAGATACACGCCAGAAATCTATCTATAGCGGGTACAAGTTAGCCTGCAGACGCAGCGTAGTGGGGTCTTGGTCAAGCTGAAAGTTAAATAGTGCGGTTAAAGTGAAGACAGTTGCTGAAACAAACCCTCAGCCAAACGTCAAGCGACAAAGGCCTGAGGAGTAGCCTCGAGTAACCAGCCGAAAGATGCTCTATCAATCAAAATTATCTTGTACAATTATTAATTTAAATTCAACGACAAATATCGATAGCTATTTACTTTTTATCGGTCTGTTTATCGATAATATACTAGATTAGATCATTTGAGAAAATTCACAGAGAATGTTTCCAGCATTTGACTCATTTGCCTCTTGGGGATAGAGATAATTAGATAATTTCAAATTGTTTTAATGTCTTAGAATATTTTTTAAAATTTATTGATTCATTGAACTTTAATATATACTTTAACCCTTCACTGTCGATACTCATTGCTGCAGTTTTACAAAATATCTCAGTTTCAGTGTTGCCAATTTGTCCTTTTTCCGGACAGATCTGTCCTTTTTTAAACTGGCATTGCCGGAAAAATTCTAAAACGTCCCTTGTCCGGAAAAAATGCCTTTTTTAATATAATCTATCCTTTTTTCATCCTTTTTTTTATTTTTGTAAATCGCTCATACAACTTATCATTATCAACAACGTGGCATCGCTTTCATATTATGATTTTACGTATTCGATAAGCATTTTGAGTGTAATCGAAATTACGTGTCTCGATTTGCGGTAAACTGTGTTTTGATTATCGGATTATAATGCATATTTAAACTTTCCCAAAGAGAAACAAACCAAGTTTCGCGAGGATCCAGATAAGGAATACTCCAAGTATTGCAAGTGCAGTTTAAATGCAATAATTTTCCAAACACGAGTGATGAGCAAAAAAAAAACAAAAAAAAAAACATGCGAAATGCAGTGTCCTTCGCTCAGGTGAACAAATTACCGTTTACACCAGTTTTAACTTCTGCCGTTCGTTAGGAAGCCTTTAACCGTTAACCTATGTTAACTAATGCTCAAGTACTCAATGAAAATAGTGAATTTCTATGAATAAATATATGAATATTAATAAAATAAAGTTGTCCTGTTTTTCGTCCTTTTTTTTTAATCTATCCTTTTTCTGTCCGTTTTTCCTGGCTCATCTGTCCTTTTTTTTTGGTGAGGAGTCGGCAACACTGCTCAGTTTAGATACTTACGCCTAAAAGATGCCACCAAATCAGTTACTCGCATTAAATCAGATTTTCAGATACATGTGTGTGTGTGTGTGTGAGTGTGTGTCAGTCAGTTTTTATGGCTTGCACTTCCGGTGGAAGCTGATGTCTGTCACGTCGATTTTTCCGTTTGCTTTGAGTTTTCAGTTACAAGATTTGGCGAGGCCAAGCAATCAGCAAATAAAAAGCGAAATGCTGGACAGTCGCTGAGCTGAGTTTCAATTTTCACTTAGAACAAAGTTGGCACATGACAAAAAAAAAAAAAAAAACAGAACAAAAAAAAGAAAATGAAGAAGAAAATTAGTAAAAAGTTTAAAAAAAAAGGGAAAGAAAGAAAACAGACGCCAAGCAAAAAGTAGAGTAGAATGAAATTGGCTGTTAACAAAGCGCGTCTAGCATTCTTCTTGTTGTTCTTCTGCTTATTCCAGTGGTTGTTGTTATTGTTGTTGTAGTGTTTGTAATCAGAGCAAAAGCAGAGGCAGACACATGACTCGCTAGCTGTGCTTTGGGCTACTGCCATAAGCGCTTTATGCCAACAAGCGGAGTCTTACGTGATTTGCCCCGGCGCGTTTTGGCATTGCAGCAAATCACGGTTCAACTTGACGAAACTACACACACACACTCACACACACACACACACTAAAAGAAGTGGAAGGGGGAAGTACAAAAATACATAGCAAACTGAATGTGAACAAAATGGAGAAAATGGAGAATTGCTGAAAAGCATGAAATAAAAGGGGTATCCAGATATTTCTATGTGTTAGCTTTGTACGCGGAAAAACAAAGATGAAAAAAGACTCTGGCTCACGTGACATTTGTTTTGGCAATTACTTTCGTCCTTCATTCTTCTTTGCTTCTTTACTTTTTGCAATGTCAAGTCAAACATACCTGCAATGCATAAAAAGTGAACGTGGTTAATAATATGATATAACTAAGATTTCAATATACAAATACAAATATTTCACTTGTGCGCTTTACGCTAAAAATAAAATATAGATCTCGTAAACTATAAGAGCTAAATTCAATGTTATTTGGTAGTTAAGATCTCTTATTTATTATTTGACCTATATGTAACCTATGACATACCTCTTCCATACTGTGAATTGCAGCCCAATCAGATAATAAACACCAGAACTGTATGTATGTGCGAGTATTTGTTAGTGTGTGTATTTTCGCGTATATGCCTATTGGTTGAAATCTCATTTGTATATTTCAGATACTTTTTAGACCCTGCACTTTAAAAAAGTACAAAAGGGTCTATTAAGATTGGGCAAGTCAGAAATGTATGTAACAGGCAGAAGGAGGCGTGGCAAACCCCACAAAGTATATATATTCTTGATCAGGACGACGAGCTGAGTCGATCTAACCATGTCCGTCTGTTCGTCTCTCTCTCCGTCTGTCTGTCCGTCTGTCTAACTGTATGAACACCTAGATCTCGAAACTGTAAGAGCTAGAGACATCATATTTGACAGTTAGATGCCCCTATGGTGCTAGCAGATCAAGTTTGTGTTAGATTTTTGATATCTCCTCCCCCTTCCCCAAAAATCGCGAAACAACCACAGCCACAATTTACAAACTTGAGCTTTGGTACACAATAATCTTATGATAACCTTTATCTGTGCTGTGAATTGCGAATCAATTGAATAATAAACACCGAAGATATTCGAGATTAAAGTTTTCATACTAGGCAAGGGGAGCAGCGAGCTTAATGTATGTACATAAGTGTGTATGCGTGGTCGCGTTTGATTGTGTGATATGTGTGTGTGAATTGTTAGCGTTAGCTGCTGCAAGGGGAAGAACAGGGTCTCCTATTGTCGGTTGCATCCGACTGTAGCTTTCCGAGTTTTTCTATTAGCTTGTAGATACTTTTGTATCTAAACGATATGCTTAGTGTTAACGAAGTCACGATTTTTTAGATATGTTCTTGTTCTTGTTTGTATCTTACAGATTCTTTTGAACCTTACAGATACTTTTGCTTCTCACAAGTCTTTGCTGCTGAGTGAAAGCAAAATAGAGTGTCTTCAACTATAGCCATTCCGACTTGATGAATTAGCTCATATAACATTCTGTTGTATTTGTACTACTTCCCTGTCTACTGCTGTATTTTTAGAGCGTAAAAAATTTAATTAGTTTCCGTGTATTTAGCGGATTAGGCTTAATATGTTTATTTAAACCAATAAATTAACTGCTATTACATTACATTACGTGATGTAAGACATTGTGTTAAGAATCTTGAGGTCAAGTATACATTTATACCATTATACCATTTTTAGACAACTTCTCATTTAAAAACATTCATATTGATTGGCGAATCTGGGTATTCGTCCTCTCCCAAATGCTTTCCATAACCATACCAACCATCAGTATATGCAGGAGTTGCACGAGTTGTTTTTGGTTTTGTAGGTTTTGGTGTTCCAGGTTCTTTGTTATACAATTTTTTAATTGAACCTGTCTCCTGTTTAGGATTATATTTTACGCGTCTGCATTCATTAAGACGAAAGTTCCATTGAAAACCATGGGCACACTGAGTTCGTGGACTTATCTGATCTGCTTCCAGGTGACATAGCTGCTCCTTCTCGTTCCACACATAGCCGTCTTCACAGAGAGGCGACTGATTGTCATCAACCCCATCCCCTGGTTCAACCGCTTCCTTCACAGTACTAGCAAGTATTTCTGGAGTGATAATACTAACTAGAAGAGCTAGAAGTGCTATAGATGTTAGTCCGTTCATCGATGTGCTTCCTCAACTGCTGCTGTATAAGTGGACGCTTATCGAACTTGCGAGAATTCGAACCGTTTAGTTGCTTTACAATGCGATTCGTTGCGATATGGTACATATTATTGTAATATATTGTACTACTATTACTATTTGAATTTAATAGAAATTAAATAGAAATATAGAAATAAATACTATCCTTCTTATATTGAACCTTTTTTTGGGTGTTCTTCTAGTTGTCAATTTAATTACAATTCTTTACAGACATAAAATGAGAATGTTCATTCCAGTGCAAAAGTGCAGACCAATCACAATAACATAAGATCACAACAGAAATTAAGTTTAACCAAACCAAAGTCAGTTTTACTCCATCACGTCTGAAAGGTTTCATCACTTTCTAAAAAGAAATACCTATAGTGTCAGTTTTACTACTATTATAACTATAAAACTCGAAATATTTTTAGCTCAATAACTTTGAAATATATTACTTTAAAACCACATCAACCCTATTGCTTTGGTTAAATAACCACCGACTAATTTTTTTCTGTGGTTCTGAGTGATTGGACGTGCTGTTGTTATATTTGCACCTGCCAATAAGCTAACTGAAATCACACTAGTCAGCATTGTGTTCTTAAGTTATCATATCTGTTTGTTTAATAGATTTCAGATGAAATTGTAAGTACACAAAGAGAAAAAATAAAGAATACTTGAATCATTACGGTTCATCTTAATATAACGGGGGAAATACTAAAACCGAGATGACATTACTTAAATTAAGTTTAGCAAAAAATTCTTGAAATTTAAACCTAAAAAAGAAAAAGGAACTATGTAGTTCTAAGAATTTTTATACTTGTTTTGAAACAAACATTTTCATTTTAAGAATTTTTGTGTAAGATTGTGAGTTCTTAAAATGAGTTCATTTCAACTTAATTTTAAAACGACATTTTTTCATTTGTGTAAATTGATGTGATTATCGGATGTTTGTATGCCTCCATAGTTTCGATAACTCTACCTCTCTTAATAGTGTTTTGTATGAAAATAGGTTTTAGCAAAATTAGAGCTGAAATGTGTTGGTTACCTTTGGTGAATGGATTAAAGCGGAAAATGTTTAAGGCTTTTTTGTTACCCATAACTCGATCTCGTTCTAGACAAATAGTTTAGATTTTCGGTATTTATTACATCAGCGCAAGATCAAAGAAAAATCTGTATTTATCGGAGCTAGAAAAGGATCAATATCGACTACTATAAAGATTCTGTCATAAAACCAGTAACTCAGTCGCATTTTTGCTGCGCTCAGTCCCCTCAGCCATCGATCTGTTTAAAGTGCCTGTAATAAATTCAATTTTTCCGGCTAAATAATCGCTGTAATTAAGAGATGCGCCAACACTGATACAAACACACAGATTTGCGCACAACAGCAAATCAAACAAACAAAATGCCATTACAGCCTCCCCCCAGTTGTGTGTGGTTTACTTTATGGGATATGCCCATTTTGCAGGGGGAGAACTCTCCCCTCTCTCCACTCCCTCAGCCTGAGAGTCCTCGGTTAAAATACCTGCCAAAAATGTTCGCATGCCATTAAATTGGGCAACACACACGCGTTAATGGATCTGTGTGTCTGCTTGTGTGTGTGTGTGTGCTTAGTAAGAGTGGGGCACACAGGTTGCACAGGAGCGAGCAGATGTGGCTGTAACCTGACTATGGATGTACCGGTATTCCATCATTGCCTGTGCCTCTGCCTTTGCCTATGCCAGAAGGCAGCCTCTGAGTGCGCTTTTAATGATTGAAATGAAGTAGACTACTTGTCGAATGCTGATACTGATTGCTCTGATGAGCAGAAGAGAATTTCCCGAAATAACAAAATGTGCTGAGTTACTCAACATGTTTAAGCAAATTGCTGTTCTAATTAGACAAGCAAGCGAGCAAATAACAGAAATAAACTTGTTTCAATTTGACGAACTTGTATTAAATTGATATAAATTCAGTAGAAACTCTATAATATTTATATTGTAGCAATATAAATTGTAAATAGTTGTTAAGTTACTTTTTAATGTTAATCGAAATATCGATATAAGAAATAGCTCATAAGAACCGATTGTGAAAAAGAACATGCAGACCGATACTGGTTCAGAGTCGGAACTGCGAATAAAAATCAGTCTGAATCAGTGCTGCCAGAATCTCCAGAGCAAAAATAGCTAGATTTGGGGGTAAAAATTGCTAAATATTTTGTGAAAATTGCTTAAAAAAAATTGCTAAATCATTAAAATGTTCGTTTTTAACAAATGACACTGAGACAGTTGTTCATATAATCGAACCACTGTCTCAGTGTCACTGAGTTAAATACAAGTTCCGATATCTTTGCGAACTATTATTAATCGAAATTTTTGCAATCAATTGCAAAAATAAGTAAATAAAAGCAAAATGTTTCGGCAAAATTAAAAATTCCCAGTTTTAATAAAGTTGCTAAAATTGCTAAAGTAAAAAAATGGCTATATTTGTGGCTAATAGCATTTTAAAAAAAAAGTTGCAAATAATTTTAAAAGTTGCCAGATCTAGCAACTAAATTGCTAAAATGGCAGCACTGGTCTGAATTGAGGATACACACAGATTACAATATTAAAGTTCTAAAATATCCACACAGAAAAAAATCAAGAATATATTTATATCGCAAATTACTCAAATTACTGTAGCACAAAATTCTTAAAATTAGTTATACGAGTGAATTAAAAATTAATAGTAAAAATAAAGTTTGACAGTTTCCATTTAATTCTATAATTTTTAAAAAATAATTTTTTTTACTAATATCTATCTTGCCTCTCCAGCGTGGACTGGAACCCCTTGCACTTAAACACCTTTTAGTATTTTCATTCTCATATTAAGAAAAATCTGATTTTTCTCATATTAAAACACTTGCATTTCCAAATACTGGTTTTATGAATTTTCTATACAATAACAAAACTTATGTCAAGAATTTCATTCTAAGATTGCAAATTATTAAATTGAGTTCATTCACACTTAATTTTAGAATGCTTTTTATGAATCTAAATTATCTATATCCCATTTTATAATTAATGAAATTTTCTATTCGCAAATACTCTAAGAGTTTCCACTGTTGAAACTTCTTCACATTGGCATTTCAAAAATTTCTAATTGCTTCCCTTTTGTTGAACATATTCCGGTTGGTAAAGTTATTCGATAACTTATCCCTACGATGAATTTCTAAAAAGTATTTTCTTTTATAGGTATTGGAACTTCCTAACATTCTCTTCTTTGAGGTTGATGGTGTTCAGACTTCGCATACCGAAAAAAAATTGCACTATCGTTCCATTTGCGCTTTACTTGTTCTCTATTTACACCATTCTTCATCGAAGATCCCTTGCTCGCACTCTTCGTCTAGTACTGCAAGCTTTGCAACAAAAATTCCTCAAATGACTAAATAAAATGAGCGACTGACTTTAATGTCAACCAAAAAGCGTAAGTGATTGCCAATGGCAACTTTTTAGGAGTTTCAGGTACAGAATTGAATTCCACAGACCGTTGACATTTGGCCAAAATGGGCAAAAGGGATAAAGAAGAAGAGAGAGTTGAGTTGGCTGTACAGTAGTCTATTAGTATTCGTGCTCTGTTTTAGTTTTGCTCGAGTGAAAAGTGTCAACTTACTCAACTGATCTCCCCTTTTCACTCTGTAGCACTGATAGCAGTTTACGGTTACCTTTGCCTTTACCTCTTCATCTTTTTCTTTTTTTACCTGAACAACACTGGCGGTATAGTTGGCATCAAGTTGCCCGACTCGACTTGACTTTCATCATCATCAAAGTGCACGAAGCAAAACAAACTCACTGCTCACATGATGATAATTGTTGTTGCTGTTGGTCTAGTTCTGCACTTTTGCTACTTTCATTTTATAACATTTAATTATTTGCATAAGATACGATGGGCTCGTTTTGAATTACCTTTGACTGGTTGTAATGATTACGCTTACCTTTCACTGCGGAAAGGCTGACTTTGAAATGAGCTAGAAATTGAAACTGAATCGGCCAAGTGAAATTAGACTTAATACTAAGCAGAGATTGAATAACATCACTTAGTATAATACAGTAGTATTTTTACTAAATTTTAATTTAAGTTTAACAAATGTATAATATATAAATATGACTGCGGAAAGGCTGACGGGGAAATGACTAAAAATTGAAACTGAATCGGCCAAGTGAAATTAGACTTAATACTAAGCAGAGATTGAATAACATCACTTACTATAATACAGTAGTATTTTTACTAAATTTTAGTTTAAGTTTAACAAATGTATAATATATAAATATTACTGCGGAAAGGCTGACAGGCAAATGAGCTAGAAATTGAAACTAGATCGGCCAAGTTAAATCAGACTTTATATTAAGCAGAGATTGAATAGCATTATTTAGTATAATAAACTAGTATTTTTACTAAATTTCAATTTAAGTTTAACAAATGTATAATATATAAATATTACTGCGGAAAAGCTGACAGGGAAATGAGCTAGAAATTGAAACTGAATCGGCCAAGTGAAATTAGACTTAATACTAAGCAGAGATTGAATGACATCACTTACTATGATACAGGGGTTTTTTTAGTAAAGTCAAATTTATGTTTATTAAATATATTTCCACATGCACATAGGGTACTTTGCCCAAGTTGCAAGTTTGAGTCGTTGCAAAAAGGAAAATAGCAGATAGAGTAGAACAGAAGAGAGTTCTGACAGTTTTGGGTCTTCGTGTGAAGGCGGCAAAGTGTTGCGGCATTTTGCTGCCATATGACATGATTTTTCAGTTCTGATTCCGCATCAACTTCAAGTTGAAGTTGCCGCAAGGACTGGCTGCAGCAACCACAACAACAAATACCATAGGCACAACTTTTGCTTATCTGCTGCCACAATGCGTTGCAACAACTTTCATACTCCATGGACTCGAATTGTGGCAACCGTCTTGAGGCATCCTCATCTATTTTTAATGCTTCAACTAGTCGACTCCTTGTGCCTGCTGCTGCTGCTGCCTGACTCTACTTGAAGTTTCTCATTTCAGCAATAACCTACACATGCTTCAGACTTTATATATACAACATATTTGTTGCACCAAATTGGGTTTTTACTGCATTTTGTGGCAAATGATTTGTGCCGCTTGCATAAGCTTTCATTTAATGCCAAACAGACTAGAACATAACAAAATCAGTGCAGTCTCTGTATGGAAATTACCAAAAATAAGACGCACACTCTCCGGTCATAGGCTTTGGTTCCTTTTGATCGTCTACACAGAAACTTAACATCTATTCAAACCGCATAACTTGGCTCATCAATTCAAAGGCGAGTGCTTACCAACACTCCAACTCAATCAGCATGTGGGGAGATTCTACAACTTTAAAAGAAAAATGCACAAAAGTGCAATTGACTTGGAGGACGTGCCAAAGGGAAAAGCCATAAAAATGGCACTCGCACACATTCACACAGGTGAAAAATTATAGCGTTAAATTCATATTTGATGACTTTTTGATTGCTAGCCCGAAAGCGTTCGCTGCCTCAGTCCCAGTCGCAGTCCCAGTCTCAGCCACAGTCTCAGCCTCAGCCGCTCTGCCTTAAGTTGAAGCAGTGCCTGCAAGGTGTTTCCACATAATGCAACGAAAAGTGCTTTCAATGGCATCATTGTCAACGTTGTCATACTCCACATCCACATCCACATCCAGATCATCATCATCATCATCATCATTGTGATGAACAGTCGCAGTTGCAGCTAAAGCACTGGGATTAAGTTGAAGCCAGATTTGGGACATGCACTTCACATGGCCACAGCATCTGCTGACATCAGAGTCATATCTATAGATATATATGTATATGTGTATGACATTGCTTTTCATTTTTCAATAGATATACAGCAGTCGTTTTGCACTGCTTGATGATGTTGCTGCTGTTGCTGTGTCTTGATGATGATGTGATAAAATTTCAATTGCGATGCAGGGCATCAAATGAACTACATGGCGTATGCGTAATGTGAGCAGTTTGTTAAAGAATTGCGTAAATGGGGCTGTCCTAACAGTGGATTGTTTAGTCACGATCGTTGAGCTAAATTAAAGCTATTTGATCGAGAAGAGATACGGGTCTAATAACAGCAGTCGTCTTTGCTTGTTATTCAAACGAAATAAAGCAATGTGTTTGCTTGTGGCTTTGCGATTGCGGGTATGTATGTGCGACTATTTGTTAGAATGTATGTATGCTTCTTTTTTAATGAATATGGGGCCCAATTTCAGAAATACTGTATCTTTTTTCCTTTATTTCAAGGTGAGTTTAAATTGTGAATATTGAATGCATCAATTTTTTAACCAAACTAAATACCTTCATCATGGTTTTTTTAATGCATGGCTACATTTAAATCCCTTACAATGTGAAATTAATTGCGCGTTTTTTTTTTATTATGAGCTGGCTAATTTCAATTAAGGTCCAACGAGTCAGTGTGCCGTTGCGAGTCTCTGGGGAAGTTAAATGTGTAGGCAGGAATGTTGATGACACTAATGCGCATATAAACACACACACACTACACACACTCACACAACAGGACACACAGCACGCCCATGTCAATGTGTTAATGACTTGACGGCATTGCATAAAACGCGGCGCTAATTTGCATTGTTGTTGGGTCGTCTCTCTCGCAGTGTGTGTGTGTGTGTGGTTGTGTGTGTGTGTGTTTGTGGAGTGGCCGCTGTCAACGCCCGCTTGCTCTTGTGTGTAATGATTTGTGCCAGTTTTCTGCTTCCTTCCTACATATAGACATATATACTCATGCCACCTGCCCTCCTCTTTGCTGCTCTGCTTGTACTCTGTTACCCTTGGCTTATATCATCCAATTTACTCAAAAAAAAAAAGGAAAAATTACAAACTTTTTGTCAACATTTTACGCGCAATTATAGAGCCCTCCCATGCCTTCTGTCGCTCCATAAAAAATGAAGAAAGCAGAGAGCACACACATTGACCTTAATTACATGGCAACTTTGTACAAGGCCATTAAATTAAGCTCTTACCGTATCTAAAGTGGAGTAAAAGCCTTTTATGTGATGATAGAAAATGAGAGAAAAATCAAATGAATTTCATCATAGACTCAATAAAGTGGTACTGGTATACGCATGATGTTATTTTTACTGTTGGATCAAACTAACTAAAATTATGTTTTGCATTTCTAATCGAAATTCCATTTGCCCAAGAGTTGCACTCAGGAACTAAGAGACTAGCTACGGACTGGTTACCAAACTAGCTACTAACTAGTCACTAGGTACACGAACGTCTATTGATTACCTTTACGGACAAACAGTACAAAAATTCACCAGTCGAACGCATTGTTTGCTAAATTAAGTGGAGACTACAGCATAGATTGTTATTTCGCTGGCATAGAACTATTACTCAGTGCTCAAGGGTAGGAGCAGCAACAACAACAACGATTTTTATATGCCATTCGGGGCATTTTATAACTTAGCTGGCGCCTGCCTTATGCCAAACCCAAACCAACTGTGGCGCTTGCTTTCATTTCATTTGTCAGTGGATGTCACTGTTGGCGCCGTGCTGGGCAAATCTGAGTCAAGCTCAGGTTTAGGCACAATATATATACATATATACTTAGGCATGCGTACATGTATATAACACACACAATTTTGTATGTGTGTCTGTTTGTGCGTGTTGAAGTCGCGTGCCACAAAATGTTTGTTAAATTTTCTTCGAGAGTATTGCAAAAATACACTTTAAGAATAAAATCAAATATTTTATTATTAAAAAAATAAAAAATAACACGAAATTTTTGAATAAAAACAAATTGAGAACAATTTAAATTATAAAATTATAAATACAAATTTAATAATGTTTGAGAAAATTGCGTTAATGAAGACAATGAAACGTCTTTTTACAATAAATTTCATTTTAATGAATAAAATAAGTAAATAAATATAATATTTAAAAAAATAAAACTTATTCAAATACATAAACACTAAAATAATAATTATGTAAAAAATAAAATAGAGTTAAATAAAATAAGTTTTAATCAAAAGTAAAGTAATAGTCTGTACTTTAAGGTACACTTAAAAACTAATATACGAGTATATTTAATATTAATGTAAATATATATATATATTTTAAAAATATTTATACTATATTCATAACATTTATTGCAGAAAATCAGTATTATATGTGACATTTTGTATTGTTAACTTTTAATAAAATATTCAAAGATAATTTCATAATTTTCCATGCATTTACAGTAACTCAGATATTTGCTAGTCTTATTTTCAACTTGAATTTCTCAAGTTTTTGTGTGCAGAAGGAGCTCAAAAGAAATCGAAATAGGACGACATACATAGAAATTTGTATGCGTCACAGTTAGATTTAAAGTCAGAGGCAGAGAGAACGTGGAAAGTCATTTGGTGCTAAACAAAAATCATAAAAAGATTTATGGCGCTTTCAAAGCAACAGAAACAACAACATTGACAAGTCATAAAAGTCGAGCCTCAGGACGAAGGACAAGCGCTAAAACTGCGTGCAAAAAGTGCTTGGTTGCTATTGTTCTTATTATTATTGGATCGAATGCGAAAAACAGGCAAAAGTTGATAACTAAAATGGCATTAGGGAAATGGATAAAGTTGAGCAGTGAATGGTCGTAAATCGATTGGTGAGGTGATGACTGCTTATGGTTAATGAACCGCGTGTTTCTTAGTCATCAGTTAAAAAATCTTCCTAGTAGATTATAGAGTAAAATTAGGTAGAATATGGAAAAAGTCAGTTGTATACTTATTGTTGTATTTTATAAAAGAAAACAAAGTTCTACGCACACAACATGGCGAATGCGCAATGTGTGGACAGTGTCTGTTGGCAGTATCTGCTGCTGTCTCATGCCTTTAAGCATGCCTTAAATCTATCATTGATCTACATAGTAGATTTTAGAATAAAGTTGAGTATAATATGGAAAGAGTTTGTAGTATTTTATAAAAGAAAACAAAGTTCTACGCACACAACATGGCGAATGCGCAATGTGTGAACAGTGTCTGTTGACAGTATCTGCTGCTGTCTCATGCCTTTAAGCATGCCTCAAATCTATCATTGATCTACATAGTAGATTTTAGAATAAAGTTGAGTGTAATATGGAAAGAGTCAGTAGTATTTTATAAAAGAAAACAAAGTTCTACGCACAACATGGCGAATGCGCAATGTGTGAACAGTGTCTGTTGGCAGTATCTGCTGCTGTCTCATGCCTTTAAGCATGCCACAAATCTATCATTGAATTGCCTGGCCTATTCTGCAGGTTGTAAAGTGTCCGAATTCCAGATTTAGTAGCTGGCTGCTAATTAAACTCGCCCGAAGAGCAACTCAATAAATTAAACGCACGTTGAGCCAAAGTTCATAAATTAACTGAATGGCGCCTGCAGCTGCCTTTGAGTCCGTTGCAATTGTTTTTGCCCCGTTTGTTGTTGTTTTTTGTTATTGTTTTTAGGCGCCTGCAAGTGAAAATAATTATGAGCTGAAAGACGCTGTAGTCAAAAACACAGAATTGTTAAATTGCTTACTCTTGAGATTTCACATTTTATCTTTTAAATTCTTTATAAATTTATATTTAAGAAACTTTATTATTTCTACCCATAGTTTTTTAAATAAATTATTAGTAAATACAGTTTATATACCCATATTTCAGGTACAGCCCAGGGTACAAATCCAAATAAAAAACTGGCATCGAGCATAATTTACTACGCCGGAAGTCCCCACGGATGTCGGGAGTTAAATGCGTTGCTGTCGTGCACTCTGCCCCTGCTCCGTTTCCCCCTGCTGTTCGTAGTCATTTTGCAGGGCTCATAAGTAGGCTACAGTAAACGCAAAGTTGGCTTTTGTTTTCAGTCTGCTTTGAGAGCATTGTTCGAAGCGTTTCGTTCTATGCTGATGGTTTTTTTGTGCGCACTCTTTTAATTCCAGGGACTGACAGAAATTTTATTGCAACACAAAGTTTCCGATTTCACAATGAGCATAGAGAGAGGAGAAAGTCGTACGAATAAGACACAGAGAGAAGAAAAAGATCAAGCCAGACATTGAGAGACTTGCAGACAAAATGGATTCTGAAACTTCTGCTTAACAGTCCCAAGAAAATTCACAACCATTGGTCATGCCTCAAAAGTTGTGCAATCGTATTAAAGCAATTAAATTTGCCTTTATACCAAATTCAGATTCTGATACTGATAAAAATACAGAGAAAGATACAGATACTTGTACATTTATAAATGTAGACAGATGCAGGTACATTATGCCATTTGTTGATCATCACATACATATTGAGTTCAACGTAATTTTCATTCAATTAAGTGTCAATTTTATATTGTTGAAATCACTGTACACTTTCAATTCAACGCAGCAGGCTAGCAGGTTAAAATTTTCGAACCTAAGAATTTCTGGACCCAAAATTGTTATTCGTTTTCAACAACTTGTACGAGAACAACAATTATACAAAAGAAACAAATATTACATTTAGATTTTTTACACCAGTATAAAAGTAAGTTTTTTTTTTTCAGATAAAGGAAAAATAAACTATTCAAATTATGATTTTAATTTCTATAGTAATCATTAACAAGAGCAACCATGGGAGAAGAAGGCGCCAGCGTAGCACCAGCAGTAGTGACACAAGCGGCTACAACCTCTGGAGTCTTGATGGTGAAGGGCAACGCTTTGCTAATTGCAGCTTATGTGGCAGTCTACTCCACTCGTGCTCTGTGGACGAAACTGAAAAAAATTGGCAAGAAGGGATGTGAGGATGCCGTAGAAGATATTGAGCAAGTGGAGCAAGATGCAGAACCGGAACTGACCGAAGGATCCATTGCTACAATAGCACAATGAGAATGGGAATGCTTATGCACGACACGCGCACACACACACACACACACACACACACACACAATCACAAACACATTCACACTGTATATGACTGGCAAGAGAAAGACGTTGGATTTGCGATTTTAGGGGGATCGCAAATTGGAGACAACGCTTTGCTATTTCTACACTAAGTTTGCTGTTGCCTACTAGTTTGTCAGTGGTGCATGACAAGTGAGGATGAGTTCAATCTCACATTATGTCAAAATTTTGATCTGTCGAATAAAATGGAATTAAAAACTGTAAATTTATCTTAAAAAAAAAGTGAAATAGCGGCCGAATTAAATTTATTAAATTAATGAATTAACTAATGAATCGATGACACATAAGTTGTGAACCTGCCTATGGTAATGTTGACAGCGGTGAAGCAGCTTGGCTCTTCCGATACCATATTGCAGGCAATCTGATTAAAATTAAAATTAAATTAATTAAATTGATGTAAATTCAGTAGTATTTTAATAATATTTACATTAATGTTCTAAAATATCCACACATAAAAATATCAAGAATATCGTTCATTTTTTTTCATTTTCTTTAGACCCTGTACGATTTTAGATTCTGTACTTCAAAAATTTACAAAAGGGTCTATTAAGTTTGTGCAAATGACATTTGTGCGTAACAGGCAGAAGGAGGCGTGGCAGACCCCACAAAGTATATATATTCTTAATCAGGACGACGAGCTGAGTCGATATAGCCATGTCCGTCTGTCCGTCTCATAAACTGTAACAGCTAGAGACATCATATTTGGCAGTTAGATGCCTCTATCGTACAAGCAGATCAAGTTTGTGTTAGATTTAGTGAATACCCTAACTATTTCGCAGAAATGCATAGTACTAAAATATTTCATTTAACAAATCATGTAAATCAAATAACTTTATTAAGTATTCAAATTATTGAGACAAAATCGTTCTGCATAATATAAGAAGTAATAAAAGAGAAGAATACGAATTTTCTTAAAATTCAGTGCAGAAACAAATAAGTGTTGCAGTTCCTATCAGAAGTAGTAGGTATTTTTTCCCTTAATCTCTTTCTCGGGTGGTGAAGTGCGTATAGCATAGGTCCGCGCGATACCAAGCCCGAGCACTTGAACACACTCCCGTTCAGTATGTCAACGACCATAATAAACATTATAGATTTGCATAAATAAATGTGAAATAAATAAAATAAGTAAGTACAGTATTGAAAAATTCTTTTAATGTATGTCAAAGCCTTCTTCACTGTATTTCAAATAAATTTGTATCTTAGTTTTGGGATTGCGGCGTACAATTTAATGTTTAGTTTCATTCGTTTGTAACCAGTCCGACAACAAACATTGAACAATAAATTTGAGTTTTAGAAATATTTCAGTTCCAAATTATTATAGCAAAAATGGTTGATTCCGAAAAACAAAGTCTCAGTGATGTATTGAACCCAAACTACGATCCGTCTGACAGTTGTGTACATTACGTAAACAAAGCCGTTCTATTTGCTGCTATCTTTGCGATGTTCTTATTTCATGTCACCTGGAAGTGGTCACATTAATTATTAAAAGAATAACTCACGTCGCGCAAATCGAAGTATAAGTGGCCCATTAGTCAATTTATATGTAAATTTTTACGTATATATTTAAATATTTTTAGAATATATTTCTACAATTTCCCCCATTTGTAAGTATAATGATTTATGCTTTTTCTTTTTTCCTTCTCAACAAATTGAAACATTCCATTAGATTTTCCCCTATACATACATATGTATATATGTGGCACCAAAGTACGGAGATATCGGTTGCATTTTACAATTTATATCAAAATTTAATAAAATGAAATACACCTTTTAACTTTTGTTTTCAACGAATTAATATTGAAAACAGCAAAGCTGAGCAAATTCCGTGCATTTTAGGTCTTGTTCATGTAAACTTAAGTCGGCGACTCTAAAACTAAGGGAATATTTATAAGAATTTGAGGAGCGATAGTAAGAAATTCAGTGACTGGCAGAAGACAGTACTCTAAAACTATACCCGCCGGGAACATATTTGGGAATGAGATATCAAAAATCAAACAAACTTGGGCTGTATATGCAATACGCAAACCTAAGAAAAACAAAACTCGGAGAGCTACAGTCGGATTCAACAGACAGTAGGAGACCCTGTACTTTCCTTCGCACACACACACACACTAACAAACACGCACACATGCACACATGCACACATATCGTAACGTTTAAAAAGGTAACATCAATATTTTTCTTTTAGATTATTTTTTCTGATGTTTCGTCAGTATTGGCGCGATTTACGTAAGGATCCCCTTCTATTTTCAAGACGCAATTTCGAAGGCGGATCCTGAATGGCTTGGGGAGCATTTCGTGCGTCTGGACCGCTTGATCTGTGCTTCAAAAGCCCACGGATGGATAGCGCGGAATACAAAAATGTATTACGGGATCGGCTTCTGCCATTTTTTGAGGAAAATAGAGAGAGATATTTTGTTTTCATGCAGGATAATGCCTCTATTCACAAAAGTAAAGAAACGCAACGGCTTCTGGAGGACCATTCCGGAAATGTTTTGGATTGACCGGCTTGCTCTCCTGACCTTAATCCAATGGAAAATATCTGGGGTATCTTGGCCAGGCGAGTTTATGCCAACAATAATAAATTTGAGACCGTAGAATGACTGAGAAATGAAATTTTAAGGCAACGGTCTCTCTTGGACAAAAACATTAATAAAAATTAAATTAATTAATTAATTAATTAACTTTTTGAAGTTGGAAAAGCTCAAGGCGGCTTTATTTATTATTAAGATTTAATTATTAAATAAAAAATAAAAAGAAATATTGACAATATACAAAAATAATGAAATGTGTCGTATAATTTTGTTACAATTGCAGCCTAGCCAAAATCAAAGCGTGTGTGCTTTTTTACCGTTACTTAAAAACGAGAGATGCAAACAGAGATCAGAATAGCACATTTTGTGCAGAATTCTTTGCTCTATTATTCGTCATACTTTATTTTGATCTATTGTGTGTTTCCATTTTCCTACGAGGGCTGAAACAAAAATTTATAAGGTGTCGTATAATTGTGGGCAGCAGTGTATATACTTTATGGGGTCTGCCACGCCTCATTCTGCCTGTTACACACAAATGTCATTTGCACAATCTTAATAGACCCTTTTGTAATTTTTTAAAGTCCAGGGTCTAATAAAACATTTGGAGTTTTGAGGTGAAGCTATAGTGGTGACTTTAACATGAACGATATTCTTGATATTTTTATGTGTGGATATTTTAGAACATTAATGTAAATATTATTAAATTACTACTGAATTTATATCAATTTAATTAATTTAATTGCAATGTGGTATCGTATATACTTTGTGGGGTCTGCCAAGCCTCCTTCTGCCTGTTACACAAATGTCATTTGCTCAAACTTAATAGACCTTTTTAAACTTTTTAAAGTCCCTTTATATCGCTACGCATAAAAATATATATTTTAAAATTTCAGTATTCCATTTTATTCGACAGGTCAAAATTTTGATATAATTTGTGGCTGATTACATGCTCACTCGTCATGTACACCACTCAAACTAGGCAACAGCAAACTTGGTGTAGAAATAGCAAAGCGTTGTCTCCAATTTGCGATCCCCCTAAAATCGCAAATCCAACGTCTTTCTCTTGCCAGTCATATACAGTGTGAATGTGTTTGTGATTGTGTGTGTGTGTGTGTGTGTGTGTGTGCGCGTGTCGTGCATAAGCATTCCCATTCTCATTGTGCTATTGTAGCAATGGATCCTTCGGTCAGTTCCGGTTCTGCATCTTGCTCCACTTGCTCAATATCTTCTACGGCATCCTCACATCCCTTCTTGCCAATTTTTTTCAGTTTCGTCCACAGAGCACGAGTGGAGTAGACTGCCACATAAGCTGCAATTAGCAAAGCGTTGCCCTTCACCATTAAGACTCCAGAGGTTGTAGCCGCTTGTGTCTGTGCTACTGGTGCTTGTTGGGCGGCTTCTCCTTCTGCCATGGTTGCTCTTGTTAATGATTACTATAGAAATTAAAATCATAATTTGAATAGTTTATTTTTCCTTTATCTGAAATAAAACTTACTTTTATACTGGTGTGAAAAATCTAAATGTAATATTTGTTTCTTTTGTATAATTGTTGTTCTCGTACAAGTTGTTGAAAACGAATAACAATTTTGGGTCCAGAAATACGTAGGTTCGAAAATTTTAACTTCCTAGCCTGCTGCATTTAACTGAAAATGTATATTTATTACTTAAGTTCAGTGGAGCTAAAAGCTGAACAAATCGCATACGAACTTTTCCTTCTTTCACTATAGGAGCAACTAACTGTCAAATATGATGGCTCTAGCACTTATAGTTAACACGATCTAGGAGTTTATTTTGACGGAGAGACGGACGGACGGTCAGACGGACATGGCTGTATCGACTCAGCTCTTCGTCCTGATCAAGTACATATACTTTGTGGGGTCAGGCACGCGTCCTTATGCTCGTAAGTTGAAATTTAGATGAATGAAAATTTCATTAAATATACTTGGCACTCACTACGACAGTTATAACTTTTGTCGTTCTTTTAAACTTTGTAACTAAAGAATAGTCGAGGACCACCCACACCGAGGTATCTGTTCTTGTAAATGTGAAATTCTAGCTTATGACTTTTTAGACCCTGTACTTTAAATAAGTACAAAGGGTCTATTAGGTTTGTGTAACTCAGAAATGTGTGTAACAGGCAGAAGGAGGCGTGGTAGACCCCACAAAGTATATGAATTCTTGATCAGGACGACGAGCTGAGTCGATCTAGCCATGTCCGTCCGTCTGTATGAACACCTAAATTTCGTAAACTGTAAGAGCTAGAGACAGCATATTTGGCAGTTAGATACCCCTGAAGTGCAAGCAGATCAAGTTTGTGTTACATTTTTGATACCTCCCCCCCTCACCAAATACCGCGAAAAACCACCACAGCCACAATTTTAAAGATACAAACTTGTGCTTTGGCATACGATAATCTATCGGATAATAAACACCGGAGATATTCGAAATTATGCTGCGCTCTCACATACACAGATTTACTCGTAGTCGAACCGGTTTTCGACTCGTGCCTGTGTACACTCGCACAGGCTGATGATACACATACTTAAATGTATAGGCGTGTATGCGTGTGTATGCGACTATGTGATTGGGGTCTCCTACTGTCGGTTGAAGCCGACTGTAGCCTTCCGAGTTTTTTATTTGTGTCGTTGGATGTATGGTCACATTGAATTTTGAATCTAGTTATAACATCATCTAAAACAAATAAAATATTTTATAAATTTTATAATAATGAAGCCACCAGAATTTTCAGATGCGAGAAAAATTCCATAAGAGCACCAGGTAACATCTAAATAGTATATTTGACCAACTCGATTTTTCTTAAAGATTTGGGGCCTCGAAAGTTAACTTGCTTTTTTAAACATTACTCGAGTATCCAAATTCAATTTTCATATACTATCCATCTATGGATTATACGCAGTTTCTCAATTAAATCAGTTGTTTTTAAACTGTACGATGAATAATTAAAAATAAGAAATTTTTATTAAATTGCTTTTTCTGTGCTTTAAATTCGAGGAAAATTCGAATAAAATAAAACCCTTTACTTTGATTTTCCTATACTAAGATTTGTACTTTATATCTATCAAAAAAGTTGTTTTGGCCAAGCTTGACTTTGTTAGTACTTATGAGGGTTTCCCATAATGTCCGTATCCGTAGACTAGATAGACAAAATACATACTCGTACATATGTACATACATATGTGAATTGCATCCGTCGAACTCGATATCACTCCAAATGACTCAAAATTAAATGTGATCCGCATAAAGAAAATTGAAAAGCCAAACTGGCTTTGGCATCAAAGCTCTGCCACTGAAACTGAAAGCGAAATTGTTATTTTGCAACATGCAACCGCAGCAGCAGAGGCAGCAGCAACAGCAACAGCAACAACAACAACAACAAGAAACCCGACTATGCGGCAATCATTTTGCTCAAATACATATTACATGAGAGCGTTGAAGTCTCGTCACTGGTGCGAGCCTCGTTAAACTGCATACTATCGACGTGTCTTGACGATAGAAACAACAAACAGTAACTATGCACAGCAACAACAACAACAACAACAACAACAAACAATAACAAACAACAACAGCAGACAGCGAAGCAAAAGCTAACATCATAATTATTGATTGTGCCGCGGACTCTAGCCAAACGCTTGTGTTACAGTCTGCACAAATAATCTTTCAAGATTATACTAATGGCAATCATGTCCATCATACAGAAATGGATACCGAAAGCAGTGCATACAATTTTCATTCGTTTTTTTGCTGAGAGCAGGTTATGAACAGCTTGCAACTTTTTAATAAAAAAGGAAAAAAAAATAGGTTGTAATCGAGAGTCAAATACCCTAGATTGTTTTTAGACCCTATACTTTAAAAAAGTACAAAAGGGTCTATTAAGATTGTGCAAATGACATTTGTGTGTAACAGGCAAAAGGAGGCGTGGCAGACCCCATAAAGTATATATATTCATGATCAGCACGACGAGCTGAGTCGATATAGCCCTGTCTGTCTGCCCGGCTGTCCGTCTGTCCGTCTGTCGTCTGTCCGTCTGTCTGTATGAACACCTAGATCTCGGAAACTATAAGAGCTTTTTTTTGTTAGGTTCGTGTATTACATAGGCAGGTCAAGTTTATGTGAAATGTTTGAAAACTCATCCCCCTCTCCCTCAAATTCGCAAAAATATACCCAGCATGTACAGTTTTAGAGTCACTGTTTTCCTTTTTTTGCATGAATAAAGCTTTAGGTGCTCTGAATGTTTGGTGCGATTTGCAGCCCAATCGGATAATAAACACCGGAGATATTAGACAATCCATTTGCTGTAGTAGGCATATTGCTGGAGGAGGGGGAAACCACGGTGTTTTGAAGTCACTGTTTTCCTTTGCATGAATAAAGCTTTAGGTAATCTGATTGTTTGGTGCGATTTGCAGCCCAATCGGATAATAAACACCGAAGATATTAGACAATCAATTTGCTGTAGTAGGCATATGGCTGGAGGAGGGGGGAAGCCACAGTGTACGCGGCCATTAGGGCGTATGCGTGATTTTTGATTGTGAGTATGAATTTATGTGTGAGTATTGGTTACTGTTTGTATTTAAGCGTATATTTGTATGTATAAGTGTATGTGTGTATGCCTAAGTCTATGTGTATGTGTATGTGAGTATGTACATATTTGCTGCTGTTGTTATCGACTCCCAAGGCAAATCGAAGTACAGGGTCTCATACTGTCGGTTGTGTCCGACTGTAGCTTTCCCTACTTTTTTATTATTTATTATTATTATTATAATTTGTCAGAGATTCGTGTAACACTGCGACCTCCAAGATCTATTGTGCTCTCTGCCTAATTGAGTTAGAGCTCTTCAGCCAGGTAAAATCATCGCTTTTCTGCGCTCGATTGAACTGGCGGAAGAGCTCTTATCTGCAGACTGTCTAGGAAGTAGTTACCTAAGTGAGCTAGCCTTTGCCTACTGCCTGTCGGGCATATTCCTAGTATGTGTTCTGACGTTTCGTCTTCTTCGAGACAGAGTCCACAGAGAGTATGTTCAACAATTTCTAGATTGTTATTTAAGATTCATCAAAATATTATCGAATGATTTACCTCTAACTTGTCTATAAACATGTCAACCTTGGGTGCACTAATCACACGCGGATATATAGACAGTTTCTTTAACATTAATTTATTTAAAATATTAGTATAATTTATTCATTTATTCATTTAACTCCCCCATAGCTTAAACACTATCAATGCGAATTTAGCTGCTGTGTCTATTTATTGACTAATTGAAGTGACTAATGAATTTAGTAACTGCTGCCATCATAGAGACTTTGGATTTTTATCATTAGTTCTTCTTAAATGACTGTTTAATGGGTTCTAATTCTACTTTTCAGTTCGTTCATTGGACAGAAGAAAAGACTATGTCAACGAATATCTCCAGCTGTTAAGGCATTTAAGAAAAATTGCAAGTGGTCTACATATAATCTCTACAAGATAAGATAAATGAAGCGTATTTGATTAAAAGGATAATAGTTAATTAAAATGTATTTCTATAATTTAACTTGACCCATAGCAACTTGACTAATTGACAGCTGCATTCACTGACTATCTACATTTAATCCACATCCCGCACTGTTATGATGGACGTGCACGCAAACTGAAGACAGTCGAGATGAATGGACAGACAGACACATGGACAGACAGACGGACATTGCATGTGCTCTAGTTATACCTGACCCCCTTATACCCCCATCCCCCTGATTTTTCTCTCTTTTTGCCCATAGTCATTGGCTGCGATTTTATGGCGTTTTTGCCACACTGCCATGACATAATGACGCATGCTGCGTTTGTGAATGTGATTGATGAATGGCTGGATGGATGGATGCATGGCTGGATCAGCTCTACTCAGCCCAACTGAGTGCAGAAAAATTGATGAGGTGTCAACCGGTTGCCAAATGTGTTACAAATCAATGAAAATGAAAATGCAATGAGAAATAGTACTCGTAATATTTATGTTTTGCCGCATGACACTAAATGCATGTGTATTTATTGTTTAAAGGCGGCCTAACGTATTTGCTTATTGAGTTAGTGATTATCAACGTCAACATCATCATCATCATCATTATGTACATAGTGTCTACACAACTTGAGTTGGCACCTTCTCGGTCGGCACCCATCGTTTAGTTTACTCTTTGCTGTAAACAAGACATTTGGCCTGGTAAATAAATTAAGCGCAGATTATGCAAAGAAAAACCTTAAATTGCATTTGACTGCATGATGATGGGGATGATGACGATGATGATGGTCTGTTGTTGGCTGTAAAGCCACAGATACCCACAGACAACATGTCAAACTTAAGATTTGTATTTCACATGGATTGCCACATTTCCTCAAGCTTATGTGTATTAATTTATGCTTTTATTGAAAGACTTGACTTGACTGATTGCATTAAAACCTTACTTTATCGTCATTTAAAGCAGCTCACTGGTCTCAAACTGCACGGAGGGAATTACAAGTTAACTTTCAGCACAAAATGCCAACAGAGGTGACAGCCAAGGCAAGTCAACAGTGTCAGGCAGCAGGATAAGCCATCCCAAAATGCAGAAGTGTGAAGTGGGAAGTGTCGGGCGCGACCGGAAGGAATCAAAAGATGCACTCCACTCCACTCGACATGGGTTAAGTTGAGTGGACGGGCGAGTAACATGTTGGCATCGTCTAGAAACTTACAAACATGACATTAAATGCACCCAGACAGCCCAGTCCTGCAGCCAAAAATGTAGACGAAATCAAGACAAAACAGGAATATACACTCGAAAAAATTAGAAAACTTGCTTCCAGATTTTATGCAATCTTAAAATATGAATTGTGAAATAGCCCCATACATCATGAAAAAATAAAGATATGATAGGTTATATTGGCATTTATTGAAGACTTATTGAAAACTATCTTCGTTTTAGATTTTAAGCATGCTTAAAAAGGAAAATGGAAAATTGGATTAACAATGTTAAATTTATAATTGGAAAGTCGTTTTTTGCTACAAAAGAGTCATCGTTTCACAGCATACCTACAACAGAATTGTAAGAATTGTAATTGTAAAATATATATTTAAGATAGAAAAATCTTTTTTTGTCGCAAAATAATCTTCGTTTCAAAGCAGTCGTCAAAAATTTGAAAAATTATACAATAAGTTCTGAGAAGACGACTTAAAACGTTATATTCAAGATAATATTATTGTTATCTTCGTTTCAGCTTGTAAGCAATTTTAAAAGAGAATCGTGAAATAAGACCAGGAAAAAAGATTTAAAAGGTTACATTAACTATAGGAAAATTGGAAGTTTTCACACAGACTCAGTACTATCATTTCCATCACACGTGCAGAACTAAATTAACTACATCGTCAATAAGTGCCTCTGCTTAAAAATCCAGAGTGTCCTACCTCGGATGGAATAATAGATATATATAATAAGATTTGCAATACTTAATTCAAGATCGAATCAAGAACTTAGGTCAAGTACAGTAAGTTCTTAACTCAATAATAAACATTCTCTTTTTAAGACATTTTTATTCTTGATTTTTAAGTCCTCGCAAACTTATATCAAGAACTTTTGCCGTTCTTGATTTAAGTATTTACATCTCGGTTTCAGCATATTCTTTCTTAGTGAGAAATCAAGTTTGAAATGTTATGTTTCAAGTTCGAAATTCTTGATTTTTTCTCTCTGTGTATAGGCAAAAAGATATAGTAGAAATTACCCTACTTTATCTCGGTTTTTCTCAGAAGTGTATACGTTTTACTTAAATACAAATTAATGTACCCAAACTACACTTGACCATTGATAGTTTACCCACACTTATTATACGGTTTAAAACAGCGGTTATAACGATATTTCAACTCAGGAGTAATATCTATCTGCGATAGTTGAAAATAAACTAGGGTTGGTTTTGGGTTTTCCTCAAAATAAATGTGTGGGCTCAACCGACCACTTTTTGTGCTAATAAATTATACATAAATACATAAAATTTCTTTATAAGCCAATATATTACTGATTTCTTTTGGAATTTTCATGTTAAACTGAAGGAAAGTTACAGAACTATAAAAAATATCTTATATTACATTTCTATAGGTTTTTGACAAAAAACCTTAACGTGAAAAATTTATTTCTGTTACCTTATATGAAACTATTGCCCTTCTGTGCTGCGTTGATGACAATCAGCGTGTTGGTTTCGCTTTTCGTGATTTATTTTTGCATTCATAATTCGACGACGCCGACATCTTTAAATGCGTGCATTTTATTCTTGTAATAGCTTCGAGCGTAGCAAAAAATGTCTGCGATCTGCTTGTGCGACTTGCCGGCGGCTCATCTCGAGATATAACTCTGAGAGTACAGGCTTGCCCATCGCTGTCCTGGTGTATAACAGGTGAAAGGCGGAAAGGCGAACAGCTGCACTGCCGAAGACAAGCGATAAAATGAAAAGAATCGACTAAATAAAGGGCACATCGCGTGTACTACCTGTGGGAGTTTCATTTGTTGTTCATTTTTAAGCAGCTCGCGATTTGAATTTTCGTTTGCATTTATATGCAGCTTTATGAGCAGCAGCAGCAGCAATAGCAGCAGCAGCAGCAACGAGTGAATCTCATGAGTTGGGCCGTAGTAAATTTACACAATGAAATCTTAAGCGCTCCCTCGGGGGCCCCAAGTAACTTGCCAAAACTTTAGCAGACACATACACACAGACAATGTCAGCCTCACCTATAGCCCCGCTCCACCACAACCCACACACGCACACACACACGTGTAGACCTGTCGAACGGGCTGATGCTGGCAAGGAGACGCTGAACGGCGTTCGCCATTTGACCGGAAGTTCGACAAAGTTCAAATTGTACACACACTAACAAAGATACACACACATGCCATGTGTATGTGTGCGTGTGTGGCCTGTTATTCATTCGTTTTTGCAAATAAATGAACCGTATACTAAAACAAACAAATTCAATTGAATCACTCTCCTGGGCATTACAATTGAATGTGCCAAGCGACACCAAGGCTTTCTTCGAATCGCATTTGCTGGCTTCGGTTCGTCTGCAGTCGAGTTTTCTTTGTTTTATCCCAGTGTGCATAGAAGAAAATCGAATGAAAATGTTCAATTTCTTGCAAAGAACAAAATTAAAGGAAAAAAAACTCGGAAAGCTACAGTCGGATTCAACCGACAGTAGAAGACCCTGTACTTTGATTTACCCTGGGCGTCGATAATTGCAGCTGCATACATATACATATACACATACACATACTCACATACACATACACATACACATACATATAAACATATACATATACATATACACATACACATACAAATATACACGCAAATCCAAACAATAACCAATACTCATACAGAAATTCATACTCACAATCAAAAATCACGTATACGCCCTAGTGGCCGCATACGCTACGGATTCCCCCTCCCCTAGCCAAATGCCTAGTACTGAAAATTGTTGGTCCAATATCTCCGGTGTTTATTATTCGATTGGGCTGCAAATCGCACCAAACATTCAAAGCATCTAAAGCTTTATTCATACAAAAAAGAAAACCAGTGACTCTAAAACCGATACTAAGAACATTTTTGTAAATTTGAGGGGGAGGTGGGAGAGATATTCAAATTAAAAACATAAACTTGGCCTGCCTATGTAATATACGAACCAAAAAAAAATTACGTCTCTAGCTCTTATAGTTGCCGAGATCTCGATGTTCATACAGACGGACGGACAGACGGACAGACGGACATGGCTAGATCGACTCAGCTCGTCGTCCTGATCAAGAATATATATACTTTATGGGGTCTGCCACGCCTCTCTTCTGCCTGTTACACACAAATGTCATTTGCACAAACTTAACAGACCCTTTTTGTACTTTTTTAAAGTACAGGGTCTAAAAACTTGGAAAGCTACAGTCGGATGCAACCGAGGTATCAAAAATCTAGCAAACTTGATCTGCTTGCACTATAGGGGCATCTAACTGCCAAATATGATATCTCTAAAAAGACTATTTTATTGTTGGCCGACTGACTGAACTTGGCTGATTGAAAGATTTCGCTTATGTTGTAGGTTCAAAGCCATCAAATTGCGAAGCCCATGAAAATGGACTTTCTCACATGTTCACTATTTAGCGAATATACAGATTTCGCATTTGTCTCATAAATCATAAGATGTGAAGCTGCTAAAAAAAAATATTGATAATTAAAAGCCGTTACACAATATATATATATATATTTTGAAAATATAACTAAATGTATGTATTTCTACAGCGATTATCGGGACATTTATATTTCGATTTGCTTGACATAGATAAACCTCTTGAAAATTTAATGTAACCACTGCCAGGTGATATGGAATAAGAACATCGCAAAGATAGCAGCAATTAGAACGGACGGTTTTGTTTACGTAATGTACACAACTAGACCCGGGGTTTGGGTTTAATATATCACTGAGATCTTGTCTTTCAGAATCAACCATTTTTAGACCCTGTACTTTAAAAAGTACAAAGGGTCTATTAGGTTTGTGCAAATGACATTTGTGTGTAACAGGCAGAAGGAGGCGTGGCAGACCCCATAAAGTATATATATTCTTGATCAGCACGACGAGCTGAGTCGATATAGCCCTGTCTGTCTGTCCGTCTGTCCGTCTGTCTGTCTGTATGAACACCTAGATCTCGCAAACTATAAGAGCTAGAGACTTAATTCTTTTTTTGTTAGGTTCGTGTATTACATAGGCAGGTCAAGTTTATTTCAATTGTTTGAAAAGTCATCCCCCTCCCCCTCAAATTCGCAAAAATATTCCCAGCATGTACAGTTTTAGAGTCACTGTTTTCCATTTTTGCATGAATAAAGCTTTAGGTGCTTTGCATGTTTGCTGCGAGTTGCAGCCCAATCGGATAATAAACACCAGAGATATTTGACAAACAATTTTCTGTACTTAGCATGTGGGAGGGGGAGGTTTTATTGTTTGAGTATTGGTTATTGTTTGTATTTGAGCGAATAATTGTATGTATATGTGTTTGTGTGTATGTGTGTATGTATAAGTGCATGTATATGTGTATGTGAGTATGTTCATACATATATGCTGCTGCTGTTACCGACGCCCAGGGCAAACCAAAGTACAGGGTCTCCTACTGTCGGTTGCGTCCGACTGTAGCTTTGCTATAATTTAGAACTGAAATATTTCTAAAACGGAAATTTATTGTTCAATGTTTGTTGTCGAACTAGTTGCAAACGAATGAAACTAAAATTGAAATTGTACGTATATTAGAAATTTTATTCAATACCGTAAACTATGGGAACTACGTCTAGCCATCTTTTCCACATTCAAATTACAATACAAATGACAAATTATGGGCTAAATTATATATTAAAATATATGTGGCCAAAAAAATGATTTCATCAATTTTATATATATTACTTTTTAGACCCAGTACAGTGTAAAAGGGCCTATTAAGATTGTGCAACTGAGAAATATACGTAAAAGGCGGATGGAAGGAAAGCACAAAGTGTATATGTATATTCTTGACAGGACAACGAGCTGAGCCATGTCCGTCTGTCCGACCGTTCGTCTGTCTGTATGAACACCTAGATCTAGGAAACTATAAGAGCACTTTTTTTGTTAGGTTTGTGTATTACATAGGCAGCTCAAGTTTATGTCTAATGATCGATATGTCATCCCCCTTCCGCTCAAATTCGCAAAATTATTTTTAGGATATACAGTTTTAGAGTCACTGTATTTATTGCACGAATAAAATTTAAGATGAATGTATGGTGCGATTTGCTGACCGATCGGATAATAAACACCGAAGATATGGGATAAACAATTTTGTGTGCTAGGTATTGGGCAGGTGTAAGGAGAAGCCACAGTGTACGCGGCCGGTAGGGCGTATGCGTGATTTTTGATTGCAGGCATGTACATATGTATGTGTCATAATTGGTTATTTTTTGCATTTACAAGTATATTTGTATCAAAAAGTGTGTGTCTATAAGTGCATGTGTGTATGTATATGATGCTGCTGTTATTGACACCCAAGGCAAAACAAAGTACAGGGTCTCGACTATGTGTGCATGTGTGAGTGTCTGTTAGAGTGTGTGTGCGAAGGAAAGTACAGGGTCTCCTACTGTCTGTTGAATCCGACTGTAGCTTTCCGAGTCTTTTTTTCTTAGGTTTGCGTATTGCATATACAGCTCAAGTTTGTTTGATTTTTGATATCTCATTCCCAAATATGTTCTCGGCGGGTATAGTTTTAGAGTACTGTCTTCTGTCAATCAGTGAATTTCTTAATATCGCTCCTCAAATTCTTAAAAATATTCCCTTAGTTTTAGAGTCGCCGACTTAAGTTTACATGAACAAGACCTAAAATGCACGGAATTTGCTCAGCATTCCTGTTTTCAATATTAATTCGTTGAAAACAAAAGTTAAAAGGTGTATTTCATTTTATTAAATTTTGATATAAATTATAAAATGCATCCGATATCTCTATACTTTGGTGCCATATATATACATACATATGTATGTATAGGGGAAAATCTAATGGAATGTTTCAACTTGTTGAGAAGAAAAAAAAGAAAAAGCATAAATCATTATACTTACAAATGGGGGAAATTGTAGAAATTATTCTAAAAATATATAAATATATATGTAAATATTTACATATAAATTGACTAACGGGCCACTTATACTTCGATTTGCGCGACGTGAATTATTCTTTTAATAATTAATGTGACCACTTCCAGGTGACATGAAATAAGAACATCGCAAAGATAGCAGCAAATAGAGCGGCTTTGTTTACGTAATGTACACAACTGCCAGAATAAAATTCGGAAACTAACTCAACAAAAGTAGGCTGTTTTTCGGAATCAACCATTTTTGCTATAATAATTTGGAACTGAAATATTTCTAAAATTTAAAAAATTGAATTTTTAATGTTTGTCGTCGGAATAGTTGCAAATGAATGAAACTAAACTTGAAATTGTACTCTCCACTTCCAAAATCAAGACACATATTGATTTAAAATATATTTTAGGTGGCGTTGCCATACATATTATAAAAGAATTTGTTCAATACTGTGTCAATGTCAAGCCATTTTTTCCACATTTTAAAAACCCGAAAAGCTACAGTCGGATTCAACCGACAGTAGGAGACCCTTTACTATCCTTTGCAGCAGCTGTGTTGGCAACATACAAAATATAAAATTTTTTTTTTATTTTCAATGCTGTAATATGGACCTCGAGCTTGCAATAATCTCCCAATTAACTATGGAAAGGTAAAAAAAATCAAGATTTATTAAATATTTGTAGAAATCAATACATTTATTGAGTAACTTGCATTTATATTTCGATTTGCTTGACATAGATAAACCTCTTGAAAATTTAATGTAACCACTGCCAGGTGATATGGAATAAGAACATCGCAAAGATAGCTGCAATTAGAACGGTTTTGTTTACGTAATGTACACAACTGTCAGACGGGTCGTAGTTTGGGTTTAATATATCACTGAGATCTTGTTTTTCAGAATCAACCATTTTTGCTATAATAATTTGGAACTGAAATATTTCTAAAACTAAAATTTATTGTTCAATGTTTGTTGTCGAACTAGTTGCAAACGAATGAAACTAAAATTGAAATTGTACTCAATTTTAAAATAAATTTACAAATTTCTTTGAAATACATTATAGGGTGCCTTGCAATACATATGTACATATATTAAAAGAATTTGTTCAATACCGTAAACTATGGAACTGTCATTCCATTTATCAGGCTTCATTTAATAACTGAGGTCTTGTTTTTCAGAATCAACCATTTTTACTATATTTACAATACATTATAGGGTACGTCTAGCCATCTTTCCATATTCAAATTACAATACAAATGACAAATTAGAGGCTTAAATATATATTAAAAAACCCCGGAAATCTATAGTCGGATGCAACCGACAGTAGGAGACCCTGTGTTTTTCTTTGCAGCAGCTAATGCTAACAATATACACATATCGCAAAATCAGACGCAAAAACGCATACACACTTATGTACATATGTACATATATTGAGTGCATGCTCGCTGCTTCCCCTTGCGTAGTACGGAAAATTGAATCTCGAATATCTCCGGTGTTTATTATCCGATTGAGCCACAATTAGCAGCACAGATAAAAGTTGCTATTATATCTTTGTATGCTAATGCACAAGGATGTATCTTCATTGTGGCAGTGGTGGTGTTTCGCGGTTTTCGGTGGAGGGGGATGGGGGTTAGGTATAAAAAATCGTATACAAATGTGATCTTCTTGCACTAAAGGGGCATTTAATTGCCAAAATATGATTTCTCTAGCTCTAACAGTTTGCGAAATCTAGGTGTTCATATGGATGGACAGACGGACAGCCAGACGGAGATTTCTATAGCGACTCAGCTCGTCGTCCTGATCAAGAATATATATTTTTTGTAGGGTTTGCAAGACCTTCTTCCAAACTTATAAAACCCTTTTGTACTTTTTTAAAGCACAGCGCACCATTCCTAGCTACAATATTAATTCGTACAAGTGGTGTAAATACTAGTATAAATACTATTTCTATTGGTGATCAGTGTTTCTCAAGGCTTGCCTTCCACATGTTGTACTATAAACATTTCGTTTTGTGCAACTTTTCATTCATAGTTTCTTTTTGACAAACTTGTCGGCTATAACGGCCTTTCAGCACAAACAACTCACGTCAAAAATTTCCTGGTTATTGTGAAAGTTTTGTTTTTTTTTTTCGCTGCGCTATGATTAGAAACACGCCCACTCATTTATTGCACACTGCAAACAATTTTGACTGCGATTTTCATGGATAGTTTTCGGTTTCTTCTTATGACCATTTTGACGGCAATTTGATTATGTCTTTTGTTGGCTCCAACAACAGCAACAACAACAGCGAAATTGCAGTAGTAATCGGCAACAAACTGTGCCATCTGACAATAGCGACGCCGCGCCGCTCCCTACTGACGGACAGCTGCCACTGCTGCCTTGGACCAGGAAGCAATCCCAGAGCTGAACACCACTCTGGCCTCAGTACGTTGGGGTCGTTATGGTTATGCATTTATCAAATGAAAATCGTTGAAAATTCGACTTAAAATTCCACATTGAAAATTCGCTCATAAATACGATTATGCTTGACTTCAAACCACCCTGTAGTGCTACTGATGGATTGCCTAGTCAGCCTACCCTGTCAGCATATATGGACTAAAAGAGTATTAAATGGTAACACTGTGCCTTTTACAATGTTGTCTCGCTGCTTCATGGGGCGTATACGCAACGCCCGAAATTAGTAAAACAACACAGAGTCTGAGTCTGTGTTTGAGTCTGTGCCTGTGTCTGTTGCCTATGTCTGAGCTAAGTTTTTGGCGTTAATTATGAGCAATTTACTTAATGATGATTTGCCAAGCTCGCAACAACGAAAATCAACCGCAAAACAAGTCAGCCAACTTGCACAGTGTTTGCCTAGCAGATACTCTGCACTTTTCGCAATCAAAAGACCCGGAAAGCTACAGTCGGATGCAACCAACAGTAGGAGACCCTGTACATTGCTTTGTCTACATATGTATACATTCAGGTATACATACACAAACACACACACACAAGCAGTCACACAATACATACATATAAGCAACCGAAAACCCACAGGAATACACACTGAGCGTATGCATGCTGCGGTTTCGGTATATCTTGCAAGTACAGAAAATTGTTTGTCTCATATCTCTGGTGTTTATTATCCGATTGGGCTACAAATTCCACCACACACTCCAAGAATTATGAGCTTTATTCGTCGAAAGTCGGCGACTCTTAAACTTTAGCTGCTTTGCCAGTTAAAAGAACATTTTCATATGCAGAGGGGAGGAGAAAAGATATCGAATATTAGAAATAAACTTGAGATGCTTAGGCAATAAGTGAACCCAATGAATATGCAATTGAGTGTCCAGCTTTCGTAGTTTCCGAAATCAAGGTGTTCATACAGACAGACGGACGTACAGACTTTGCTAAATCGACTCAGCTAGTCATCCAGATTAAGCATACATATTCTTTTGGGGACTACTCTTGGGTTCCTTCTGCCTGTTACATGAATTGCACAATCTTATTAAACACTTTTGTACTTGTTTGAAGTACAGGATCAAAAGAATCTTAAATACAAGGGTCAATGATAAATTTCATACTATCTAAAATACCCTAGAGTTTCAGCTGCTGTTCTGTTTTAAGGTAGTTGTAGTAGATTTGCAGTTGCACAGTTGTAGCTGACGATGGGCGAGTTTTAATGGCCCGTATCAATTAAGTGGCAAACAAATTTTTTGGCACTTCCTTATGCACGTTTTCTGTTCATTAATATCCAACACTTTGTGCATTTTTTAATGTAAATTTTACGTGTACGTTGTTACCTTTGCATATCACAATCTGCAGCTATTATACACAGAGCGAAATCAACCCGATAGCGTTAGTTGAATTCTGCAATTTCAATCTGGAGATCTCACTAAGAATCAAGAAAAAATGTCTTACATTAAGTACAAGCTAAATGCTTGAATTCAATTTAAACGTTTTCGTGCTTATTTCTCGCTCATTTGAACTTAGTTTTAAATAGCCAATATTTCCCACTGTGCACTTAAATGCCAGAGCGTCAAACAATCATAGAGCATTAAACTTTTAACGACCTCCATAGAGAAAAGAAATTTACTTAAACATCAGGTGGACATCAGCTAAGTGTAGTGTAGTTGTAAAGACGACTGATTGTGATTTGTGTATCTTCTTTTTGAGCACCTCAACATTGTCAACTAAAGGGTATTAGTTAGGTATTAGCTATAATGTAAGATGCCCTTAGATAAAATACGCACTGTATCAGCCTATATTTGGGGGTGGGGTGGGGGGCTAACTGTACCCCTTGCTTTAGCCCAAAAATGCATCAAATGTCCAAATCGAATAGGCAAACATTGGCAAGACACTTGCAGTGGCAGTAGCCAGAGAAGTTGCAAAAATGTTTTCACTTGACTGACTTTTCTGGCTCCATGCAATTTTCGCACTCAAGTGGAGTAATTTGCGGTCGTCGTTACGATTGGCTTCCTCTCTTTCCTCTTTCCTCCTTCCACTTTTATTTCTCTTTCTCTTTTTCGGTTTCTGTTTCCCACACTTCGCCCTCTTTCTGCACGCACATCAATCGAAAGTTGAACAAGTCCATTTCGAGGCTGTAACTGAAACTGCGACGGCGACGGCGACGGCGACTGCGACTGCGACGTCAAATATGACTGCATCTACGACTGCGACTGAGTGATTGTTAATCGTGACTGGCGATAGACGCACATGACATAATGATTGCAGTACATGCGCCAAACATTTGTTATAACATTGTTTAAACACTGTCTGCGATTACACTGAGCAACATCACATTTGTACAGCTTGATGTTTAATGTTTATATACACATATGGGCATTTCCAGGGGTCGCGAACGTATGTACGTTCGTACGCGTTTAATGCAAAAATAAAATAGAAAACAAACCTTTTTCTGAAAATTTTCTTTTGCTTTTTTATAGCATTTTGGTAGCTCTTTGTTTAGTGTAAATGATGGGGTTTATCGAGTTTTCATTTTTTAAATATTGGCAAAAAACATCCTGTCGCGAACGTACGCAAAATGGAAGTCGACTTTGGCTTATTCTAGTAAAATGCAAACAAATCAGCGAATTTGGATGGAGTATTCTAAATAAGAGATTTGGTAGAACAAAGTGCAAACATATCATATTGTTTTCATTGCGAAATAATTAAGTATAAAAATGCCTTTTTAGCAAGTAGCCATAAATAAGTGAAGAAAATGTACAGTTTTTTGCAATTTTTAGGCCAATTTCCTCATAGATATGGTATGCGATTCATTGTATTATGTAAAATTTTGACATTTCTTGTATAAGTATTTGATATTTCATTTCTTATACAGCATGAGAAGATTGCAGATGATTATGAAGATCTAACATATTTCGGTACACAATGGTTGGCAATTTGGCGAGATATTGCCCTATATTTAAATTACGATAATTTCAGTTTTGAAATTTTTTGCGTAAAATCTTTCACCAATAACAACAACAACAACATCAGAAGTACGATTAAACGTCTGGCATGCGAGTTGATCACTGCTGTCCGCGCTCTCTCGCATTGCGCGCTCTCTTTGCATTCTCTCACGCTCTCGTTTTCGTTTTTGTTGTTGCTGCTTGCCGTTAGGTTAGGTTAGCCACGCCGCTGGACATAATCGATGCCGATTGTCGTAAACAACGGTAATTAAAATAAATCATGATACGAAGGAGTGGAGTAGTGGAGTAGAAAGTATGTAAATATGCCAAATAAAATTGCCTGTTGTCCAGTGTAACTACAATCCTTTCCATTTTTCACAGCAGGTAGAGCTATAAATCTATAATATGCACATATATACATACATATCTACATATAGCTGATGAACGACAAGGAGCTTTCATGAACAAGGCGAAAATTATGAATGTCGCTATGTTTGTTGACAAGTGTCAGCTGAATCTGGAAACTCTAAGCTGATTGGTGTTGATGCCAACACAATTAAAGTATTTGCTGTTTGACAGACAGTGACAACAACAGCGACGACAGGGTGCCGCACTTATATAATGTCGGCACTGAAAATGATTTATACAAATTATTTTGTAATGTGCGTCGGCAAGTTGGCTGCTTTTTGGCTACCAACACTCTCCAGGCACACGGAAAGAAATTTGTAAATTTAAATCCTTTATGAATTCTAGTTGAAATACTTGAGTCAGCGTGAGATGGCGCACATCGCAACTCTGGCGAGAAGTAAAGGAATGAAAGGGTTTCGAATGAAAAGTACAACGATTTTTTTCTGTGCATGCATCCAGCAGCTATCTATCTATCTATCTATCTATCTATTCATCTATATATCTGTATAGATATGTGTGCATCTCTATCTATATAACTGGGCAACTCTGTCGCACTGCCTGCGCCTGTCGCCCTGAGCCGTAAGTCAAACAAATCAGTCGTGCCAGAAGATTAATGGCAGCATTATTGTGTCGCCTGCATAGTCATCGTCATCGTCATCGTCAGGAACAGCAACAGCAACAGCAGCAGCAACAGCCACAGCATGGGCATCAGCATCAGCATCAGCTTTAGCTCTCTGTCCCATCATCATCATTGGCAACTTCATCATCCGACTACTGCCCGTGCCTGGTCAACATTTGGCTACCATAACCCCCTCACTATGCCAATGCCTGTGCCTCATGCGTTTCACTGCTACCTACTCCACACACACACAACCACACACACTAAGGAATACAACAAAAAAAGAAGGAGAGCTCATGGTCCTGTTGCCTGTCTGCTTGCCTTTAGGGCCTGTCATGCCTCCACCGCCACCTCCACCCCCACCTCCTTCTTGCTACACCCTTTTGCCGGTGCAAAAATGTTGCATGCGATTTTTCTTGCAGTAAATAATTTTTCATGCCAGCTGTCCTGTTATGTCTGTCCTGAAAGCCTCGCCCAGCGTTTGGCTCCTCAATCACTCCCGCTGTTGGTCGGTTGGTATTATAGCCCATTGATCAGTTTGTTTTACTAGCTTTGGTCTGGTTTGTCTGGCGTCTGGTCTTGTGTGCGTGTGTGTGTGTGTATGTACATTTTGGATTATGAACTCTTTAAAGCATTTCCTTTTGCCCCTTTCACAAGTTGAGCAATGTGGTCGGAGCGGAGGCATTTTTGCGGTTCGATTGATGATTATGATGGATTGCTTGGTTGAGGTGTGTCTGTCTATATGTGTGTGTGTCGTACATTAATACTCTCATTTGCCACACAAAAAGTGATTAAAGAGGTGTTTTGCGAAGGCTTATCGATAACAAGGCTTTTGCCTTATTTTATTTAAGATCAGCGTTGGGCACACCAACGCTCTGGGAGCAAACTCTGCTCTTTCTCAAGCACTACTCCAGTCTGGCACACAAATAATTACAAGTACGAAATGCACGCATCAACCAAATGCAACCCATACTGTGTGTGTGTCTGTGTTGCAGTCACCTAATGGTTTTACTTCCGAGTTAGAGCTTCATGCTCTCCGCTGATTTAGATCGTTGGATTTCATAGTTTACCCCACTGTGACACTTTCGAGCCGGCTTGTTAGTGATGTCTACAATTGGCCAAAGAAGATGACCCGAGTCTGGGTTGCAGCGAAGCCCAGAACTATGCAAATTTGTCAAGTTTATTGAGCTGCGAGAGAGCTTAGCTCTGCCCTGCCCTACCAGTCTAAGCGCCAGCGACAACATTTCCCATTGTGTGATAGGCTCCACTCCTAACGGCCCCTTCGCCTTGGGCTTGGCAGCGCTGCCGCTGCAATGACTGGCAAAGTTTTGCGCTGGCAGCGAGAAGAACATTTAATTAAATTCCTTTGCACCTTTAGTGCTGCGCTAAAAATTCCAGAGCGCGCCGACAGGACTTCCTGACACAAAGACCGACAACTACGACTACAACTACAACAACGACAACGACAACGACAGCAATAACAAATTAATCTTTGCGGTTTGCGCAACCGGAACCAACTATGTACGGCTCAACCTCTACGTCCATCCGTCCGTCAGCTCGTACAGTCCATCCGTCCGTACAGCCGTAAGCCGTACAAATGAGGCATTTGATTTTAAAACTGCCGCAGCAAAAGTTGGCAATACAGAACGGCCCATCGACTGTCGACAGACTGAGTGACCTCCCATCGCCCCTGCCCCTGCCCCTACCCCTACCCCTTCCCCACCTTCACACGTTGGGTTGTGCTCTCTATTCAATCAACTGCTGAATTATGTTGACATGGCACGCACACGCCCAAAAACCAACTGCCAAACAGGCCAAAAGTTTTCAATTTACGTTTTAAGGTTTGTCCTCGATGGTCCCGGTTCCTCTCCTTCCCACTCACCCTCCCCATCCCCATCCCCCTTTCTGTGTGTTGGCACTTGCACTTCGTCTTCAATTCAGCAAATGCGCCTTAAGTCAGGCCACGTAAGCGGAAGGAAATGCATAACAAAGCGTTTCTTATTAGCATGACAGAAAGAGCAAAGTGGGCTGAGAGAGTGAGCCACATATTGCTATCTCGCATGTGTAGACTACTATGTAAGAGCTCTCTGTCGACTGTTTAATCGATAAGTTTCTTAATAATACTCGATTTCTTGACACATAAACAGTGCCTAACCACCGGACAGTGGTGCAGGTGTCCAACATTTTGGCTTCAATTTGTATAAATACAAAAGCAGATTTGAAATTTGAAAACTTTTAGACCCATCAGACCGATAAAACCGTCACATATATCCCACAAATCTAGAATGTATACATACATGATTAGACTCCAAAGCAACGATTTTTTAATCGATGCCATCGATAGTTTTAAAAATGAGCCGATCTATCGATATTTTCTCATTAACACCGATATATCGATTCACTCGTTATCAGATCAATAGATTTACATTTTCATTACTTCTCCTCGCCCAACATTCCCAAGAAGCCGCAGTAAGCTGAGTTTTTAAAATTGAGTCTCATCCCATAAAGAACCTATATCATACTCTATCTATGCTGTAAATTGCAGCTCAATTGGATAATAAACATCGGAGATATTCGATAATTAATTTACTGCATTAGGTTGTAAAAAGAAATTCAATTTTTATTTTTGTTTCTTAATTTCATTAAATACTTTCAAGTGTAATATGTACATATGTATGAATTCCACACGAAGAAAGTACCCCATATTAAGACTTGGATTTTATTTGAAAATATTTCATTTAATAAATTTCATTAAAATGTCTAGGCTATTTCAACCACTGTGCAATTGATAGTTCAGCTAAAGCCAATCCATACGGCACTTAAATAAATCTTTCAAATATTTCTGTTGCCTGAAATGAAGGAAAACCCTCTTAAAAAAATAGTTTCCAAAGTTAGTTTTAGCTGCAGCATATAATTTACTGCAGCTCATAATGTTTTATTATCGTACAATTGGTTGTAAAAAATTGCCAAAATAGTGTGAAGAGAAAATGGTACTTTTAAAGTGTTTTTTTTTTTTATTGTTTTGCCAATAATAATAAAGACATAAAAATACCATGATAAAATCCAACATAAACAACTTTGGAAATATAGCGTGTTACTCACGCTTCATTTCTGTTCTATTTAATTTATTTTCATTGTTATCCTCATTGGGGAATATATCTTTTGCTAATGCATAACCGTTTAATTGGCAATCGCTGCAATAAGATGTATGTTCATATGTATACTGCTGAAATGTACGCTGTAGTATTTTTAGTATTTAAGCATTAATGTCAAAGTAATATGTTGTTCAAACTGAACCTTTAGTGGTCAAGCTGTCGCCATGAAGAGATGCATAAGAACATTGATAAGAATTTAAGCATTTCATTTGTCATAATGAATATCTATTTCGGTTATTATTTACTGGTGGAACCACTGCAAGTTCCCACATATACATACATGCCGAAATGCTTATCGGCTTGTATGTCGCATTAATTAATAAGTTTTTTTTAGACATTTGTGTTACTATTAGTTTTCAATTATTTTTCAATTAGTTTTTTATGTGATTGTAGTGGGCCAGACCGAAAGTTTGAGAAAAAGTTCTTATATTTAAGGTTTTTAATGTGCTCTTTTTGGGCTTAGAATTTCGAATGAATTTAAAAAATATCTTACAGAATATTGCAGCCTCAGAGAGGCGATTTTTAAGCATTTCAATTTATTGATAAACTTGTATATAAGAAATCGTGTTGTGACGGTGTGGTGAATTCCGCAAATGCCATCACAGTTGACAGCCAACTCATTGGTTCGAGTCCTGGCTTTAACACTATCAGGACAGATAACTTTACTATATATATATACATATTAATTTCTGTTTGTTATCAAAAACTAATTCATTTAAATGTTGTTTGAAGTAATCTTCATATATACACTTAGAAACACCTCAAATCAAATACAAAAACACCACACTTGACTAAAATCATATTCAATTTTTAAATAAATATAAATCTTTAAACGTTATCAATTTAATATTAATTCAACTTCAAGTCAAACACAAAATTACATGAATTGACTAAAAACATATTGAATGTGGAAATAACTATGCATTTATTTAAATCAACAACAAACCTCAAAAACGGTGTACAAAAAGCGAAAGAGTAAATTTAAATCAATTTTTTGTAAGTTGTGTGTATTTGAATTGAAAGCGGAAGTAATCAATTTAACTAAGCTAAATTAATACGAAACGCTTGAATTGAACAATTTCTTAAAAAATGCGTATTGATGTGATTTACTTGACTTTTATCCCCATAAATTTTGAATTCAAATACAAAATAGTGTGGGAATGGGTCTGACAATACCGTGTTAGAGCCCTATCGATAGCAGCGATGAGCTATCGGCTATTCGAAGCTGCGATATATCGATGAGAGAAAAGACGAGACGATGACGAAAGAGAGCAAGACGTGCTAACGATAATTTAGGAAACATTAAATACTATAATATTAAAACATTCATTATAACAGAATCATAAGCATACATTTAAGTGGGAAACATATACTTATAATACAAATAAACTACATTAATATAATCAATCCCTCAATAGTAATATTTACTACGTTTTTTCCCGGAGGGTATTTAATATTATTTTTAAAGATTTACTTATACGTTTACCAATGCCCATCACCACGTTGAATGCCTTAAGCACTCGCTCAAATCAGTTGCTCCACATTAGAGATCACAACAACAACCACTAATATGAGGCACAACGAGAGTGTGTAGACATAAGCGACATGACGGACAGTGCGTAAAAGAGACACAAGGCAACTTTTCAATTTCTTTGCACGCACACATCACATCACACATTTTTTCTAACATTTCTCTCACATTCTCATTCTAACGGGAAAAAAGAGAGAAAAGGAAGAGCCAAGATGTGCGGGGCGCTGGGGCAACGGCAACGATTGTCCTTTAAGCCACTTGACATCTTTTGTCCTTGGGGCAATCAATCCGTGTTAATGGCTCCGCAGCTAAATCAAAAAGAAACAACTGAAAAAAAAGCGCAGGAAAATATGTTGAAAAATTGAAAAGTTTGCGCAAATATTTTGCCACTTAAGTTGCAGAAATGAAATGAAAAAAAAGTGAAATTGTTGTAATGTTGTTTATGCGGTTTTGCGGCATGGCGGCACTGTGTGGCATTTGGCATGTGGCATGCTTAAGCTATTTAATTATGTACTACTTGTATCTGCAACTTGGCCAAATTCGAACAACAAATCCCGGCCAAAAACTTGCCTGCCCTGCAGTAGCAGCAGCAGCAGCAGCAGCAGACCAAGCGAAATGGCAAACTTAGTCAGAACAAGAAATTGAAAGCAACTAGCGTAAGTAGAACTACGTAGAACTACGGACGAGGTATGGAGAGGGCGGGGCGGGCAGCTGAATGCAATTTGTATGCCCGTCAAATGCGGCTCGTTATTGCGAAATTTAGAACTGCTCGAAATAATTCCAACAAATTTTCCTGCAAACGAGGCAGACGCAGTTACAACACTAACACTAACACACACACACAACAACAATAACGGTTTATGCTAGTAAAGCAAACCAACACACACAAACATTCAAATAAGAATCTCGTGCAGCCGGCAAAAATGTCAAATGCACAGTTGAAATATTAAGCAAATATACAGAGGGAAAAATTACCTTCTAAAACTAAGTTAAAACGAACTCAATTTCAGAATTAGCAGACTTGGAAAGTTCTTGAAAAGATAAAGATAACTCAAAATAAGCTAAAGAGCCTACTATCTTGGGATTCAAAAAAGTGAGGGAATCTTTTTGTAAACGAAATCAAATTTTTTCTAAATATGAGCATAAAAACATCAAATTTAAGTTTGGAATGACTTGAGGAATGACAATGTCTAAGAATAGAATTTCGTCACTGAATTCATTAGGGCAATTGTCGCCCCATAAACAGTAATGAATGTTGGACGAAGTAAAGATGGTAAATATCAAGAAAATATATAACAAATAGAAAAAAACAAAACATACACCCTGTTCTCATTTACAAAATCGTTCAATCGATTTACTTTTTGAAAAAAAAATGGGCTTTCTAAATTAGATGTATCTTTTTCAAGAAACGAAAATGTTTATTGTACTTATACACGAAGCTATTCTATTTCGAAATGGACCAAATATGAAGCTAATCGAAAATGATGAATTGAAATTTGAAACCCCATTTTTTTCAAAAAGTAAATCGATTGATCGATTTCGTAAATGGGAACAGGCCGGATTAACAAGTAAATATTCATAAATTAATTAAAGGTTTTAATTTTTAAGTTTACATTTACTCACTTTAAGAATTTCGTGCTAAACTTGATTAAAGTAATGTCTTCTCACTTTTAGGTGCTTCTTTCTTAGTGAGATATTAAGCTTGAAATGTGAGGTTTCAAGTACAAAATTTTGGATTTTTTCTCTCTGTACACATATAAAGAGTTCACACATTAATATTTTATAACTCAGAATATAATATAGTGGAGTATTTACATAAATATATTAATTGTAATTTGATCTGTGCGCTTTTGTCGCCTGTCACTGTTCGCATGTCAAGGCAAGTACAGCGACCGAATGCCACCCAATGCCACCACAATCCGATGCACAAAAGTCAGTCTGTCCTATCTCTGTCGTCCCTCACTCTCTCCTGCTGTCTTTTGATGCTGCACGTGCATTAAAAGTTTAGCACCAAAGTTGTTGGTTCTCTCTCGTTGAACGTTGTTGCCCGGACGCAACCGGCGCAAACCGGAAGTGGTGAAGGCGGCGGCGTGTGCCACGCACACGTAACCAAAAAGCCAAGCGGCAGTTGCAACTGGGAAAAAGTGGCATGGCTGATGTAGTTTAATTATGTAGAAATCGAGACACGCACTCTGCCAGGGCCATGTTGGTGTCGGATGGATGGGTCAGATGTGTAAGTGACACGCCCACTGTGGCAACACACTCCCACCCAGCCCAGCTCCAGCAGCAGGTGCGATTTTCCCTGTGACTTTGTAGGCGATTATAAATTCTACTGCTGTTCAGACAGACTGCCAACGATTGTCAGTTTTCGATACTACACACAACCAAAAAAATAGTGTAAATTTAAATGAATTTTCGGAGAAATTCTAAATAGTTTAGAGGGTATATTCATTGTAATTAAACTAGAATCCTAATGAAAGCAAGGACTAAAAAAGTGCTTCTAAGCGCCATCTATTGTTTGAAGTCTTTTCGGTGAAGTTAAGGTCTGCTCCCAGATAAAATAAATTCGTATTATCGGAAAGTGCTCATTATTTTGACAGAGTACACAAATTGTCAGTGTGACCACAAAATGGTGTAAGGTCACACCATTTTAAGGATGAAAATAGTATAGTCCAAATGAGAGCGACAGATGGCGCACAAAAACTTCTTTAAAGCGCCAATTTGTATAGACCCTGTACTTTAAAAAAATGCAAAAGGGTTTATTAATATTGTGCAATAGGCAGAAGAAGGAGTGGCAGACCCCATTAAGTGTAAATATTCTTGATCAGGACGACGAGCTGAGTCGATGTACCCCTGTGTGTTTGTCTGTCCGTCTGTCTGTCTGTATGAACACCTAGATCTCGTAAACTATAAGAGCTAGAGACTCAATTCCTTTTTTGTTAGGTTCGTGTGTAGCATAGGCAGGTGAAGTTTATGTCTGATTTTTGATATCTCTTGCGGCCACCGATCGTAACTTTGGCGCAAAATTCAGAAGTGAAGGAGGGAAAACTGCGCACTTTTTCAAATTTGATAGTAATTACTCCAAAATGGTTTTGATTCCAATTAAGCGTACATAATGAAACAACAAATATTGAAATGAGGTGTAGAATACACCATACACCATTTCATATGCACCAGCATTTCGTTGTGTGTAGCCAACTTTATGTGAATTGTCTTGACTTTAAAGGAATTAATGCGAAATAAACACAAGGTAAATATAACAGAGAAAAGTGCAACTTTTAATTCAGGTAGCGCATAAATTTCAATAAACTCGAAACTCAGTGAAAACTGTACACTTTTTACGCTGTAGGAGACAGTCGTTTATATCAATTAGCCGACGCGTCTGCCACAGCCAGAGCTCAACAGCATGGACAATGGGACAATGGGACAATTGGACAACTGGACAACGGACAAGAGGATAACTGTTGTTTTGCACTACGGCGACTACTGTATACAATTTCTGAAGGAATTGTGAGCAAGGTGCGCCACATTAATTGATTTATTTCTGTATTTTACTTCGCTTGCAAAATAAATTCACACTCTGAGTTGGGTTGGCGAAAACAGCTAAGCTGGACTCCACTGGCAAGAATAGAAATGCAAACTTCTTAGATTATGTATGGCATTAATTTCCAGAAATTTTTGTAATATTTTCAATTTATTTTTAACACACGTTGCATTGGCCTAAAGAAGCGTAACACTCTCTAGGGCAGTTCATCTATTCGAGTTAGTGCACGGGGGTCTATAGCTCATATTAAATCTCCAGACAGTTGACTGAAAAACAATTCGCGATGCCAACGCAATTTCACACTTTACCAGCTACAAATTGCAACATCATAGTCCAGTAGTTACGCCCACATATAGCCTGGGGAGGGGAGTGGGTCGAGAGGGGGCGGCGGATGAGGAAGGTAGGTTAAACGCAGCCGCCTTGCCAGATTATAAAGATGACGATGGCGCCATCGTTGGCTGTTGGGCCATGGAATTTTATGATTTATGAGTATGTCCTGCCAGACATGAGCTCAGAAAGGGTTTACAAGGGTGGGGAGCGGGTAGTGGGTGGCAGTGGACTGTGGACTGTGGGCGAACTCTGGCATTTTTCTTGGCACTTTGCTTTCTTTTTATTTGCAGTTGTTTTACTATTTCTTTTTTTCTTCTTTGGTTTCGATAGTGGCGCCACAGAAATTGTTTCACTTTTTGTGAGAGTGCAGTACCGAGTGTGCACGTTGAGGTCAGCGAGCTGGCCATTTGATAAATGAGTTTTACACTTTTCCAACCATTGGCAAGAGTTGAGCCTCTGAGTTATGAGCGGCTCCAACGATGACATCTTTTACTCCCGCCTCTCAATCTGTCACGATACAGCAAATTGATCTGATCTGATAGATGCATACATGCATGTATCTGAGGGAGAGTCGAAATAAATGCATAGCAAAATCACGACAATTGCAACCCTATTGGAAATGCAATTAAATCGCCCCAAACTCCATAGCCCTTCATGCCTGATTTAAATGTAAGCTCCACTGCCTGAATACCGAAAAAAACCATTATTTGAATTATGCAAATGAGAGATTCTGAGATTAAGATAGACTCTGCTCAGTGTTGCCTAATTTAAACATTCAGATTCAGGAGCAAATCTGAAAATAGGGTGGCATTTCTCAAATTGACTTTGAAGAGATTGAAAATTTAATTTATTAATATTTAATTTGACTCATTCTTACTCATTATTGTTAATATTTATGATTATATTAAAGATTATTGTTATTTTTATTATTTTTGAAATTGGCTCTAAAAAAATTATTATTATTATTTATGATTACTTATTATTGTCCAATATTATTTATTATAGCTTAATATTATTTTATTATATTTATTTATTATTACAATTTTGTTATAACATTAATTGGTGAGAACCAGGAACAAGGTTTATGACACTGATGCAAAGACTTAACCTTTTAGGTCTCCTCTATTATCGGTAACGTGCGACTGTAGCTGTCTCGAAATTAATAATGTATAGCTCTAACGAAGCGTAGTAAGTGCACGAATCTGACTATAGGCAAACTCTATGAAATGAGATTTTTCTTAGATTTTTCCCCTAATTAAAAATAAGGCTAAAACCCAAACGCAAAAAAACTGGGAAAGCTACAGTCGGATGCAACCGACAGTAGGAGACCCTGTACTTTCCTTTGCACACACACACGCTAACACTCACACAAGCACACATAGCGCAAAGTCGCACGCAACCACACATACGCTCGCGCTGCTCCCCCCTTACCATGTACAGGGAATTGAATCTTGAATATCTCCGGTGTTTATTATCCGATTGAGCCACAATTCACAGCACAGATAAAGATTATCATAAGAATTTCGTATGCCAAAACACAATTGTGGGCGTGGCAGTTTTTCGCGGTTTTTTTTGGGGGGGGGGGGGGGGGGAGGTATCAAAAATCTAAAACAAACTTGATCTGCTTGCACTATAGGGGCATCTAACTGCCAAATATGATGTCTCTAGCTCTTACAGTTTCCGAGATCTAGGTGTTCATACGGACGGACAGACAGACGGACAGACGGACATGGCTAGATCGACTCAGCTCGTCATCCTGATCAAGAATATATATACTTTGTGGGGTCTGCCACGCCTCCTTCTGCCTGTTACATACATTTCGGGCTTGCACAATCTTAATAGACCCTTTTGTACTTTTTTAAAGTACAGGGTCTAAACATACAAACTACTACATATATTTTTGATTCAACGACGTATACTTCCAATACCACTTATTTAAATGAAATCGTAAGTAAGAGTGTTAGATAGATTGTAAAAAAATCACACATAGCACTCTTGACTCTTTAAAAATAACTCTGCCAACAATATGTTTAACTAGATTGACGTCATATATAGCCTTGTATCTATACAATCAAAAACCAATCTAAAGCAGCTTTTACCTAGTGTTATTAGCTAAACACTTTAGTGCAGTATAGTTTTTACATAATTGCTTTTTTTTATTTTATCACGGTTGTGTCAGTCTCCTACGCGTCTCTTCCTACATTCATTCCAACTAGTCTCTTCAATTCTCGCCAGAGGGCGATGAAGTAAGTGAAGCATATCAATAACCTACAGAGGGCGTTTGGCTACTTTCAATAGTCATACAGTAAATCGTAAGGGTACAGTCTTACATGCTATATACTAAATACTCTTACAATACTGTACTTTTGATGGATGCAGAATAATAGTTTATATAGTAACACTACGCTCAATTTGAGAGCGAAACAAATTTGAAAATTGCTGCCTAATTTGTTGTTTTATCACTGGGAAAAACAAATGTGTTCAGCACTCTTATTTTAAATTGTATTTTATAGTTGTTGCTATTGTTGTTGTTACCGCAGCAAGCGTTGGCAGTCATAAAAGTAATGTGCACACACACACACTCACACACACACAACTATATATATCATATGGTTATGCCCGGCAGCCGCCGTGTGCCAACAACGCCCCCAATTCACAATTGCCTTGTCATGCAGTTGGTAGTCTTTCAGTCTTTCAGTCTTTTAGTCATTTTTTATTATTTTATTTTTTTGCCATTTCGCCAAAAGTCAAACATGGGAAAATTTATTTATGGCGCTGATATGGCAACGCCAGCAAAGTGCAGTTGCCACTGGCTGGTTTGGCCGGGGTTTGTCTAGCATTTATGGCGCGTTTTAGAATTTTTCAACTGTTGCGCAAGGCATTTTACGAGGCAACCGAGAGCAAAAGTTACCCTCAACTCTTCCTCCTCTCCCTACCCCACCCCGCAACGCTCACCTCTTCAAAAATAAAAGAGCGATGCGCGCCAAATGAGAAAAACTGTAACGAAAAACGCATAAATTTTATGACTGACTGAGCAGTGGGGCATTTGGTGGGGGAGGAGGGGGAGGAGCAGGCGAATATATATGGTTAAAAAGATGGGTAGTAGAGCTGTTAGCTGTTGCACTCAAATAACTGTATAGACCGCATTTGCCGCACAAAAAGTGCGCCGAAATTTTCAACTAAATTATTCATTGAGCGCGCAATTGAGCTGGAAATGTGAACACCACGTCCACAATTCACACTCTCTGCCAGCGAAATGTGTGTGTGTGTGTGTATGGTTTGATTGTCTGAGCACGTAGAATTGTCGGCTGTTTTGGCTGTTACTGGTCTGTTGCTGGGGCAACTAGAAACGTTTAAAAATGAAAAGAGTAACAAGGGCATACATAGGTGGCAACACTACACACAAAAAAAATTATTTACATTTCAAAATTATTTGAAATCTACACAGTTTTAAATTTAAACCTTTTGCAGCATGGTCACAATAGAGTCAGAGATTTTATTACTTTAAATTTCACCATTCACAAGATATCATGTTTGAACCCAAGATCTGTCCTGCGAGCGCCACTGTGGCCAACGAGCATAACTGTTCCGTGAAATTACTGAAATTACTTTATGTTTTTACTCCCAATTGAGCGTGGTTTACATTTCAAGCCCAAAGTGTAAAAATTGGGAAAATTGCGTCTTTAACTCCAAATAAAATATTGATATTAATAGTCAGTCAAACATGAGTAGTTTTTTTCACTGTGTAGTCATGCACACCACCACTCCACCACTTGACACTTAGTGGCTTAGCTACACCTTTATACACCCGCCTGAAACCGCACACTTAAATGGAAATTAATAAACGGTTTTGTTGCTCTAAATAAAGATTGACTGTATGGCTTTTAAATGGCAAGAAGATTATAATTTTAGTAGTGGATATTTGTGGATAAAAAGCTTTTAGCAATAGTATATAAATATTATAATAATTATAATATGAGATCATATACAGTACAAAAATTCTAAGAGTCAGTTTATTAAATTAAGTCAAGTAATATTATAATTTAATATATAATTTCAGGATTAGTTTAATCAGTTTTTTATACATATATTTTTATTAATGGAATAAAATTAATAAATTTATTTATATAGATTTTTTATAACATAGAGAAAATTATTTTTAAGTAAAATACTGTGATATTGATATAGGTACTTTTATTCGGACTGTCGTATTATTTATAGTTAATATTTTAAATGAATACATTATATTACATTACAATATATTATTTAACATATTTAATAATATTCATAAACAAATTTTTGTTAAATGTGAAAGTTAAATAACAGCATTTTTTTTGCAATTTTTTCGGTCATTTATTTTAGTTTTAATCTGCTACTTTTTAATTCATTTTTAATATTTTATAATATTATATTTAGCACTACTTATGCTGCGTATTAATATTATAATAATAATTTCGAAATATAATATGAAATTTGCTGAGTCATTCTGCTGAGTTTCATAAAAGTGTTGCATGCTTTCAGCCAGTGATTATAGTTGCCGCATCAAGCTCAGCCTAAAAGGCTGCACCACTTTTTGGTCAGCCAACTAGAATGACAGGATAGTTTGCATTTCAAATGCACATTTGTTTATATCCTTGAGTTACTAGCATAATACGAGTAGTGAATTTATACTACAAGCAAACTCTGATTTATTTTATTTATATTTTTAATATACTACAATTCCTCAATAGACATTTCTATGGCTCACTTTTATTGCTGGCTTACGAGTGTAAAAATGCTACAATAAATTCCTTTTGACATATTTGCTACAGTTGATTGTCAGAGCTTAAAGATAAGTCTCTAAAATAGTTGAAGCATTTTAAATGAACTTTTCAATTGTGGCTTAAGTTCATCAAAAAGTAACTCACATTGTGCTAAGCTGACTGTAAATGGGGCCAGCTGCATATTTAAGAACTATGAGCAGAGTCCTTGCTCAAATATACCTACATACATATATATGTATATATATACTCTATACTACAGATATGCATGTAACTGTGAGCTCAGAGTTTGTCTTCTTAATTAGTGGCCAATTTGAAGCAGCTGCAGAGCACAAAAGACAGACAAGCTCTCTCTCTCTCTCTCTGTGTGTGTGTGTGTATCTATGTCTGCCCAAAATTGAGATATTTTGGGGGCACGTGTTTGCTTTGTGCGGATTATGATTATTATATGGCAATTATGCGTTTGTCTTTTGTCAATTTTGTAATAAGTGAGATTGCCTTAAGTAAATGCTAAGCCGCAATTTGTCTCAATTTGCGAATCGAATGAAATTTACTTGTTTTACTGTTTACTTGCTGTATTTATCTTTGCAGCACTGCAAGTGGCATGTGGCAAGTGGCATGTGGCATGCGGTGTGTGGCAACTGTTTTAATTTGCCCCAGCCGAAAAATCGATAATTACTATAACTCAAAGAGTGAGAGATTTTAACAATATGCCACAAATTGAAGGGGACACTGCCTGATAAGCCAGAGACTAGACAGACAGACACACTGAGTATGTGTGCGTGTGTGTGCGTGTGTTCGTGTGTGTGTGTGTACCTTCAATAGACAAATTAACATTTCGACAAAGGCAACCTAATCAAATGTCACAATCACGCATGCGGCTGTCCTGGTCAGGAGTTCTCGGCCCAACGCTTAACTCCACTGCATACGAGCATACTAGGATACACGTATCCCGTGCCCAAAAACTGACATTTTGTTAGACGCATTTGGACACGAAGCAGCTCCTGGCTTGGCCTGCACACTTTCTGCAACCCCGCCCACCTACTGTGCATAACTTTCACTCTTGTCAGTTGCAAATTACGCCGCACGTTCCACAGACTGTGGACTGGAGTGGGGGGAGTGTGCGGGTGCTGGTGCGGGGGCGAGTGCAATGTCGTAATTTAAAGCTTATTTTGACACTCACTGCCTCTGGCAACTGCCTGGACGAACAGCAGCAACAGCAACAGCAACAGCAACAACATCCAATTTGCATCTTTCAAAATCGTGTTTTGTTACATTTTGTGGATGCGCAAAAATTTGCATACGACAATTAACACTCCAAAAAGGACGAAGGCGCGCGGGTACTGCTCACATGTGTCATGTCTAAGGGTGCAACAGCAGCAGCAGCAGCAGGAGCATTTCTAGCTTCTGCCTGAGCAGCTTATTCTGCATGCCGAGACGTGCAACGCTGCGTATGCGTAATGTTGCCTGCATCATAGATAGGAGTACTCGCACTCATATATGCACACAGTACACAGCCAAGATACGAGTATGTAAATGCTATGACTTGCTCTCAGATATATTCTATTATTCAATTGAGGCAAGCGTAACAAACTAATGTGTGATATACAAAATATTTGCAATTGCAATTTGCCTTGAATAAATTTTTATGCATGCTTAAAGCAGTGGAAATTCGTAGAGACATTTGATTATTCATTTAATGAATTTAATTAAATTTAAACTATACGATAATTATATTATATTACATAATTTTATTTTTATATATTTTCTTTTACATATTTTTATTTTATTTATTCATAATCCGTAAGTGACTAACCCTTCCAGTATTGGGAAAAATGTGTTGATAATAAATTAATATAATATAATAATATATTCATTAAAAATAATTTTGCTTAAACTATTAAAATTGAGTGAAAAGATCAACAGCATTAATAAATTTAACTGACTCAAAAATAACGGAAAAGATTTTCTCAATAAATGAATAAAAATATCAAAATGAACTAAAAGCGACTGAAGGTCACAGTTGCTATGGTTAGACTATTATTTTCTGGAAATTAATTCTAAGCTAGATTTAATAAGAAAATAATAAGTAAATGATTAAATTGCATTATATTTAATAAATACTGTACAGGACATTTAATTTTATAACTAATATTAAGATTAAGAGTACCAGCTTTACAGTTCAATAGAATAAAACAAAAAGAACTTTGAGTCCAGTTTTTTTCTTTGAGCTCTCAAAACTTTATCTGGCCAACTGGAGTTGTTAATATTTTTGCTAAAATTGAGTCAAATCTAATTCGTATAAGAGTCATATTTGTAGATGATATATCTACATCAATCGATAGCGTTTTGTTGTTGTTTTACAGCCAGGTACTAGAACTTGGCATAACGAGAGCATAAAAAGTAAGCGCAATAACTTGAAGCAAATTAAGAACCGCAATCAGCCGCAAACACACACCCACACACAGACACCCACGCAGCAATCGAATGACAGAAATTGTCGCGTTTGCCACGCCTCCGCAATGCCGCCCACTGCAAAGGGTTGACTGGTGAAAGGGAAGCCCGTGTTCCGGGTAGGTATTGTCTGGCGGGAGGCAGAGCAACTGCTGGTGGAGCGTTTGTTGTTCGATGCCAATGCCAAGAAATGCCACGATAAGCACACCAATACACACACACACAAGCACACACACCAATACTTACACACAGACAAAGAGCGACACAGCTATGCACACAGTTGCACTTAATACGCTTAATTGACTTTCATGTATGCACGAGTGAGTGCAGCGACACGAGAGAAGTGCCAAGAGGAGTGGGGAAGGGGTAGAAGGGGTTTGGCAGAGGAGGAGCAGAGGGGTAAGTTGAGGGGTTAGCTGAGCTGACGCGACGGTTACATGGAACATGCTGACGTCTGCTGTGTCTACATGTTGGCCAGGCTGCCGCATCACTGAGCCCCAAAAACTGATGCGGATTGATGCGAACTGATGCTGATGCCAATGCCAGCAACTGGTGACATTAGCGATGTCAAAATTAGCTTAGCAACAGTCCAAACAACAACAGCAACAGCAACAACAACAACAAACAGCAGAGAGCAGAGAGAGGGACTAACGGAACAGATATAGGGATAATGCACAGCACATATTTGAACAGAGCTTCTGGCTGTAGGTTCTTAATGGAAAACGATATTCGATGCAGATAGAGAGATAGGAAAGTCGTCTTGGTAGATTTATTCTTGTCAAAATGAACTAGATACTATTGGCTACTGCATATACAGTGATTAAATCTAATTAAATGTAAAATACAATTGTTAGCAATAAGAGTCTGCAGAGTGCTGAAAGAAAGAATTCCAAATTGAAATGAGAACACACTACGAACGTTTATTTGAGGAGACAAAACAAGAACTAAAGAATCGATAATACAATGATACATATTTGGTTTATTATAACTTGTGAACCAGTTTATATATTCAGTGAACTTGCAAGCTTTATCAATAATATATTAAACATCTTTTAGTTGGGTAAATATTAAGGATAATAAGGAGAAGGGATCTTTAGCAGGCCTATTGTGATGCGGCAGGGCCTAAGTTTAACTCCGATTACTGGGATTACATTCAGCCTGAGACTGTAATGAAACCTTGGGTTTCCTTTCACAACGCCTGTCAGGTCTGAGAGACAGTAGGACTTCAGGTACCCAACCCTGGTTCTAGAGAGTGAATAAATAGTTGAATGGGTTTGAAAAACGAAACTCTGTATTCAACTTCTTCTCACTTTTACTTTTTCCCATTTTAATATGTAATTTACCGAGTCATTCTGTTGAGTTTAAATAAAGTTTTGCATACTTTCACTATTGCGATCATAAAAGAAATGCATATGGAAAGCTTAGAGCTCCGCTGTCTATGCCAATACTGAGTTCAATAACACAATTTTGTTGGTTCAAGGCAGATGTAGATACAAAAGACAAAAATATATTTGAATTAAGGAGCAAACTACGCTCAGTTGCACATAATCATCACACCCCTTCAGTAAGGGTATGCACAGCTTAGGCATTGTTGGAGGTATGCCCCATGTTAATATCCAGTTTTGGATGTGGATATACTAGTAGTTCAGTTGCTATGATGCTGATGACGTTGCTGCTAGACTCTGGGCAAAAAGCAGTTACGAGTAAAAACACACACACACACACACAGCCTGCTTATAGGCGATACACACTAGAGGTTTACGCCGATGATTGAAGGCTTCAGCGGCGGCGTAGAGGTCAAAATGATTCGGCGGCGGCGGCTTGGTAGTCAGAAAGAACCGGCGGCGGCGGCGTAAAGGTTAGAAAGAACCGGCGGCGGCGGCGGACGCTGAGCCGACGAATTTCTCGGCGGCCGGCGGCGTATAGAACTTTTTTTTTTTTTAAATAAGCATTCAAAATAAATAAATTCACTAATTTTTTGTCTGACTTGATTAGAGTAAAATCTTCGTATTATTTCAGTTTATAGATGTGTTTAAACGCCTTTATTATCGAATAATAAATTAACATAAGGTAAAGTAAATCTTTTTTCAGCTCATCCAACCACCTTGTCCACTTCAATGCATTTGTTTATCACTTGCAAGGCGCCAAAAATCTCTCAAACTTTACTCTTTCGATTAGCGTTACATTGAAGTTTTATTGAGTAAATACTCAATGGCTGATCCATCTATTTATTGAGAAAATATTAAATTCATATGTTCCTTACACTAGTAATAGTATTTTAAAACTTACTTTGCATATTTACGCACACAGAAAACATAGCTTAAAAATGTAAACTACACCAAAAAGCTGTTCTAGAGATGGGACATAGGGAGATGGGAGATGAGACAATCTCAACGATTAATCGATTATTTATATCGAGTATTTGGCCATTTTTATGATTTTTTTTTTTTTTTAAGTTTTATAATAATAATAACACCGAAGGCCGCGCCGGTGCTGCGCCGATGCCGCACCAGCGGCGCGCCGCGGCGCGCCGGTATTTTCATAATTTGGCGGCGGCGCGTCAAATAAGGCAAAAATCGGCGGCGGCGGCGGCGTGGCTCGGCGGCGTATATGTCTAATACACACACTCACACAAGCACACCCACTCCTCTATTTAATCCCTATTCACTTTATTGAGTCAGTTATTCAGTTGCAGTATTGTACGAGTCACTCTCTCATTCTCATTTACTAGCTGAAATTGGTGTTTGTATTGTGTGGATTTTGCGGCTCTTTTGCAGCACTCTGGCATATGCATGTGCTGTCCATGTGTGTGCCCCTTCCCTCCCTCTATCCATCTCCTCTTTCTCTGTGTGTGCGTGTGTTTTTGTGGGCTTGTCAATCGCATTTGTCAGCTGCTGCTGTTCAATGCACATAACTTGACAATTATGCAGGCATTTTTCATGGTCTTAATCCCGGCATATTAGTGGGTGCTCTGTGGCATTCAGCACCCAATGAGTGCCACAAACTGTGTCAATTACGCCATGTTGCAGTCTATAGAGGGACCCCTCTAGGAGTTAGGTTAACAAGTATTGCTTCGACACATAGTCAAGCACACTCAAGTAGTATTGTTTGAGGCTTTAAAAAATTATTGTTACATATATTAGTTTTCAATATATTTGTATTTATTTAATTTATATATGATTATTATTATTTAATTTATTTAATAATTTTTCTTATTTTTATTTATTTTTAATTTTTAAGCAAAAAAGATTCATTATATATTACAATAATATGTGTGATATATGCATAATCAGTCAAATATTTGATAATTTATAAACCAAATATTTTAAATTAATTTAAAATAATTTATTTAGTACTATAATTCACTTATTTTTTTACATTACACATACGTATTTATTTTAATATTATTATTACTATTTTTTTTTTTTTTTTTCAAAATCCGATTTACTTTAAAATCTGCAGTCAGTCTTAGCTCGAGGCCAGTTTAAGCTCAGCAAAGCCATTCACTCAACTCAACTCACACATATATTTATACACACAAACACACACACACACACACGCACACTTATGCAAAAGAAATACAGCAATTCGTCTTTATTCTACTTGCTTTATTTGCCTCACATGCCTCACATAATTCTTAAGTGCATTAAGCCCTTTTCTGACTTCTGCTTTACTTGCACTTCAACAAATAAAATGTGAGCCTTTCTCAGTACTCTTTCTCGCTGTCTCACACCCCACACTCTCCCTCCCTACACTCTCTTTCGCCGTCTGTCTGGTTCCGTTTGCCATTGTCCCACTGTCCCATTGTCTGTCTGTTTGTGCCTATTTGTCTTTCCACCAGCATTACGCCGAATCAAGTCAATGTCAGCCAGGCTTCAAGTGAAACTCAATTACACACTCACACTCACACTCACACTCATACACACACACAGTCACAACTGCATATGCAAATACATACATATGCAGCTACACCTGTAAGCACAACAATCACACACACACACTCACTCAACTACTCATACAACACATTTGTTTATTTACATGGCTGAAATATGCTCAGCAAGTCGAATATTTTATGTTCTACAATAGAATGATAAATAATCTAAATATAATATATAAAATCAGAAAATTATTATAATACTTTATTTATTTTATTAAAATATTGTATTATTTCTTTTTCAGTTATAATATTTGATAATACATATTATATCTAAAATTTGAATTATTTATTATTCATATTTATTTTTTCAATTTTAACACCAAAAAATGAAATAACTTTTGGGATATTCCGCGTCTAGCAAATTCTTTCTCAGGACTTTCTCTTTTAACACTACACAAAATTTAAATATTTCAGATTTTTATATCTTTTGTACTTATGTTTTATTTTTAAATACTTTTTAACAGAAGGTAAATTTATAGTCGCATTATTTTTCTGTTTTACAAAACTTTTCTTTGTTTATATTTCTAGCTTGTTTGTTGTCAATTATTCAATTTATTTGACACTTAATTTATCAATTATACTCGTACTAATGCATTTATACTTTTTGCATATTAATATGAAATTTGCCGAGTCATTCTTTTGAACTTGAAAAAAGTGTTGCATACTTTCAAGCTGTAGATAGAATTTTTTTTAAGCTCAGCCTAAAATGCTGCAACACTTATTTGTAACCAAGCGGAGTGACTAAGCAGTACTAGTATTAAATGAATAGATAATTATTTCGCTGATTTATCAGATCATAGCTACTCCATTACTATATTTATATATGTATGTAAAATGATTTCAATTACTCAATTTTCTTGGATGGCTGTTCAGTGCAGCTGCAGGCATGCAACTATTGTTTACGGTCGAAACTTAGTTGAGATGTTTTGAGTTTATGAATTATATTCCTTTACGTATATTTAATAGCATATTAATATTACATTTAAATTATTAACAGAGTGAATAAATGCATCAATCTATCAATCGTAACATAGTTTTATTTGTTTTTATTTTTATTTTAATAATAGATTTTCATTTCGGAAAGTGTACGCAGCGCTCTCACTGTGCCTACTTGCCTGGCATTTTGTTTTGTTGCTTTGAACAAGGCGCAACAAAGTACACAAATATACACTCACACAGCTGCACATATGCACATGCCACATGCCACATGCCACATGCTGCATATGTGTAGCTGCAGCTGGCGCATAATGAGTGCAAAAACATCCTGTCTGTGTTGATTGTTTGGCATGCAGGGCAGCACACTAGCACCGACTGACTGCATGTCTGTCCAAGTGTCCCACTGCCTCTCTGCCTCTTCGTCTCCTGCCCCCTCTCTGTCCCTTCTTCTACTCACTGTCTCACAGCTTCGTTCATATTTCGCAATGGTTGCCAAGATTTGTGCGCTTTTAACGCGGCGACATTCAAGTTGTGTTCCCTGCTTCTTATTCCTTACTTTTATTTTGTATCTTTGTGACTTTTTAACGCAGCGCATGAATGAGAATGTCTTCCAGCGTGTGTGTGTGTGTGCGAGTGTGTGTGTGTGTGTGTTAGTCGGCATGTCGCCAGTTTTGTTGATGCCACCCTTTCGCCGCCCCCCGCCCCCTGCTGCGTGTTGCGACATGTGTCGCATTTCGCATTTGGCATTTGGCATTCGGATTCTTCGCATCCTGCCAAAGTTAAATGGATCTCGTAATTGTTGTCATGGCCTCAACGCCAAAGCTCATCCTGCGACTGGAGTTGCGCTCCTGCTCCTTGGGCTTGGGACTTGGGGCTTGGGGCTTACACGCCCCTTAATTGTTTTCTTTCTTGCATTTGAGGCGTAGCTTTTTTTTTACTCATAGAAATTGCGGTTTAATTGCTGCATTTTAAACGCAATTGAAAAGGCATTGAGCGCACTTTTGCACTCACATGTCCTATTCAAAAGGATAACGTGACATTTGCGCTTTGTCTCCGTGTCCTGTGGGTGTGGGTGTGTGTGAGTGTGTGTGTGTGTGTGTGCTGTTATATTTTTTCGGGGGTGGCTTTCTCTAAGGCTGTGTGTGAACAGGTTAGACAAACACTTTCAGGCACACACACACACACACACACACACACAACACTTGACACGCACAGCAGCAAATCCTTGGGTTTTGTGTGCTGGCATTTGGCTTAAAGCAGTAAGCCAAAAAGAGGGAACAAAGAACTCGATGCAATCATATAATGTCGCGCTGAAAACACTACAAGTGGTTAAGGGGGGAAGCAGAAAAAAGGTCAAAGAGGACCAGGTAAAAATCAGTTCAAAATTTATTAAAAAATCAGCTCAAATATTATTAAACTTTATTAAACAATTATGAATATTCGTTTACTTGTTCAAGCTGAAGACTACAGCGGAAAGAGCTCGTTAGCTTAGCAATTGTATTAAATACAAGATATAATTTGATATAATAAATGAATAATATTTTACATATACATATTGAGCTGCTTTATGTATAGTATTTATAGTGCTATGTTATTTCAATCTACCCATCTCCAATGTATACTGTGGGAACTTGCAGTGGTTCCACCAGTAAATAATAACCGAAATAGATAATGTGTACGAAGAATGAAATGCTTTATTATTAACAACGTTCTTAAATGCGTCTCTTCATGGCGACAGCTTGACCACGAAAGGTTCAGTGTGACCAACATATTACTTTGACATTAATGCTAAATATTAAAAAAACTCGGAAAGCTACAGTCGGATGCAACCGACCGTAGGAGACCCTGTAATTTCCCTTGCAGAAGTCAATGCTAACAACACACACACACACGTCGTGCTAATCAAGAATATATATACTTTGTGGGATCAGCCACGCCTCCTTCGGCCTGTTACGTACATTTCTGACTTGCACAATCTTGCACAATAGACCCTTTTGTACTATTTTATAGTACAGGGTCTAAAACATAGCTGCAATTGTACTATTGCTTATATAAGCCCGTGTTAAAGTATATACAATAAGAAACTTTCTGTAGATCACGTTCAGATAGATATTTATAGAATGACATGAATTACCCTGGCATTGATAGTCGCTAACTGAGTCGCACATCCAGATGTGGGTTTTAGATGCCATCCTATTGCATTAAAAGAATTAAACCTCCAGTTTATTTCGTTTCTTTGAAATGTAATGGAATAATAACAGCATATGTTTTTAAACAAAAATGTAAAGAATTTAATATAAAGAAGTCGAAAGGAGAAGATTCTGTACTCCTGGACTCAGTTTCTATATCACAGTGGACTCACAGTGCTTATGCATATATGTGAGTTTCCCCCCACTGAGTAGTGCAGCTAACTAGCATTAAGCATGGCAATGACACGGTTTCTGCTCGACGACATTAAAAATATAACTACAACTATACGCTTATATAAGTCCGTGTTAATACAAGTATATAAAGCCAATGTTACTGTCACAATAAGAAAGAGTTTGAAGATCACGTTCAGATATTTATCACAATGAAGTTCATATCCTTAGGATTGCTGGTCGCCGTCTGTGTCGCACTTCCCGGGGCTGAGATTAGGACCCATCCTGCTGACTTACAAGATTAAAACCTTATTCTGGCTGATGTAATTTTTTTAAATGCTGCATGTGAAAATGAAATTGTAATTACAGCTGTTGTAAATAAAAATGTAATGTTATACAAAGAAGTATAATATCAGGAGAAGATTCTATTCTCCTGGACTCAGGTTCGATATCATTAGTAGAAACATCTGGACTCACAATGCTTTTGCATATATGTGAGTTTCCCCCACTGAGTAGTGCAGCTAACTAGCATTAAGCATGGCAATGACACGGTTTCTGCTCGACGACATTAAAAATATAACTACAACTATATGCTTATATAAGTCCGTGTTAATACAAGTATATGAAGCCAATGTTACTGTCACAATAAGAAAGAGTTTGAAGATCACGTTCAGATATTTATCACAATGAAGTTCATATCCTTAGGATTGCTGGTCGCCGTCTGTGTCGCACTTCCCGGCCGTATTTTAAAGTACCGTCCTGCTGACTTACAAGATTGAAACCTTATTCTGGCTGATGTAATTTTTTTAAATGCTGCATGGGGACATAAAATTGTAATAACAGCATTTGTTGTAAATAAAAATGTAATGTAATACAAAGAAGTTTAATACAAAAAAATACAAACAATATCCAAAACTCATACAGACATTCATACGCATACGCCCTAGTAGCCGCGTTCACTTACCCCTCCCCCCACCCAAATGCTCTGTACAGAAAATTGTTTGTCAAATATATCTGGTGTTTATTATCCGATTGGACTGCAAATCGCACCAAAAAAAAACTGTACATGCTGGGAATATTTTTGCAAATTTGAGGGGGAGGGGGATGACTTTTTAAACATTTGAAACAAACTTGACCTGCCTATGTAATACACAAACCTAACAAAAAAAAAATTAAGTCTCTAGCTCTTATAGTTTCCGAGATCTAGGTGTTCATACAGACGGACGGACAGACAGACGGACAGACGACAGACGGATATATATACTTTATGGGGTCTGCCACGCCTCCTTCTGCCTGTTACACACAAATGTCATTTGTTCAATCTTAATAGACCCTTTTGTACTTTTTTAAAGTACAGGGTCTAAAAACCTAGAGCGCTCATTTTAACATATACATCAATTGTAAATATTATACATGTATTAATATTATAATATTATAAATTATGCTAAATAGCACTTTAAACAATGTTATCGATAGATTGATAGAGAAAGTGAAGTGATGATAGAAGAATTCAATTCCTGTATCGACGCACCTCGGAGCAGAGGTTGCAAAATTTTAAAAGTAAAAGTAAAGTCAGAAAATGCATTTAATAAAACCAAACAAAATAAATTGAATACAATGAATATTGATACAAAATGTTAAAGTTTTTATATCATCATCATAAAGTCTAGCTGAAGTACAGCGCTTCAACCACATCAATTTTCAAACGGCACTAACTTTCGTCATAGTTTTCATTACATAAAACTCACTGTAATTAGTCTCAATTTTAGTTAAATTACCACAAAAATATTGATATCGATTAAATTTTAAAAGAAGTTTAAGTCGAAATCTTTGGGTTATAAAATTCGTGCCTTATCTGTTTATCTATCAGACTTTTTTATATATTTTTTCATCAATTTGTTAACTATTAGTTTTGTGCGTAGTTTTAAGCGATTGGTCTATCTTTTGGCTCTATTACCATGGACAGCTTTGAGTAATGTCCAAACAAGTTATTAAACGACTTTGAAGAAGGCCTAAACTGCTCCTACTCAATACCATAAATATTGAAATATTTTGTAAAAGTAACTCGAGAGCCTGAACCAGTTCATCAAAGTCATTTTCATCGAGCGTGTTGAGTAATCAAGTTATAAATATTTAAATTACATTAAAAATAGTATTTAAATTATATAAATAAGCTGCACTTAAAGCAAGAAACTTGACGCACATCAAATTGCAGCAGGAGGCCTCTTGGAAATGTTTTTACACTCAATCAAATCGAAATGCATCCAATTGATTCGAATCGCATCGAATCGCATCGCATCGCATCCCGCTTTAATCTGAAATACTATGGAGCATTTCTATAGCTGTAATCAATGCCAATTCAATGGCAACATTGTCAGTGCTGCCGCTGCCGCTGCTGCAGCAGCAGAGCTGTGGCAAATGCATTAAAAATCCCGAGCGCACTAAAAACGCATGCAAATATCCAATCGAATAGGATTTCCCTTTGCATAGTCTCCTGCATCCTTTTGCTGCAATTTTCTACATGCAGTCTCTAATATTTTTTTCCTTCTTTTTCTGGTGTTTTTTTTTTCTTTTTACGATGCCACTGGGGAAAATGTTGGCTGGTAATGAAACGTCTATAAAACTCAAACGAATGCACACACACAAAAACCAAATCGCAAATCATTTATCATAAAAGCGCATAGCATTGCCATGCCTCTTCACTCTCCCTTCTTATCCTTTTTTATCCCTTTTTGATTTGGATTCTGGATTCAGCATCAGTTTCAATGTTGGCTAATCAGCACTTACCTGAGCTACGGCAACGAGTACGGCCTGAATGTTCACTGAAAAAAACACAAAAAATAAAATACCAATTAACCAATTAACACATCAACTCGATACGATTCGAAAAAACGAGCTTAAATTCATAACTAAAAACTCTTTATCAATGACGTTTTTCTTTTGCATAAATGTAGATAAAATATTTACACATTTTAAGCATGAAATTTTCCTAATTATGGCGGACAAGTGAAGCCCAATTACTGGTCAGGTTGTCAATCAGGTTGTGAGTGCATTATCTATCGGAAAATATCACAGAAATAATCTCCACTTAGGTTTTAATTATCCCACAAGAAATGAGTGCAGGAAATCAACTTTACCAGTCCAACTTTTATGTCTGCTACTCAACGAGTTTGTAATAATAGTCTGTTAACCGAATTGACAGTTTTGTTTTGGCTACTGGGCACAGTGCAGTCAACTTTATAGGTATTGTCAGTTTTATGTGGTGTCTGAGGTGGTAAAATGATGAAAAGCCTCACCAGACACCAACAGCAAAATTGCTTTATTAGCTATAATTTTTGCCACTAGAAAATATTACTTTAAATCACAAAAACTTGTATTGAAAATGTTGCTTATATCATTAAACTTTAAGGTGCCTATGAAGTTGTTTAATAAAGAACTTGCAGAACTTTTCTCAGTGAATCTAACAGAATCTATGTAAGTAAATTAAAAAACCATTGATATTCTGGGAAAATTCACAGAAACTGTCCAGAGTTTTATGCAAATTAATTCAGCTTAAAGCTGTGCAAGAACTTGAAGCTTAACAGCTTTCATTTTCTGCTTTAAGGTATATCATAAAGCTTTAAAATGCTTTTGAAGTCAAAATAGGGAATTAAGAAACAATTAATGCTATAATTTAAAAACTGCTCGGATCTTTATGCAATTGTAAGCACAAATTTAACCCACTTGCAGGTGGATTTTCACACATTTGCAACCTTAGGGGAGACTTAAGGAACATGAGGTATCATCTCGCTAAAAATTAGATAGCTATATCAAACCATTTGGGTTGCTCGATGTTGATCAGTCAGTCGGTCAGTCAGTCAGGACACAGAATTTTATTTCAGCTTCAGCTTGTGAAAGAACTTAAAGCTTAGCAGCTTTCAACTTGGACCTTTCATTTGCTGCTTTAAGGTATTATACAATAGTGATAGATTATTGTTTTAAAAATTTGACTTTTCGCTGCTTTCATTTCGAATAATTTCCATTTGCAACCTAATCTTTTGGCATCTACTTAATCTGAGCTGGTTGAGAGCTCTTTGCTATATCAGATTTCTTCTTCGGATTTCTCCCAGCTGCACCCCATAAACAATATTTGCTTAGTGTTTGCCTCAGAGGCAAATAGCAACCAGTACACAGATTAAAAAGTAGTTAGCCCCAGTGAAAAGTTGGCATCTCATTTGCGAGAAATGGAACTAAACTAGTCAGGTGGGTTAGGGAGTTGTACATTTGGCGCCAATCAATTACCAAGTCCCACTCCACTCGCTGGAGGAGCCAACTAACTAGCGGTAAACTGTTTACCAATTTACATAAGACCGACCATTGATCGACTTTTTACCTGAGGAGGTGTTTTATGGCCGATTAAATGACAAAGAAAAACCAGGAAAATGCTGTCAACTCTTAATAGTCTGATTAATCATTCAACTTACTTTGTATTTAATTGAAACTTTTGATATATGTCGAGTTACTTTACAGTATTGGAGATTAGCTCTTTGTCTACACTTTAGTCAATATGTTTGCGTGTTTTTTAATATGTGTAATAATTCACTATGTTCACAACTTTAGTTAAAAACGATTAATATCTGAAAATGTACGAAAAATTAAACAAACTGAAGGGCGGAAAAGAAATGAAACATAAACAATGGGATAGATTACGGAAAAACTTGGCAACTTGCAACTGCAACTTGAGTTTTGCATAAGCAGCTTCAATTTACGGCGAAGTTGCAAGTAAAGCTGCCACAAATTTAAGGCATTAGGCAAATGCGAATTTTGCTGAAGATAAAATGCAGTTGAAGGCAAAAATCGAACTGAAAGCGGGCAGGTTTATGATTGCCATCCTTAGCTTGTTATTGGGACTGAGATGCTGGCCGGAAACAACCCGCACAGCAGGCGGCCGCATTGAAGCTGCCTTTGGCTCAGTTGCTGCTGCTGCTGTTGTTACTGCATCAAAGGCAGCAAATTCAAGTGGCAACATGTTTCGACAACAACAACAACAACAAGTTGCTGCATCTACAAAGTCGTTGGCAGGGCCAGCGGCAACAACTATAACAACAAACTACTACGACTACTACTACTACTACTACTATAGTAGTATCAACTATGTAGTAGTTGAGGCAGCTCCCTCAACTCGGGGGCAGCTCTATTGAAATCTGCTTTGCTGATTGACGTCGAATGTTGTGGTTTCGGTTACGATATTTGCTACCAAAATACAGCCCGGACAGCTGCAGCAGCAGCAGCAGCAGCAGCAGCAACTGTTGGCCAAGTTAGTTTTGTTACTATTGTGATAGGACCACCCGGAAGGTCGATAGACTACGGCATCTGCCGCTATACAAATTGTAGCAAGAAATTAGGGAGAACTCAATGGAATATTTGCGACGATTATTCGATAATTATCGAATACGACTCAAGGGAGAGCAAAGGGGGCGAATTTGAGTTACTATTACAGAACGGTCAGCCCAATTTGGCATAAAATAAACCATTTAGGAAAATAGTATTTTAGTTTTTTTTTATTTAAAATTAATTAAAATAAAAAATGTGTACAATAATTTTAAATTTGTTTTTTTTTAATAATAAATTGTTAAGGAAACACAACATAATATATTATTAATAATTACAAATGTTGTTTTACAAAAATGTAATATATATTAAGTATAATTAGTATATTATAAATATAATAACTAAATAAACTGAAAAACTTAATTTGTCCTATTTAAATATTTATCAAACATAAAATTAGGTAATTAATTGAATAAAACGAAAATATTTTCGATGTAACATATGTAAATATTTTTATTTAAGTATTTAAAAACTTACGCATTTAATATTTAAATAATTGATTAAATTGAAGGAAAATAATTTCAATAAAAACATAATATTTTTGTTTATTTAAATACTTATTAAATAAGAAATCAGGTAATTAACTAACTTAAAAGAAAATCTTGATAAAAATGATTATTTTTATTTACATAAAATCTTATTAAATTCAGACCAAAGTAAATACATTATTTTATACTTTTAACAAAATTGATTTAAATTATAAAAAATAAGTTCATATTAGATTTGAAAAAGAAACAATTTAATAAATAAAATAAAGACACAATTGGAATTAACAATGTTTTAAACTATAAAATTTATTATAAACTTAAACTTTTTAACTTTAAAATTTAGCTTTAAATTTTTAATTTTATAAATTTTTAAAATTTAATTAAATTAATGTCATATAATTAATCGTAATGAGTAAATACAATTTAATAAATAAATAAAATAAAAATAACAATTTTTTAATTATACATAAAAACAAGAGTTTAAACTCGAAGCGTAAACTGTTATTGCACCGTACTACCTTTGCATTAAACTCTATGGATATTATCTAATTAATTAGTAACTGTGCATTTACAACGTAGTATGTTTGACACGCTTTGGTTCCGTTACAGTTTGTTGTTGCTTAGGTCTGTCTGTTGCTCACTTCAAGTTCACTAACGACAATTATGTTTCGATGCGAATCGTCGATCAGTCCAAGGAGAAATGTTCCGTTAGGTCGCGACAAGCGGCGGCGGCAAAGGATCACGCGAGCTGGAGCTGAGAATAAAACGCGTGCGCAACTGAAACGCGAGCGATTTTGGCCTGCGCTAGCGACTCTGCTGCAGGAAGGAAGGTTAACGGTTAAACGGCGTAAGCGACGCGACGATTGCAAAAATGATAAGGCTTTGGTTTTTGGGTATTTTGCTACAGCAATACTGCGCTGCGTTGCACTGCGGCTAGGCTAGGCTAGGCTGCTGAGCTGCTACTGGGCGAAGATAGAGTTGCAAGCGCGACGACAACAACGAGTAACAAAACTAACGGCGACGACGACGACGACGACGACGACTACGGCAATAGTGACGACGACGCAGCAGCGAGAACTAGAACCGCACGTTGAGAATGTCAAATGGAGACTGAAGCCAGCGCCAGCGCCAGCAGCAGGTGCAGCCTGTAGCAGTAGCAGTAGCAGTAGCAGCACAGCATTTGCAATGAAATGCGCTTCTTATGCGAACAGTTTTAGGCACTTCCCCCACTCCTCACACACACACACACACACACACATACACACACGCATGGTGTGATGCACTCATTCGCTAAGAACAACGTCAGCGCCAATAGTTGCACTCGACGTCAGCGCCAACGTCAGCGTCGCTGTTCGCAGTCAGCGTCATTGCTGTCGTTGCACTCAACGAGCTGTCGGCCGAACCATTTTGTTCTTGTGCTATTCGGCTCGCCTTTGACTTCGTCTAGCGAAGGCAGCGACGTTGACGCCAAAGCCAAGGCAGGACAAAGCAAAAGCAAAGGCAAAAGCAACAACAGCAACGCCAGTGGGAAGCCGAAGACGTTTGAGGTTCAAGCAAGCTGAGCCGCGCTGTACAGTTAACAGTGCAGGCCAAGCAGGAAGTCGACTTCGGAAATGCAACAACTGCAACGAGAAAAGCGCACAGAGAGCGTGAGTGCTCTCACTGCAGTGAAAGTGAAAACTCAAGTGCTGCATATACATTTAGACTAAATAATATTGGATTTATTTAATTTTCAGAAAGAATTATTCTTCGAAAGAACTTAGCATTTTTGGTCAAGTGTATTAATAACATTAGGCTTGTGAATTTAGCTCAATTTGCAATCGTAACTTGCCATATGTTTTGTTTACCACACGACAACAAGAGCGGAACGTGGCAGCACTTCTCTTTGGCCAATGCATGCTCTTAATGCTGGCATTACTCTTAAGTTACCGCGTTGTGCTCAATAGCGGCAACAGCACTCAATAACTGAGTCGCTCACTCTGCTGTGAGCGCAAGAGCTTGTTATTACTCAATGTGTGAGTTGGCACTCAGTGAGCGTTTGCTGCTTGCACTGTACCCAGTATGTTAACAGTGGTGGCTGTTATTATGTGCATGGCACAGTCTGTTTAGCAGACTGTGTGAATTGAATAGGAAATATTTTTATAAGCACTACCGAATTATTTAGATTAAAAGCAAATGAATGGTAATCTAATATCTTAAAAGAGAATAAACAATGAACTAATTAACATCACTGAATTAAGTATTAAAAAATATTTTAATAACTATTGCACATATTTAAGCTAATATTTATTTACTTAAAATATTGAATATTAGGAAATATTTGTATACAGTATATTATATACAGTATATTTATCTATTATGAAAGTAGATAAATTGTAATCTAATTCACAACATTAGATGATATTGATTACACATCAAAAACTCAATTTACATTTAGTTTTAATTATAGCAATATTCAACCATTCAATCAACCACTGCATTATTAACCATAGAGTCTTTGGACTTAGTTTCTAGAACTCTACATATATTTGAGAAATTATTTGATTATACTCTATATTTAATGAATAACAATTAAATTCAAGGATCTTAAATGTTATTTCTTGCTTTAAAAAAGTACAAAAGGGTCTATTAAGTTTGTGCAAGTCAGAAATGTCCCCACAAAGTACATATACATATATTCTCGATCAGGACGACGAGCAGAGTCGATATAGCCATGTCCGTCTGTCCGTCCGTCTGTTCGTCCGTATGAACACCTAGATCTCGGAAACTGTAAGAGTTAGAGACATCATATTTGGCAGTTAGATGCCCCTCTAGTGCAAACAGATGAAGTTTGTGTTAGATTTTTGATACCTCCCCCCCTCCCCCGTAAACCGCGAAAAATTAAAAATTTTAAAACCGCTAAAAACCACCACAGCCACAATTTGAAAGATACAAACTTGTGATTTAGCATATAATGATGTTATGGTAACCATAATCAGTGCTGAGAATTCTGGCCCAATCGTATAATAAACACCGGAGATATTCGGGACTAAAGTTTCCATACTAGGCAAGGGGGAGCAGCGAGCGCGCGATATGTGTGTATGTGTATACATTGGTCTTAGCATTAGCTACTCTAAGGGAAAGTACAGGGTCTCCTTATGTCGGTTGCATCCGACTGTAGCCTTCCGAATTTTTTAATTAATATTTGAAATTGGCATCTTTAGATTGCCGTTGAATAATTAAGATCCAATGCACACTTCGATCTGGCTTTGCTGCCATTTTCCTTCAGCATTTTCTCTCCTCTCATCTATCGCTCATTCTCTTGTTCTTCCTGCGTCCAAAAGCGCTGTCAAACAGCAAACAAATTAACGGTTCTCTAGCTCAACCGCATATTGCGGTCTCTTGTTGTCCTAGAAGAGAGGGAGTTAAGGAGAGGGAAAGTGAACAGCATTAGTTGTCTCAAGCCAAAACGTGCATACGCGGAATATTAATAATAAAAGAGAAATTGTGAAGAAGAGAGTGAGCTAAAGCAAAGAAGGTAGCGAATGACAATTAAATATGTATATGTGTATATATGTATGTATGTGTGTGTATACATGCATTGCGTTGCATACGTCAAGGCGACTGACACAAACAACAACAACAAGAACCTTTACACTTTGTCTCTGGTTGTGTTATGAATGTCAGTCAGGTTTCTAATAACTTTTGAATTAATCGTCTCTTCCGCTGGCTGCTCTTCCTCTTGCTTTTCGTCGGCACGCACACTCTTAATTTGACAGTGGCTGCCGCTAGATGGCGTCTTGCATCGAGTGCACTCGACTGCATTGTTTGTATTGATTATGCATTGTCTTTTTTTCCGTTTATAACCACTTTGTTGTGTGCATAATATTTCTACTTGCGTATACAGTGAAAACTCTCTAAAGCGGACACTCACTGTCGACCAACTTCGAGATTTAAAAATCTATCATGATTAAAAAGTTAAAACTAAAATAAAAATATTATTTGGTAATATTCTGCCAAGTGAAATTCACTGAAATTAAATTCTTATTATTTTTTTTTCTTTTATTAGTGTTTTATTTATTACTTCTTTTGAAAGTAGTTGTTAAAAGAGGGTGTCCCCCTATTGGAGGTGTGTTCGCTAAGAGAGTTTTCACTGTATCTACACATATCAAAAATGCACAGCAACACACACGTCACGGCTCCCCCTCCCGCCCCCCTCCCCTCTCCAGACCCTTCCGCTTGAGCTGGGTGTAAATTACAGCAAACATTGCGCATACGCCGCATTTGCCGTTGACTTGAGACGTCTTCTGCTTGTTACTGACTGGCAAATTATTATTAAGCAAGGAGTCTAGTCTAGTCTAGACTACACCCACACCCACACACACCCACACACACACACCTGCAGAGTGTCTTTGCTTTGCATAAAACTTTAATAAATTTGGTTTGTATTTTGATAACTTGAAACTTTGTCTGTCAGGTAGCACTTTCCCCCATTCTTCCCCCACCCCCCCACCATTCACTCTTCGCACACTTCATCATCATTAGCGCACTCACTCTCGCACTTTCTCTCTCTCTGTATCTTTGTTGTGGCATAAATAATTTTCAGTTTTGCGCGATTTTCGCTACAATTCTAATTGCATAATTTGTCTTTTTTGCCAACTTTGCTGCGGTTCCACGGCGATTATTTATAGTTAGCCACACTCGCACAACCTAATAAGCTGAAATTTCAGCTACAAGCTGAATTTATGACCATCCCACGCTTAAGGTGCTTAAGAAAGCTCAAGCTCAGATATTTATTTATTAAAATGACCATTGAGTGCGTGATTATAGAAAATGTCAGCGTAATTCAAGTATAATCTATTATGGCTTGCATAATTTCACTACGGACTGAGCTTGAAATAACTCGGAGAGCTACAGTCGGATGCAACCGTCAGCAGGAGACCCTTGAATATATTGAATATCTCTGGTGTTTATTCGATTGGGCCACAATTCACAGCACAAGGTTTATTGTATGCTGAAGCACAAGCTTGTATCTTTTGTGGCTGTGGTTTTTTCCGGTTTTTGGCGGAGGGCGGAAAGGTATCAAAAATCTCACAGAAACCTGATCCGCTTAGGAGCGTATAACTGCCAAATATGATGTCTCTAGCTCTTATAGTTTACGAGAACTAGGTTTTCATACAGACGAAGAGACAGACAGACAGACGGACATGGCTATATCCACTCTGCTCGTCGTCCTGATCAAGAATATATATATACTTTGTGCGATCTGCCACGCCTTCTTCATAGACCCTACATTTATAAAGTACAGGGTCTAAAAAGTAACATTCCATCTTATTGGCCAACTGATCGACATTTATACCCAATTTCCACTGCGGTCTTACGACTTTTTTTGGGGCTACGACCTTTTAGGTGTTTCCACTGAACAAACGGTCGTAAGTCGCAAGTCGAAATCAGCTGTTTTTTGTTTACATTTAATTTGATTCGTGACTTGCAGAATAAATTAAAAGATTTTGATTATAAAATGGAGAAAATGAGTATTGATTTAATTGCTCAGTCCCAGATAATGGTGGACATAAGCGAACTGGAGTGTATCGAAGAGGCACAGAGCATGGAATATGCTCATAAAAGATATGGCCACAAATAGCAAAAGTTGTTGCAGTTTTCAAAGCTGAATTAATGCCAAGAACTTTACGAATGCATGAAATAACAAATTGTGTCATCTATTAAAAATATATATTGTCCGCTGCAATAATATAAGATGCAAGCAAATCAATTATAATGATAAGAAAATTAAATATTATAAATAATAAACAAATATACTTATTGTTTACGAGTTTTTTTCGTTTGTTTACATTTTTTTAACGGTAAACAGAGTTAAATTTCGATAAATTGCGGGTAAATTTCACAATGCTGCCACATTTTTGGCAGAAAATCGTTTTACAGCACTGTGAATTTTTTGGTCGCAGCTCTCACGACTAGTCCCAAATTCAAACGCAACTGACAAGATTTTGTATGGGCTTGAGACCGGTCTCCAGCCAAAAAGTCTCAATTTTGGTCTTACGAGCTCAGTGGAAACGGGGCTTTAAACTCATTCATTTCCTTTTTGAACAAGCCCTACATTTTCCTTAGGCTCCCAAAAATCACACAGAGGTATAATATAACGAAAAAAAATGTTGACAACAAACGTTGTGTAGTTGAGAATATAATATTTAGATATATACTATATAATACTTCAAATTTATTAAAATTTATACAATTTTATATTGACAAACGGGCTATTTATATGTCGACCTGCTTGACGTGGATGAATCTTCTGAAAATTTAATGTAACCATTGCCAGGTGATATGGAATAAGAACATCGCAAAGACAGCAGCAATTAGAACGGTTTTGTTTACATAATGTACACAACTGTCAGACGGATCGTAGTTTGGGTTCAGTATATCAGTGAGACTTTGTTTTTCAGGATCAGCCATTTTTGCTATAATAATTTGAAACTAAAATATTTCTAAAATTTAAAAAATTTAATTTTCAATGTTTGTTCTCGGACTAGTTGCAAACGAATGAAACTAAACTTGAAATTGTACTCTCCACTTCCAAAATCAAGATACATATTGATTTAAAATATATTTTAGGTGGCGTTGCCATACATATCATAAAAGAATTTGTTCAATACTGTGTCAATGTCAAGCCATTTTTTCCACATTTAAAAAACCCGAAAAGCTACAGTCGGATTCAACCGACAGTAGGAGACCATGTACTTTTCCTTCCTTATTAGTTTCTTATATGCAGTTTGTTTGGTTTTTGATATCTCATTCCCAAATATGTTCTTGGGGGTATAGTTTTAGAGTTACTCTTCTATCTGTCACTGAATTCGATCGATATCTCCTCTCGCTCCTCAAATTCGTAAGAATATTCCCATATCTTGCCTACAATGCACAGAATTTGCTCACCATTCCTATTTTTCATAATTCGTTGAAAATATTTAAAAAGTTTCATTTTATTTTTTGTTAAATTTGATATAAATTGTATAATGCATCCGACATCTCCGTACCTTTCTGCTATATATATATGTTTGCCTTAATACACATATATTATGTATGTATAGGGGAAAATGCTATGAAAGTTTTGAACTTATAAAGCACAAAAAAATTATTATATTTACAAATGCGGACTGTATTGTAAAAATATATTTTAAAAAAATATAAATACATATATATATATATCGATTTATTGATATATAACTTAGATAAATTTTGAATTATTCTTTAAATAATTAATGTATCCACTTCCAGGTGACATGAAATAAGAACAACGCAAAGATCGCAGCAATTAGAACGGTTTTGTTTACGTAATGTACACAACTGTCATCAGGTCTCACCATTAGACCGATGACTTGAAAAGCGTCGGAGACTTCGTCTTTTTCAGCAGGAACCATTTTTGCTATAATAATTTGAAACTAAAATATTTCTAAAATTTAAAAAATTGAATTTTCCATGTTTGTCGTCTGACTAGTTGCAAACAAATGAAGCTTAACTTGAAATTGTACTCTCCACTTCCAAAATCAAGATACACATTGATTTAAAATATATTTTAGGTGGCGTTGCCATACATATCATAAAAGAATTTGTTCACTAATGTGTCAATGTCAAGCCATTTTTTCCACATTTAAAAGAACCCGAAAAGCTACAGTCGGAGACAGTAGAACACACAAGTTGATGGATGGTTGCTGCTTGCTTAGCGAAGATAGAATAGGTCTTGCGCTCGGTAGAAGAAGCTAAATAACAACTCCCGTTTGCCGAGCGAAGAAAGGACACTTGCGCTCGGTTTGAGTGCGGAATTACAACTGACTGACCAGGCGGCCAGTCTACTTTAATAGACCCTTTCTTGGGCATACATATTACTTTACATTCTACATTTACATCTTACATTCAGCTTAGGTAGAATTCCATCTTATGTTATATCTTAGGTAGTTTTCCTCTATTCAGGGTTTTCCCTTGTTAGGGTACATTTCCCATATCTGAGTCCAGACTGCTATCTGTGTCTCAATTGTTTAGGTCTAGTCTGGACTCTCTTATCTTTTATTATCTGTCTAGTGAGCCTATCTAAATGCAATGTCTAGGCTCACTGGCAGACTTATTAATGTGATAGAATATAACATTAAACATCCTGGCCCTGTTGAACGGTTTACTTTCAATAACACAGCGACCAGGCTCTTATTAATATAATATAAGATTAATCAGAGACCCTTTCCTTTGCAGCAGTTAATGCAAACAGTGCACACATACATACATATTATACATACTTTAAGTGCATGCTCCCACTGCTGCCCCCTTTGCCTAGTACAAGAAATTTAATCTTGAATATTCATAGCAAAGATAAAGGATACCATTGGTTTATTTTACGCTAAAGTACAAGTTTGTATCTTTATCAGACGGACAGACGGTCGGACAGACGGACATGGCTATATCGACTCAGCTCGTCGTCCTGATCAAGAATATATATACTTTATGGGGCCTGCCATATTACATACATTTCTGATTTCCACAAACTTAATAGACCCGAAATATGTATATATTAAATACATATAAAATATAATAAAAATGTCTTTTTATTTAAAAGTATTTGTACATTTCTACACATGTCAACAAGGGCGTATTTTTTTTAAAGTCTGCTCTAGCGAAAGTTAAAAATATCTCTTGTATCCGCCATGCTACGAGTATATATAGTTTGGCTGTTTTTTTTTAGCTCTTCTAAAACCCTAAAAATGCCAGACAGTGTTTTTAATTTTGGCTTTTAATTTAAAAATACATTGAAAACTTTTAAAATTTTAATCATTGTAAAGAGAATTTTGAAAAATTTAATGTATAAACTACAAATAAATTCCTGTACGATCTATTAAGCGAAAACTCAAAATTACAAATCAATTCCTTAAAATTAAAATTTAATTTAATCAATATAAATCTAAATATAGATGTTAAAATTTAAAGTCAAAATATATATAAATATGTGTATAAAATATATAAATGGTAAAAATATAAATTTAAATATAAATCTAACTTACTTAAATTCTTATTAATATATTTGAATATAATATTCATAGATCTGTTGTCATCTCGGAAATGCTTGGGCACTCTTGAAGGTATCTATGCGTTTCTTTCGCTTCTTTAAAGTGCTTTGCCTGGGGGAGGAAATATGTGGAAAGTTTTGTGGGAAATTAACAAATTGACAGTTAACTGAAATCCACAAGTATTGCTACGTGTTATTATTGTGAGCGTAACTAAAGGCATTAACCAGTTCTTTTACTTTTCGGTTTCGGTCTCTCAATTTGTGTGAGACGCCGCAGGAATTGACAATTGAGCAAGTTGTGCTTTCATTTTTGTTCTGTTTTAAAGCAAATAGATATGGACAAATGCTATTTGTATAGAGTTCGAGGTTTGGCTTTTCGTTTAAATAAATTATGAGCTGTGGCGACAAGGTGTTAAGGGCCAAGAATTAGAACTTAAATACGGCCCACGGGCAATGGGCGATACAGCCAGCAAATCGGCACGCGCCCATCAAATAAAGTTTACTTTCGGTTCGGCACCCCCTCCCCCTTAGCTGATGTTATCGAAGTGGCAAACCAAGGGGTTACGGCATGACCATGGACTCCTACCCCCCTCCCCCCTCCCCAACTCGAAATTGACAGAATTGCGCATCGTTAGCTACAACCCTTGGGCCTGGCTCTTCCTCGTCCGTCTCGGCTTGTTTTGTCTGGCAAGTACTCTTGACGTGTTTTTCCTTTTATTTTGTACAGCATTTTTTTTCTCTCCCCCCTCCCCACACTTTGTGTTGTTTGTATTCTTGTTCATCTTTTGCTGTCTCGCGAAATTTGTCACGAATTCCGAGCGATTTTAATGACACTTGAAAAGTCGTCGAGTTGAGTTCTCGGACTCTGTTTAGCAGGCTCTTTTGAATAGATACATTAAGGAACTGCCAACACTTTCAAAGTTCTTAACTCATTTCAAGCACTTGACAATTTAAGTTACCCAAAAAATAAACAACAAAAAATAGTATTAAGTAAACCCCCTTGAGATGCTTTCGTCTCTCTATCTGCCCAATTGGCAAATTGTCGAAAATCTTTTGCCAAATCAGCGAAAAATAATTTAATAGCATTAAATTTAAGCTACCCAAAGAAAATATTTCAGCAAAATCTGTGAATAATAATGCGCAAAACTGGAAAATGGCAATTTCTTCTTTCCTCTGCAAATTTCCCTGCTTACTGTTCTGAGCATTTCACGTTTGTTTTCCTTTTATTGTCCCTGTATAATATTTCAGTAAAAATAAGTAAAATAAATAGATTAAGCACTGGATAAAAGTAAATCGAAAAAACAAGTCGATTAGATAAGGTTATAAGAGGAGGAGAAAAGGCTGGATTACATAAGATATTTCAGTATAGAAGTATTCGATCATATTTTAACTTATAACTATATGTATACAAAAAATAAAATATTTACTTTAACTAAAGAAAAGACATTTAATAAAGTTTTCATAATTTCTACTTCAAAATTTTTTTGTTTAATAAATAAAGTATACTGAAACCGTTTATTCCAATTATATGATTTTATTCTACAGAAGATATTTTTGAATATCATCTTAATTCTTGTCTTATCTTCGTCGTATTGATTTACCAACCCTGTTTAAGCTTACAATGTTGAAACACATTGAGCTCCTGCAAAGAGTATAGAACCCACACGGGCAGTATATTTAACAACTAAAATAGATGCACACGCTATTAAGAAATCTGTTTAACATTATGGAATAAATTCTCACGGCATGCAGTAGAACATTGCCGATAAGGATAACACATTAAAAGAGTAAGAGTGCGGAGTCCTCGCATTACTTGAATATGTCAAGTGGGGTCGGCCACTTGGGCAGTGTCATAGCTTACTCATGTTAATTGTTCTAGGCCTCTGTAAATCTACGCATGCAAAGAATAATTACTATTTGAAGAATTGGATTTTACTTTACTTTTGCCTTCAGTCTAGAATCGAACTCCAACCTATTGTGTTTTCTGTCCGTAGTATACGTTTCTTTACAGCGATGATTCATTTTGGATTTTCGAACCCAGTGACCGAATCTAGGGACGTGCAATCTCACAACAGTCCGATAGAACTGTTAATAATGTTTAATCATATGATTTGAAAACTTATTGTTAGTCTCAACTTAGGAGAAGATTCAATAAATAAACAAAGTATAATTTAAAAAAAAAATGCATGGTAAAAGTTTTTAGGATGTAATTAATGTTAGAATCTTGTTCAGTGGCTGTATATAATAACACCAGGAATTTAACCGAAATAAATGTGTTCTTTATTAGTTGACAGCAAAACTTAGAGTGTAACATAAATGCGTATTCTTATTATTATCGATTATTCATATCGATAGGAACATAAAGTTACCAGACTTTTAATTAAATAAACGCTTAATAGTTTGTATTGAACTTTATAATATATCGGTTATTTTTAACAATTTAAACCCTTAGCAAAAGATTTATTTAAATTTTAATAAAATGAAAAAAAATAAATAAAATGTTAAAACACAAACTTGATTAGTTTTAGTAAATAAAGTATACCAAGATATATTATTCTTCTTCAGAAATTATATTAACATCGTATCCCAAATGTGTGCTATTTTTTAGAATTGAATAAAAACCATCAACCAAAAATCGTTTACATTTTAATTTAAATAATAATATCTCATCAAATTTTTATATTTTATAGAGGATGCACTAAATTAATTTGCATTATAAAAATGTATAAATAAATATTTCGATATATCTACCAAAAATCAGTGCAACAGTTGCATTATAACCGACTTGACAGACTGGAGCTCATGTCAGAGACGTTACCCTTGTACCCTTAAAGTTGATTATGTAGTCTTTCAAATGCTCATGTCAAATAAAGTGCCCCAGTATTATGTTCATTTAATTGACCAACTGACAGCTGAGCTGACTGAGCGAATGAGTGTGCCTTCAGTGAGTGCCAGTTGCTGCCAGTGGGTGTCATTTGTATGGCATGCAAACACCCATCATATAAATATTCTATAAACTTGAGTCAGTGTGTGTGCGGGTGGGTGTGAGTGTATGTGGCCTGCAGCCGTTTACTGCGCTCTCCATGCTCAACATGCAATTTATACACGCTCAACGCGCTTCTAATTCTAATTTCTAATTAATTATGCCATACAGGCGCTGTGCTTCTTGTGGTCATTTCAAGCGATTGCCCACTATAACCAAATATTTCAATAACTGTAGTGAATATATATATATATACATTAACATACTTGTGTGTGTGTGTGTTTGTGTGTGGGAAACAGCACGTTTTGACTGTGAGTAGCGGCAGGTGTATTTTATTTTTATTGCCCAACTCTTTTGTTGGAATATTTTTTGCAAGAAATTCGCATAAGTTGCAGCTGCTGAAAAATGCAGTGGGAAACTTCAATAATACACAGTGGCACAAAGTTGATGAGCAGCCAATTAGTTTATTTTATTCAAATAAATTTGGCATACATGTGAATTTGCATATTTGCAATTCAATTCAATTAACCAATAAAATTACCAATTAGTTTATTTTTTGGAGCACCCGAAAAGTATGCTATAAAAATTTGAAATTGCAGACAACTTATCATAACTTTGAAATTTCTGACAACCTCGAAAGTACGCAATAGAAATTTAAATTTGCGAACAGGACTGTATAAATTATTCAATTACTTCATATACAAAGGAGAATTTCCAAAATGTGTAAACAATATATCTGATAAATGCATTATTTATAATTAATAATATACTAATTTACAATTTATACCTAATGTGTACATAAATAATATTAAATTCTAAACTAATTAATTACTTTAAGATGAATTTTCCCAGAAAAATGCAATAGAAATTTAAATTTGCAACTAGGACTTGATAAATTCTTTGCTATATTATTCAAATATTTTTAGACCCTGTACTTTAAAAAAGTACAAAAGGGTCTATTAAGTTTGTGCAAATGACATTTGTGTGTAACAGGCAGAAGGAGGCGTGGCAGACCCCATAAAGTATATATATTCTTGATCAGGACGACGAGCTGAGTCGATATAGCCCTGTCTGTCTGTCCGTCTGTCTGTCCGTCTGTCCGTCTGTCTGTATGAACACCTAGATCTCGGAAACTATAAGAGCTAGAGACTTAATTTTTTTTTTGTTAGGTTCGTGTATTACATAGGCAGGTCAAGTTTATTTCAAATGTTTGAAAAGTCATCCCCCTCCCCCTCAAATTTGCAAAAATGTCCTTAGTATATACAGTTTTAGAGTCACTGGATTCATTTTTTGCAAGATTAAAGCCTTAGATTCTTTTCATGTTTGGTGCGAGTTGCAGCCCAATGGGATAATAAACACCGGAGATATTGAACAAACAATTTTCAGTACTAGGCATTTGGCTAGGTGAGGGGGGAAACCGCAGCGTATGCGACCACTAGGGCGTATACGTGATTTTTGATTGTGAGTATGAATTTCTGTATGAGTATTGGTTATGGTTATCATTTGCGTGTATATTTGTATGTGTAAGTGTATGTGTGTATGTATACACACATATGTTTATGTGTATGTGTATGTGAGTATATACTTATATGCAGCTGCTATTATTGACGCCCAGGGTAAATCAAAGTACAGGGTCTTCTACTGTCGGTTGAATCCGACTGTAGCTTTCCGAGTTTTTTTAAATGGAAAGGAGGGTAACCATAAATGTTTAATCACCATTAAGTGCAAAATGTGATAAAAAATTGTATTAAATTGTTAAATAATATTGTTAAATATAAATTATAATAAATTGTTAAATTGAAGTGCAAAATTTGTTTTGAAAATTACATTAAATTGTTGAATAATATTGTTAAATATGAAATATAAAAAATTGTTAAATTGAAGTGCAAAATGTGTTTAAAAATTATAAACAATTTGTTAAATAAATAATGCCGGTTCTCTTTCTCATAATATTTCATTCGAATATGTCTAACTGCCGCCCACTGTACCGTGTGCAATGTTAAAAATAAAATCCCCTTTCGGTTGTAATTTTTTCCTTAGTTTTTCTTTTGTTTTATATTACTGCTTTCCATTCTTTTATTTTCTTTTATGCCTTTGTCTCAACGGTTCTTATGGCTTATGCTTCCTTGCAGAGTCTCTCTTTTCCCGCGCTCCTCTTTGCATTTTTCGTTGTGTGTAATATTTCAACTAATGAGCTGCAATTTGTTGCAAATGGCAAATGGCTGTCGAAATGTTGCATGTGTCGCCGTGTCGCATTAAAGTTGCGCATACGCCACGTGTGCCCCAGCCATTAAAGCCAGTTGCAGTAGCTTCGCCAGTTGGCAGACATGACTCAACACACTCAAGGCGCTCGAGCGTAAGAAAGTCATCAAATAGTTTTCGCATATGCCGGCTGATGGACAACAGCACACACTGATTGAGGCAAAGTTCAGGAAAACACACACACACACACACGCACACACAACAGGCCACAGCAAAACAACAACAAAAGTGGTAAGAAAAAACTTTGGCAGCTTTTGGCCAAAGACTCTCTGCCTCGAATCGTTGATCGATGCGAGTGGACAGCGTTTTTGGGCAGTCGCTATTATTAGCAAACGATTTTGTTGCTTTTTCTCTCCACAGCACTCTCTTCTTCTTTTTTTTGGCTCGCAAACTTGGTCCTGTGCAGCAAAAAACCCGTTAACAGTTAAGTGGATAAGCCAATTTATGAGTTTCGAATTTAACTTTGTCACTTTTTGGCCCCACTCTCTGGCTCCATCGCTGCCCTGTGGCCTTTTCGACTGTCGCCGCTTTGGCACATTTAAGTGGATTTGTTTTGCTTTATTGGTTGCTCGCCAGTTGCTCAGTTCCAGAATCTCTACTCCCCCCACCTCCTTGCACTACCACTTTCTAGCGGTCTTTCGCTGTTGTCTGGCAACGCCGCTGACATTTTTAGGCCAAAAGTTTTTAATTTTTTTATCGTATATATTTACAAGGTTTTCCACAGCTAATTTGGTTCGCTGTTGTGTGCATTTTGCTTTTCATTAATGTTCTTTTTTCGCGTGCTGGACATAAGTTTACACACAGCTACAAAATAAAGGTAATGAATAGGAAAATATATGTTTAACATATTCAAATATGTTGTTAGACCAAAAACAATTAATTTTTTAATCAGTTTATATTTATTTAATTTAAGAATAAAGAGTCCAAAAGGGCAAATAAAATTTAAAATATTTATTATATTTTCTCAGACCTAAACAAAATTTTTTTTTAATAAGCATATAATTTTGTAATATAAGATTAAACATATCAAGTATTTAAGATATGTTTTAAGACCTTAATATATTCATAAAATTTTAAATGTAAGATATCAAAAAAGCAAATAAAGAGCTCGTAAAATAAAGTTCATAGTATTCAAATATTTACACCAAGAAAAATGCAAACATTAAAATATTCAAAATCTTTGTTAGACCTTTACAGAATTTGTTTTATTTTATTTACTCGTTTTACTTTATAATTTTCTTTTAGGCTCAAGAATGAACATAACAAAAAGGCAAATATTTTATTTTTATTTTTTTTTAATTAAGGCCTTTAAAAATAATTTTTTTATTTATTAAAAATTGAAGAAACTTGTATAAAACGCTTTATGTATTCTGTTTTGTAGTGTTGTGTTTTTTCTACATTAAATCCTTGAGCCTCTCTCTCGTGTTCTTGGCCATCATTAAAAGATTTAGCAAACGGAAGAGCAAAACTTTTTTAACTCATTCAGTCGACTTATGGCTCCAATTAGGCTTAAGTGGAATCGTTTGAGAGGACAACGATTAGCGAGGCAATTTTGTCTCAACACCCTGCACTTAAAATAAGTAAAAAGTGTCTATTGAGTTTGAGTGCTATGTCAGTTGGCATTAGTTAAAGTCTTGGGATTGCGGGTCACGCGTCATACGCCAAAAAACTAAACCGAGAAATGAATGCTGTGTCTGGGAGTTGAACAGACAGACAGACAGACAGACAGACGGACGGCGAGTTAGACTGAACCACAAATGAATGCAAGCTGATGATGATGAGGATGCCCTTGTCCAGCTGCTGTTCATGTTGATCGTTGTTGCAAGCGCGTCAACTCATTTGCATATTTGCCAATTTCACAACAAAAGAAACTGCAACGTGTGCCAGAGTCCTTGTTACTCTGTGACTCTCCAGTTCCTGTTGGTCCTGTTTGCTGCTTATGTATGCGACACGAGCGTTGAGCGTGCGACGACCTCAGTGCAACACTTGCCCCATTTGCTGCGGCCTGCGGTCAACGCTGCGTATTCATAATCAGCCAATAGACAGAGAGTGACTCACTCACTTTCCCCCACTCTCTCTCTATTTCTCCATCTCGGGTGAGCCAGTTTTCGAGCATGGCTTTCAATTCGTTTTCCTATTACTTTTACTGACGGATTTTTCGCTTTGAAATCGCTCAGCTGGTTACGCTTTATTACTTCTGCCACAGGAGCAGAGAAAGAACTGAGAACTGAGAAGCCCATTAGGTATGCGCTACGCGTTCTTAAAAACTGTCTGTCTCTGCTGTTGGCCGAATACCCTAGCTGCCACTACAGAGAGAGGGTATATAAGGCCACAAGAATAGTGAGAATGTACAGCAAAGATTCTGAATGACAAACTTAATTAAGGAGTACATTTGGTGTCATAATATTTTCTTAAATACTTAAATATATTTATTACTTTATTAACATTTCCTCTAGAGCATTCAGCTGTCAGAGTACTCGACATAAGTTTTCATCAGATATGTTTTTTTTTTTAACTTTCTTTTGGCCTGTCTTGCCTCTTGCACCTGATTTAATGCATTTTCGCTTTGTGGTCTCAATTCGACCATCTTCTGTCTGTTTGTTTGGGCCGCAAAAGTAGACTTTAATAAGGAGATGCTAGAGCACCTGGTGGAAGGCAGAAGACGAGGATGAAGAAGAAGAAGCCATGCCACGCCATGCAGTTCACCTGCAACGTCAGCGGAAAAGTTGGTGATAAAATTTAACGACTCCCAAATGTTGCAGTCAGCGAAAGTCGCTGTTTAAATTTTTTAGCATTTAATTTTGAGCTTCAAAACTCGAAGCAGTCTGCTTTACAGAGTTTTTTGTTTTCTTTTTTTATTTGATTTAAATATGCAATTTTTAATAGTCGTAAAACTGCCGGCTCGCTTTTATGCTGGGAGAATTGAATCCGCATCCGCATTCGAAACTATTGCAGTTACAAAATCTAAAAAACTTGCCTGGCCAGCAGCAGTAGCAGCAGCAGGACGAAAGACAAAAATAACTACATTATTTATTTATGCAATATCTGAGTATAGCATACGAAGGAGTAACAGAAGCTGTTGGGGTTCTCCGTTTCGTTTTTGGCCGTTTTGTATTTAAGCTCTAAATGCTGCAACATTTTGTTTACGGCCATCCAAGGAGCAGGTCTCCTTTAGCACTTGCCGCTTGTGCTTCCCGGTATTTTCTCCTTGGCAAATGCTAATTTGTTTCCCCTAACAGGCTGGGAGTTTCCGTTTCTTTGATTGCACATGCCATAACAATTGCAAATTGTGTGTACAATTTTTACTATGTATAATAATATCCATTTTTCGTCCAAGTAACAAACATTATTTTATGCCTTAATTGTGTAAGAAACTAACAATAAATTATATTCTATGGAATGCTTCATTCAACATTTATGTAGCATACTTTTGGGCTGCTTGGATAAATTCATTTTTTCAATTCAATTCTTACTAAATAATTTATATTTTACCACTTTAATAATGTCAATTTTTCATTTGACAACATTTAACAAAAACAAATAATATTAGAGTTAAACAATAAATTCTATTTATTTTTTTAATTTTTTTTTTTTTTTGAATATTTATTTATTAAGTGTAGAACCTGTACTAACATAAAATGTACCTTAACAACACATGGACGGAAAATTAGAGATTTATTTATTTATTTATTTATTTATTCATTGCCACTACGATCCTTATTTCAAAATTTGTATAGCATACTTTTGGGCTGCTTGGGAAAATTCAATTTATTTGTCTCGCCAATCGATTCGCTTCATATCATATATGTTTTTTACTATATCTAAAAGCGCAATCAAAAACTATTTCAAAAATTTCTTTTCCTTTCTTTCCGCTGAGCTTAAGCCAACGGTTAGCTGCCACGAGCACGTTTAGCCTGTTTGCAGAGCAGTCACTGAATGGAACTGAGTTGATTGCATTGAAAATATATAGCTAGATATAGTTAGAGACACTTCACACTTACCTTATTTTTATTCCATTTAATATCACATATAATTTCAGCCATACATTATGAAATACAGTCATGTCCCTTTGCCTTCTAGACGACATCGAGGTTTTCATTCAAACTATGCGCGCAAAACTGCAAGCAAGCTTTCCCAAAGCTTTCGCTGATATGCATAAGAAAAGCTCAGAGCAACTGCAGCTATGGCTGTAATAAAAAAAATAAATAAAATAAATAAAATATTTAATATGCAAATGCGAGAAAAGTGTTTACACGATTTTCCTTCTTTTTTCAAAAATAAATCATATATGAAGAGAACTTGCATGCGGCAAGTCAATTAAAAGTTTTGGCTCTAGGCAAACAGCTGCACAGCACGTGAGGCACACACACACACACACATACACACACTCACTTACTCACACAAGCAACAAGAGTTTACATGCTGCTTCAATTCAGCTCGAAATTATTTTGTATATTAATGCAGGCAGGAAGCACTATTATTTTTACATGGCGCCTAAAAGTAGGCAATTTAATGATTTGCTAATTATTACAAGGAATTTTCTTATAAAAAAAACAACGAGCGGAATTTGCGGCGATTTACACACAATAAAAATAACTCAAATACTGAGCAGCTGCGATAACAGCAATAACAACAACAACAACACCAATAACGGCAACAACAACGACAATAACAACAACAACTATAGGCAGACCTCAGGCGAAAATATTGCCATAGGCAAAGGCCAAGCAGCTGTTCGGCCACAGCGCGCCAAAGAGTGTAATTGAGAAGAGAGTGTGAGAGCGTGCGTGGGAGAGTGAGTTTCAGTGTGTGTGTGTGTGTGTGTGTGTGTGTGTGTGTGTCGGCAGCAGAGCGAGCTTTTGCTGTAACATATGTATGTATGCAGCTATGCACTTTGGCGTATAATATACCCTAAGCAAAGACTATAAACTAATGATGGCAGAAGTAGGCGCTTTAAAGTGAAATTAATTTACAATTATTAGCATTAATGCATACACAAAATGCCTGTGAACAATTAAGTCTTCTATTCCTCATTTCACTTTTTAAATCTGTGTTAAAATTAAAAGTAATTTGGAGTAGACGTTCATATTTATTATTATTATTATTATCAGAGATATGTTTTAACACTGCGACCTCGAAGATCTATTGTGCTCTCTGCCTAAACTAAGTTACAGCTCTTCCGCCAGTTCGATCGAGCGCAGAAATGCGATGACGTTCATATTTAGTCAAACTCACTCTTTGACACATAGTCGCAGTCTCTCAAATTTAATTAGCTGCGCAGTTTTTATCGCATTACTTTGTGCAAGAGTTACGATCGTAGGACGTAGTGGCGTTTAAGGAACAGAGAGCACCGGAGATTCTAAACAATAGAGGGCGCTTAACGGAACCCATTATGCGCCATCTGTTGCTCTCATTTTGACTCTAGTATTTTCACAATTTACAACCCAAGCGAAGTTTTACTTAGCGACAAAAGGGCATAGCGACATATCTCCGACCAGTACATTTTGCTGTCGGAGATATGTCGTTATTTTCGTGTCGGAGATATGACGTTTTGAAACGACATAACTCCGACAGCAAAATGTACTGGTCGGAGATATTTCGCTATGCCAACATCCGATGTCTCCAATGAAATCCACGTCGGAGTTATGTCGTTTTAAAACGTCATATCTCCCATCGGAGTTTTGAGCGTCGGAGATAAGTCGTCGGGGATATGTCGTTACCCCGACAAAAGTCACGATCAGTGGCCGTAGTAGTGGACTTGAACAATAGATGGCGCTTAAAAGAATATTTAGCCAATTGTCAATCTCATTTTACAACTAGTAGTATTTTCTTGAACTAGTTAATAAGTTATTGTGTCATATGAATAACATTGTATTTCTGCTATCTGAGCTAGGATATCTATATGAACAACATTGTATTTCTGCTATCTTAGCTAGGGTATCTACATATGTGCTTGCTAGGCCTGACTTTTATTTACTGCATTTTTGTTGTAGGTTCCGTTCAGCCTTTGCTGCTGCCTTTTTAATTTAAATGTTAATCTGGCTGCTCTCGACATGTGCTCAAGCTTGCAGTATGAACTGGCATATTTTTCATAATTTGTTGCGTCATTTGCATATGCAGCTAGATGGCGCCACTCTATTTAAATGCAACAAATGCCAAATTAAAGTAAAAGCAAACTACACACACTAGTGAGCTGGAGTGTGTGGAGTGTGTGTGTGTGTGTTTGTACACGGATCACTTAAGTTTTTATGCGCACACACACACACACGTCTTTTATTGTGTGTTTGTCTTGGCTGCCGCAAATAAAGACCAAGAATAAGACCAAGACCAAAACGAACACTGAGACACTGAGACCGTGAGACAGAGGGAATTCATTAAAAATTAATCCAATGCCGGCGCTGCTGGAGTATTTGACTTGGTATGGCAGTGGGAGGAGTGAGGAGGGGGAGTGGGGGCTTGTTGTCTGCTATTCAATTACGTATGCCACGGCTGCCATGAAAATGACCTGCAGTGTCTGCACCACCCACCCTCCACCGCCCCCTTTTAACACACGCAGAGCAGCTTGCCCGCCGGGTTGTGTAGTAAATTCTAACAGCACTTGGGCACTTGGCAAAACCCTCAATGACCCGCTCGAATGTCCGTCCGTCCGTCTGTATAGTACGTCTGTCTGTCTGTCTGGTGGCTCAACTGCTTGGCAGTTTTATGTGTTTTGTCTCTCGCAGTCGCATGCCGCATAAACGGAATTATTTACAATTTATTTTTACCTGAGAACCAGGAACCAGGAACAAGCAGAAGCAGAAGCAGCACAAGGAAACCAGCCAAAAACTTGGGGCGATGGCATTCAGCTTCTTTGGCTCGCTCGATTCGTTTCTTTTGGTTTCGTTTGTTTGTTTGTGTTTCTGGCTATTCAAAATGTCTTCATTACCGGCTACAGCAGCTGGCCGTTTCATTGGCTTTAATTTAGCATTTGGCCCTGTTGAGTAGTGTTGCCAGTTTATTTGGGACATTTGCAGCTAACTAATATCCTGAGTGCTTGGCCAAGTAATTGCCAGACCCACGAATCCCAAACATCAAGTACATATTTAATTTGTATTTGCGCCCTCTATTCGAAGGCAATTGCTCAACTTGATTAAATGGAAAGTACGACAGCACAACAGCACTTACTTCTGCCTCAAAATCAGTTGATTTAATGCCTTGAAAATGCGGTTTGAACAAAAGTCAGATCATTTATACTCTAACTAACATTGTTTACGCCAACAATTGACAATTCATTTACGAGTAACACTTATAGAGACACTTATACCCTTCCTCTAGACAGAACTGTCTTTCAGGCCAATCACAGCTACAACTGTGACAGCAGCCCAGATCAACAGATGACGCCCCTTAAGTTATCTTAAGCGCCATCTTTTGTTTAAAGTCGGTTTTGTTACTTGCTTGCTTTTGGTGGTAAACGCCACTACGACTGCCGATCGTAACTTGTATAAGAAAAGAAATAAAGACTCTACCGTTTAATTTGATAGAGTATTTGTGTAAGAAGGAATGAGTATAATAATAAGCAAGTGTGTAAAAAGAATGGCTATGATTGAATGAGAGTGTTTATTTCAGCAAAGTAGCTCAATCAACCGCATTAAACAGCTTTAGTAAGAAGAATCAAAAACATCTTAAACCTAGCTAGAATAGTGGTAAGCGCCATCTATTGGCCGTCCGTTTTGCTAGTGGCTTGCATTTGGCCACTGCGGTCATTGATCGAAATATTTGTAAAGAAAAGAAGTATATACTGTGCAGTTATTAATATATATTATTATATTATTTAAGTTTAGGAGAATATAAAAAATTCATATATGCTCTGATTAAAGATCTACTTAGAGTTGCTGTATAGAAAAAAAAGAATATAAAAGATGCATGTCTGGAATAAAGATTATATCAGCATACTTAGTAGCTCAAACCGCATTAAACAGCTTTACTAAGAGGAATCAAAAACATACTTAAATCTAGCAAGAACTGCTGTAAGCGCCATCTATTGTTTAAAGTCCGTTTCGCATTTGGCCACTGCGGCCACCGATCGAAATTTTTGTAAAGAAAAGAAGTATAAACTCTGCAGTTATTTAAGATTGATAGAATATAAAAATAATCATGTGTGTAAAAAGATTATTTCAGCATAGTAGCTCAATGAACAGCATAAGCGGAATCAAAAACATACTTAAATCTAGCTAGAGTTTTTGTAAGCGCCATCTATCGTTGAAGTCTAGCGTTCAACTGCGTTCGACTATTCCGCTTAATAACTACAATATATGCTGCAGCTCGTTTATTGTTAAACAATGTCTGATATAATTTGATTAATAATTTTTCTTAGCACAATTTTTAGCTTATTTACTTTGTTGTTGCTTGAAGACATTATGAATATCTAGCGTGTTTTCGCGCTCAGCTGCTGTCAAAGCTGTGCTCTCGGCAAGTGTTGTTAGCTAATTGAACGGCAACTGGCAAACACTGACTAACACTACAGAGCGGGGGGAGGGGGCATGGAACTTAATCAAAGGGTTGCAGGAGCCAAGTGTAAACACTCTGCATAAATTAGTTAGAAACTTGACTGCAAGCACAGCTAAATAGACATTAGCGCCCCAAGGATGCTCAGCGAGTGGGGAGGGGGAGAGTGGCAAGTGCTCAAGGCAGCATGAGGAGCATTATTATGATGATGATGATGCTCTTCGTCTTTGGTGTGTGAGATGATAAATCATCGAAAGGAGCTGGTAACGTGTTGCGGCCCTGCTTGACTTGACAGCATCTACTGCAGCAATGTTGCAGCATTTTGTGGCAGGCTAGTTCATTGCTGCTGCTGCTGCTGCTGCTGCTGCCCCACAATTATTAATTGTGGCCCCTGCCAAATAATGATGAAGTGTACGGCGCATTTTCTGGTTATTTATTGCAACTACGTGAGCTCTGGCCCTACGACTTGAGTTGATCCCATTCTTTCCGCAGACCTCTACTGCATTTACTACTAGTCATTAATATGCAATTTTTGTGCAACTGCATTGCGACACTCGTTGCAGTTTTTTTCGCTTTCATTCCTTTTTTTTTCTTGTGTATAAATGCAAATTAGCTAGAAATATTTGTGCAACACATTTGCATACAATCGCCACAACTATTTGTTAGCGTTGTTAACGCTGCTTTCACTTGTCAAGCGAAATGTGTTCTAAATGTTGCATACACACAAAAAAACGAGTAGGGTAAAATAAAATACGTTTTACTTAAATTTAAATTGGACTAGAGTCAAACGAGAGTGATAGGTATCGAACAAGAGGTTTTGTAAAGCGCCATCTATTGTTTGACTTACTTTCTGCTATTTGTTTCATTTGGGTGTCATTGATCAAAACTTTAGTAATAAGTAAAAAAATAAAGTAAATAAGAAAAATGGACATTATTTACACAAAAACGAGGGCAAAACTAAACACAAAACAAAAGTTGTTTAAATTGAAATTTAGTTAAAATAATACAGTCAAATTAAGAGAGAGAAATTTTGTAAAGCGCTATCTATGGTCTAAATTCCTCTTTGCCACTTGTTTCATTTGGGGGAAATCCTCACTGGAAACCTCATTGGTAATAAGTAGAAGAATAAGGAAAAAATAAGAAAAGACTTGCACCACCCATTTGTTTCAGTGTAACGTATACAGGAAATAGACAAAGGCAATAGTGCGGCCAACGTGTGACCTACTTGAGCCGAAACCAGGCTGCATTCAGCCTGACAATTAACAGGGAAAATAAGCCATTATTCAGCTAAAGTAGTGGCCTAAAATAAATGAAATTAAATTCGCTTAGTATTATTTAAACTAATTGAATTTTAAGATGAATTAACTTAATTGTTTTCCAACATTATCTATGACATAGGAAAAGAAACAAACAAAAAGTGCATTGATATTTGTGGCAACGATTAATCAGGCTACAAATGCAAATTACTTGCGGCATTTGACGTTTCCCCCTTGCCCCACGTTGCCCCGCCATCTGCCCCGCTTAGCAGTCGTGCTGCGTTAACCGGAAACGGAAATGTTGCTTGCATAACAAATGAATTTCGCTTAAGGGTGGCATGTCAAGTCAAGCTCAATGGGGGCAAGTCGAATATGGAAAAGACTCTGCCTCTGCCTCAGACTCTGGCTCTGGCTCTGTGGCTGTAGCTGTGACTATGTCTTGCTCCTTTGACAAGTCACAAGGCCTCTTGGCATTGTTCGGCGAGTCCTTGTGCTCTGGCAGGCAAAAATAAATTGTTTTCTACATATATTTGCCTGAAATGGGGTCTAAGGCCCGCCCGCTGATTGGTATCGCCTGGCGTTGACAGCATTCGTGGGCCTCAAGTGGCGCCTACTGTACGATAGTCCTATAGTAGTACTTCTGCCTCAGCCAAATTAGAAATTCCAAATGGAAAGTGCCCCCTCCCCACCACTCCCCAAAAGAGTGAGAATAGAGAAAAACAATGGGGTCAAAGTACAGCCCCCTTTTGCTGGAACTGCAATTGCAGTTGTTGGAAATTTATTAACGTTGTGGCCATGCGTCAAATAAATGTCCAAAAATGAACTCAAAGTGCTGCAATTACGCTTCCAGTCAGATGAGAACTGAAAAATAAAACCAAGGAAAAAAAAAAACAATCCCTGCTCAAACAGATATGGAATTTGCACGTTTTTCCGCGTGCCGCAATAAAAAATTGCACGAACATTTTTTGGCATGTTAAACACAATTTTTTAATGAATTTTCTCGCCAGTCGAGTGTGAAATGCGCCAGTCGACTGCTGTCTGCCAATGGGCGTGCCCCGCCCACTGGCCGCAGTTGTAACACCCAAGCTGCCTACTTTTAAAATGCCATAAAAAACTAAAAAAAAAACTGAAATAAAAATAAAGAAATTAATAAAAAATAAAAATATTTTCTGGCCACACACAAAGTGAAAATTGTGCACGAAATAAAAAATTGTTTTTCGAAAGTTTGTGGCTGTGTCGGTTCATATTGTTGCTGTAGTTGTTGTTGTAGTTGTTGTTGTTGTGACCATCATTTCTGTCTGTCTGTTTGTCTGTCTGTCTGTCTGCCAGTCTCTTGTTTGAAATGATATCAAGACAAGGCAATGCCAGTGGCGACGATCCTGTGGCCTGCATCAGCTACATATGTAAGTCGGGGCATATTAATTTATTTAAAACTGTAGAGAAACATGAACTCACATATTTATTGAAAAATGTTCTATTATATTTCCTTTTATTAATTTAATATATTTATTTATATCATATAGTATTACATCTATTTCTAATTTCATTTCATTTTGGAATTTTTGTTTCTTTATTTTTATATTTACATTTATCTTCTTCTGCTGGCATAAGTAAGAATCTTAATTATACATTTTAATTTACATCATTATAATTATTTAATTTTAATTTAATTTTAGCTGTCTGTCAAGTAAATAAAATAATACAAATTTTTAACTATTTCTTCCTGCTAAGAGGTTGTTTGACTCACAAAAGAAATAAATTAATTAATTATAAGCAAAATAAATTTAACATTAAGAATAAAAATTACAAATTATTTAAATTTAAAAAAAAAAAATAAAAAAATATTTTATATAATTATCAAATTAAATATTAAAAAAGTACACTAAAAATCACTTACAAATATTTTTTATTTATTTTAGCAAATTCTTGACCTTTATTTTATTTTATCTTTATTTCTATTTCATTTTTTCTATTACATTATATAAATTTTCTTTTATATATATATTATATTATATTTCCTTTAATTATATATTAAAATTCTAATCGACTGCATATTGGTTGACATTAAATAATTAAATATATTAAATAAATAACAAATGAGAGGCTGAAAAAAATAACAGAAATATTATTATTAGATATTAAATAGAAATAGAAATTAAATAAAAAATAAACAGACTGAAAATATAAATATGGTATTAAAAGGGATATTCCTTAATATTAAATTATTAAATAATATTGAAATAAATCAGGACTGTTCCTATTTTCGAATTCGATCAATCGATTTTCGTTTGGAAAAAATTGGGCTTCCTAAATTCGATGTATCGTTTTCAAGAAACGAATATGTTTATTGTATTTCCACACGAAGCTAATCTATTTCGAAATGGACCAAATATAAAGCTAATCGAAAACGATGAATTGAAATTTGGAACCCCATTTTTGTCAAAAAGTAAATCGATTAAATGAATTCGAAAATGGGAACAGGCCTGATTGTCTAATTTTCCAACTTAAATATGTCTATTAAATACAGCTATGGTTTTCTAGAATATTTAATTTAATTTTAAAATTCGACTGCAGGACATTTGGGTGTCCGTTAAAGACTGCAAGTATTTTTGCCAGCTCACTTGCCATGTTATTTGTTTCTGTTGTTGTTGTCGTTGTATATGCTGGGCAACACTTCAAGCGGGAGACAGATGATAATAAAAAATTTTATTACACACAAGCTCATCCATTTGACTTAATGGCGGTTGAATGTGCAGCCTTTTAATGTGGGCCCTGGGACGCTTGCCAGTCGTAGGAGGGGGGAGTTTCATGGGGAAGGGGGGAGTAGATGATCTGTGGCAGTAAATGCGTAACTGTCTACCTTCTCCCCTTTTCGGTTGATTCTCTCTTCTCTTCTCCTTTTTGTAGCTGTTGATTATTTAATCATTTTTATTTTTTTATTTTGCAGCAACTCTGTTGATGCCCTCTCAAGTGGAAGTGCATGTAATTTTATTTCATTTGCATTGCATTTATATCATTTTTATGATTTTTAAATGTTTTTTTATATTTTTTGCGAATTTAATTTATTTGTTGTTATGATTACAATTGCAGCTGCAAGTCGTTGAGTAATATGCCACACAGCGGGTACTCAATAAATCAGCGAAATGTGCGAGCAAAATAATAATTAATGGCATTCAGCGTGAGCAAGGGGGAGCGGGGGGAGCTAGGGGAGTCAGGTGAAGAATGATGCATGAAAATTTGTGAAAAATTGCACATACTGTGCGCCACATAGTCCGGAGGAAGCCAGAGAAGGCCGGGGGAAGCAGAGCGCCATATAATTGCCAATGCCAAATGAGCAGTGGCAAAAAAAAACAGAGCATACATTTCGGGGCACTTCTTCTTAATATGCAACACATGTAGAAAATGAGTTAAACGCTGGCCGGAAACACAGACAACACTTGCCTTAATTTCTCTGCTGTGTCTCAGTCCATGCCGCCCCCTCTCCGCCACCGCCACAGACTCGGCACTCTGCTCCCTGCTCATTTGGCGCCTCATCATTGGCCAGGCGTCATCATCATTTGGCAGCGGCACAGCCGCATGTTCAATATGATTCGTGACATGTTAGGGAATTAGTGCAGCAATCGTGGGCTAGAGAGTGGGATGGGGTGGGGTGTGGCAGCGGCATGTTCGCTTGCGTGTGCTTGCCACGTGCGCCACATGTTTGTCATGCCAAGTGGCGCCGAAGCGAGCCTCATTAATGTGAGTTGCTTTAAGTTTTATTTATTTATTATTGGTCCATTGTTTGGTTTTTTCCTCCACTCTTTTTCTTGCTGCTTTCTCTCATTTACCTTTTGTTTGCTATTCGGACAGGATTTGCTTCGGCTAATTGCTTTTAGCTGCCCATTATTTCAGGCTACTTGTATAAGCGAAATAATTTAGCGCCGAGTTGGGGCACACACTCGGAAAAAAGGCCAGCTTAAAGCATCCTTAATGCGAAAAGAAAACAGCATTTAAGGCGAAGTGTATGGAATTCATGTAGTTCAAAATATTAGCAGGAGCTGTAGTAATGAATAACGAACTAAATAGTGCATAATAATATAAAAACTGTCGACTTGAAGCTAAACAGTTGAGACAATAAGTAAGCGGCATTTTCCCATGCCCACGCCAACTTCCTCTACCCACAGCAACTGCACACAACGAACTGAATACTGAGCATCACTATGCAGCAGAATATGTACTCAGTAGGGCGCGCATATGCAAAATGAACTCTCACTTTTCTCTCTTCACAGCTCTGCGCAGCGGCAGCGACAGTGACTGCGCCTCATAGCAGCAGTCCACTCACTCTGACTCCTACTCTCTTGATCTTACGCGCTGCGTGCTTTTGTATGCATGTGTGTGTTTGGGTCTGCTAGACGCACTCTCACATCCATTCTTTTTATTAACTAATGCAGCTCTGCGCAGCGGCAGCGATAGCGACAACGTGAGCGGCATACACATTCCCCTCCACTCTCTTTTGTAGCAGGATTGTGCCGATACTCTGTTAATCTCAAATGACTCTGTAAAACTCAAATGACTCTGTTAAACTAACATGACTCTGTAAAACTCAAACGGCTCTGTATAAGAAAAGTGCTCGTCAGTCTGGATTGTACGTTCGAAATAAAGAGACATATTGTTGAAAAAGCGGCCACACTTTGTCTTACGTTTCTGTACTTTTTGTATGTGTTTGTGTGTGCATATGAAAATCTTACTCTCAGATCCATTTTCTCTGTCGGCTAATGCAGCTGTGCGCCAGCGTGTGTGACATCGGCAGCGACTGCGCCTCACTGTTGCCATAGCAACATGGCAACGCAGAATTTACCTATAAGGTTGCGTACTTATCATAGCTCACTCTTATACATCAGTATGATGGAACGTAAAACGTTTGCATGTCTTGTTAGCGCTTGACTCTATGGGAGAGTCCACCATGTAAAAAATGAAACTTTGACGATTTCTCCTGACTAAACTAAGCTTTACAAAATGGTCTGATAAGATTGTCGAACTCAGAAATGTATGTAACAGGCAGAAGGAGGCGTGGTAGACCCCACAAAGTACTACATATATATGCTCTTGATCAGAACGGACGACGAGCTGAGTCGATATAACCATGTCCGTCTGTATGAACACCTAGATCTCGTAAACTGTAAGAGCTAGAGATATCATATTTGGTAGTTAAATGCCCCTATAGTGCAAGCAGACAATTTACAAGATACAAACTTGTGCTTTGACATAGCTGTCCGAAAAAAGTCAAATCGCTCAGGAGAGTGATGTAAGCTATGATACAAAAATGTTTGATACAGCTTATATTCTTTTAGTCACTCTATTAGGTTGGTATTATAATTCCTACATTTACTCATTTTATTAACATAGTATTTTCTTATCCAAGATTTTACTTTTCATCATTATTATATTCGCTGTACTATAGCACTTTCCCTGTTAAGAGACCTAAAACTAGATACCTTCGGCCAGTCTTTGTGATGTGCAAAGTTTTCAGCCGTAATTGCTGTCATTTTGTTGGCCAGCAACAGTTTGATATCAAGTAGCCGTCATGTTGGCACACTGCAACTGCAACACACGCTTCTGGTTACACAACAACAACAACAACAACAACTTAGACCTCCTTATTTGCTGCTGCTTGTTTACAGTTTGCAGTTTTGTGGCCAAGTTTACACCGTGTTTCTTGCAGCTTCCACAGTGCCAAAGGTCGTGTCTGAGCTGAGGCTGGAACCGAGGCTCTTATCATGTTAGCAGCGCTTTATTTTCATGTTGCCAAGGCGAGGCAACAACACCCAGAGCATCCACAACATGTGGGTGTCAACTTCCGCTCTGCTCTGCGCTTCTTCTACTCATCTCGCACTTCTTTCATTCCATTCCGCATTCTGCTCGCCCTTTTCTCAAATAGCTCGTGCTCGGCGCTCGTCTGTGCCTTCGTCTAATTTGTAAAATTATTCTCACGTACTTTCTTATTAGTTTGTTTTCCACCAAACGAAACTTTACCCAGGCCCAACAGCAACAACAGGCCCTAGACATATTGATTAGATATGCACCTTGGGAATATAATCTGTAAATAAAAGAATATTTGAAATTTCAAAGCAACTTTGTAATATTCAAATATGAGCAAAGACATTTCCTTGAATATTTTCTAACGTATAGTAGAAATTTATATTCTAAGGACTTATCCAACTTCAAATATTTAAACAATAAATCTACATTAACTATTTTGCTTCTACTCGTATGCCAAGCAGTTTTTTGCCAAAGTGTTTTTCCTGTTCACATGAAACAAGTCTAAATGTTGAGTGAAAAACATTCGCAAAAGCCGCTAGAATGAGAAAATACTGAAATTGCCATTTATCAAGTGTTATTGCAGCGACATTTAATCAAGATATTAGCAAAATGTTCAATTTATATAGCAAAAAAGAATACTCTGCCTGTTAAATTTATACAGAATGAGAAGCATAAAAAACAACAGTAACAAAAAAGCAAATGATGTTTGGTAGCAAGCAAAACCGCTACTAAAATGCAACTAGCAGAAAAGCAAAAAAAATAATAGTATAAAGAAAGTGAGAATAGTCGAAGGCAGCATACACTCAAGTACTATTTATGTATATTATTTATAGTCTATATACATTACATTTTCTAGGAAATTTTCCATGATTTTTAATTTAGCTTATTATATGTTATAGTTCTATGGCAAGTTGAATTCTTTTAGCTGCCCCAAAGTATGAAACCCTCTTCAACTCCCAGCAGAATCGTTGTACTCTTGGCTAGAGTATTGTAAATAGAAACCCAAATGCAAATCGAGCGTTGGGAATTAGTGACAGCCAAGCGGAAAGACCGCTGCTACAGTTGCTGGCTCTACTTTTTTTTTGCTGCAATGGAATACCCCTGTTGCACCCGCAGTTGCCACACCGTACGTGTGACATTTGCAATTGACAGTCGCGTCGAGTTGAGGCAAGTTGTGACTCCAAATCGAGTGCAAGTTTTTTGGTCTAGTGTCGCGCTAACTGTGAAAGAAGTTGAGCTGCAGTTCCTTTTTATTCTGTTCTGTTTCCTCCACTTTCATTTCACACTGCGACAATTTAAGCTGCAAAAGTTTAAATGTTTTTTTCTTTATCAAGTTTTTCTTTTGCCTCAGCCACGGCGTTTTTGCTTTGGGGTTTTGCGGCAAAATGTCAAACGTTGGCCAAAAAAGAGAAGTTCGCTTAACGCCAGCAGTGGAGTGTGCAAATTACGCTCCCAATGTTGCACATGGGGGTGATGTCCTTGCCACAGGCCAAAACAGGGTTACGCCACGCGTGTATTAAATAACTTTTTAAATTCTATCTATCTAGTAATATTATATTCTTTTTTTTTGTATTATATAACACTGTTTCCACACCGCATGTTTCATTTGTGCTTTGACCTCCCCATTTAGCTAACCAGTCAATGAGTTTCGCTCTCTAAGCTTGATGCAACTTGCTTTGTTTACCTTTGCTGTATGCGATCAACAACAAACAACCGGACTCGCGAACATGTATGAGCGCAATACATCGCCTTTTGCAAGAACAAAAGTTCGACAGCCCCATCGAACATCGAGCAGTACCCATCGAACATCGACCAAATACACTTCATTGCATGCGCAGCCAACTTCATGTTGTGTTAACAAAAGTGCGCGCCAATGCCGAAAATTCAAATTCAAATTTTTCAGTTTTATTATTTTCATATTTATATTGTTGTTGTATGGCTTAAAAATTAATTATTTATTTTTATATTATAAGTAATATTAATTGAAGTATCATATAACACTGTTTCCACACTGCATGTTTCACTTGTGCTTTTACTTCCCCATTCAGCTAACCAGTCAATCAGTTTCGCTCTCTACGCTCGATGCAACTTGTTTTGTTCACCTTTTCTGTACGCGATCAACAACAAAGTTCCGGACTCGCAATATGTTGCCTTTTGCAAGAACAAAAGTTCGACAGCGCCATCGAACATCGAGCAAGTAGACTTCATTGCATGCGCAGCCAACTTCATGTTTTGTTAACTATCGTGCGCGCCATTGTCGAAAATTCAAATTCAAATTTATAGTTTTCTTATTTTCATATTTATATCGATGTTCAAATATTATTTATTTTATTTTAAACAAAATTTGGTGTTTTTTTCTTGCCATTGGTTCCGTTTATACACATGTTTGTTGCACTTTTCAATTTGCAAGTGGCAAACGGGCATACAATAAAGGCTACTTATACACGCCCCATCTATAGCGACACACCAGGTGCAGGGGGCAGACAGGGAAAGTTTTGTGGCGCCCTTGTAATCGTTCGGGGACTGGTGTGGCCTTTTTTTGCTAGCACTTACTTTTAATTAGCAAACAAAACGGAATGAAACGCAACGGAATGAAATAAAATGAAATGCCGCCAAGCCGCCAGAAAGTACGCAAAACTTTTGTTATTGTCGCCAAATAAATTTACCAAATGCAAAGAGAATGAGGCGGGAAGGGAAAAGGGGGACGGAGTGGTCTACTCCAAACAATTGTGGGCGTGGTTGGAAAGCAACACCTAACCGAAAAGTTTGCAGCGAAAAATTATGTGGCGTCAAATGCGGCGAGTCGATGTTGCAAGTACTAGAGTGGGAGTCAGCTGTGTGCCACGGTACAGGTACAGCAGGTGTTGCAGCTGCTGGTGGTGTGGCAAGTGTGGCAGCTTGGTTACCCCATGCGGTTGCCGTCGGCCAAAATTTATGTTGCAGTGTGAAATTTTACGCGACAGGTGGAAAGAAAGAGCAGCAAAACAAAGCCACCAAAAAATTACTGCAAAAAAAGTTGCATGAACATTTTTAGGGAAATTTTCACAGCAGTTGAGAGTACAGACCCGTTGTTGGTCTGGCAACGCCAGCAGCGATTAGCTGCAAGCAGCATTTAAATATTTCAAATGCTCCACAACAAAATGCTCCCCATAGGCGTATACAAAAATAATTCTCACCCCATTTTTTTCTATGCCAATATTTCCGGCTTGACTTTCCGCTCGGCCCTTAACACTTCATTAACAAAGCGGATGTTTTCGGTATGCCATGTTAACACTTGCCCACAACAGGTTTCCCCTCCCCCGCCACGCCCCGCCCCGCCCCTACTCCAACCCTTCATTAGCAAGGGTTTGTGCGAGCTGTGTGACGCGAGCGTAAATCATCAATTAAATTAAATTTTGCTTCAGGGAGCCAGTGTTAAAAATTAATTTTTAAAATGAAATGTTTTTGTGAATTATGAGGGTTTACTATATTGGAGGCAACTTCTTAATCCTTCGGTGCGTATCCTTTGCCTTTTGCTTTGCGTGCCGAAAGTGTTTTAAAAGAGCAAGTTGAAATTGTGAGAGGCTCTCTCTCGAATTGCCAACGGTTGAGTTATAATACTGCTGAGTAGCTCCTTGGACTTGTTAAAAAAGGAATTAAAAATGTGAATGTTATATAGTAGACAATGCATGAAATATTTGATAACAGTGAAGAAAAAAATTAAATATTAGCAAAAAATAAAATATAAATTTAAACACTTAATTTCTTATATTCTTATCAGAACTTTATTCCTAGATAAGCTAACTGCTTATTATCGAAAAGTTTATTTTAACAGAATCCACATAATGTCAGTGTGACTCTTTGTACCAAATTTGGTATGTCCAAATGGTCTAAGGTCACACCAGTTTATTAGCCATGCTTTGCCTGAAATAATATAAAATAAAACTAAATTAAATAATACAAAATGCAGGTCTTTTTTAATGCAAAAGATTAATATATACTCCACTCGAGTTTTAAATTTTATAATACGTTTTTAAGAACGGGACTATCGTAACTATCGATAAAATTTCTTTCGATCATTAATGACGTCAAAGAACTTAAAAACTAAGAAGCAAACTAAAAATTTGTGACAGTTGTTATTTTTATATGGAGTTCGTCTTACAATCTGTCTACTCAAGTCTTTTAAGAAGAAAACACTTTTCATAAAATCGCTTTTTTACACAATTTTCTTCCTTAATTTTCTTCCCTCTGAGTTTTCTCCCAGCTTAGCAGACTTGTTAATCCAGATATTGTGCTTATCGTGGGTCAATCGGATAATTGCTCCGCAATGCCAACTTGAATTGGAATTCAAGAGTTGTTCTCATGTTTAAAGATAATTGCTGTACAGTTGCCATTTCTACACTTCCGTTACTTCGCTACTTTTCGCTGTTGTTCAAATGATTTCTAGGAAAAAAGAGAAACGTTTACTCAAACCTACCCCAATAAATGTGTATAGAGCATATAAATTACGGGAATAAAAACTGAAATTGCTGCTGCAAAAGCAAAAGCAAAAGAAAAAACAAGCAGGAATACACTTAAAATATACAGAGTTTCCCTCTGAATGAAAATAAAGCAAAAAGTGAGAGAGCAAAAAGTGGAATATTTATGAACGCACGCCAGAATGAGAAAAGCGAAAACCACGTAGGTGGAGAAATACGTACCAACAGCATGCATACCAGAGTTAACAGTGAAATGTCGAAGAGAGTATAGGTTACAGGGAATAGGGTATAGGGTATAGGGTATAGGCGAAGCCAACGAACCAAGTCCGAGTCCAAGTGGGGTCCAAGTGCGTTGTGCGGGTCTGGGCCATGTTTGTTTGGCAGATAAAGCAAATGGCAAAAGTGTTTTCCATGCGCGATCGATAAACACGGCGCCAGCAAGACGGGACAAATTTTCATAGTTCAAGTGGCGCCTAGGCGAAGCAGAGCGCAGAGAGCGAGGAGTAGTAGCAGTGGCATTCGACTGAAATGTGGCCAAAAGCAGGCACTAAAAATTCACACGCACACACAGCAAAAAAGACGAATGCGATAAAATTATTGCGGAAGTACGCAAGCAAAAAGCAAAAGAAATAAAACTAAAGCAACAGGAATGAGTGGGAAATACCAGTAGTAGTGGCACACAGAAAGAAATACTTGTGTCAAATTAAGTCATTTTGAAGTTAAGCAAGTTGTTCTTTTATTCAATCTCACTCGCCCATTCTTTTCATTCCTTTACATTGCGATCGTTGGCCGAAGTGTCCTTTCTTACCGAAAGTACTTTCAACAAAAGATGGCGCTGCCCATAACTTTTGCTGCGCCATCTGTTGCTCTGATGTTGACTCTAGTCAGTATTAAAGCCTAAAATGTAAAGTGTTTTTTCCATTTTTCTATGTACATAGATTGAATTCAAAAGGATTGTAACTGTACACTATTTTTCTCCTAGTGCATGCGAGTTGGACTATCTGTCATGCGAGTAGTTCTCTCTCAAACCAAACAGCTGTTTGGCTATTTTGTTAGACTTCTTTCCCTGAAAATTGATATCGCGTGTCGCTGTATATATATTTAACTTTATATGACAATGAGATATATAGCCCCACTGAAAACCTGTTAATTTAGCACTAGCTTCGAATACTAGCTTCAGCTTCAGCTAGTTTTTACGACTCTCGGCAAATTAATACAAAAAGAAAGAAGCCAGCGATGAAACATTAACTTGTCTCTCTATTTGCGTGGATTTTATTTTTATGGCCTGTGACTATGACTGTGACTGTGACAAGTTGTGTGCCGTATCCTTGAGCCTTGATGAGAGCGCGTCATCAGCTTGTTTCCGATGAGTCATGCCAGCTTTTAGCATGTGCCACGATTGGAATCTCAGCCTCACACTGACTGTGTCAATACAACGAATTTCATATTCATGGGCAGCGTATGACAACATTGTCTTTTGCATTCCAAATGCATGGCATATAGAGCGTTAATATTTGTGATATTCAGCATGAAATGTGGTAATTTGTTGGCAAAGCCAAAATATTATTCTTTACATTTAATTCGGTTTGCTTTTAATGTTGTCACGATATCTATATAAGTTATATGGTAGAGGCTTTCCATCACTTTAATCCCTGTCATCACTTTACTTAAGTAGAAGTTTTTATATGGCTTTGACTTGTGTGACTCCTTCTAAACTCTGTATACAAATATATATAAATTGAATTCTGATTTAGATTACAATAGTTTTGACATAGTTCAAAGTTCCTTAACGAAAATTTTGTTGCCTTATCTTAAGTATTAAAATTTTATATTTTTTCTTACTTTAATAAATATTTTCAAATTACTTCCACAGGATTACAATTATTAAAAATATTGCAAAATTTTATTTTTTTATACACATTTTATTTGGCACTTATTTTATATAATTTACACTTACAGTTCTGAAGACAATTCAATTTCATCTTAGTTCAACTCAATTTAAATGCAATCTCTTGGAATTGAAAATTCAACGACCTAAATTGCCAAAATTTGTAGAAAAGTTCATTGCCATTTGTTGTCAATAGGAAGCAATCAATTCCACTTCCTTCCTTAAGTTCACCCTTCGCATAGCCAGCCCCCACCCTGGCCACCCCCTGACCATTGAGCGTGTATCGCCCGCGCAAAGTCATAACTCAATGGAAACTATAGGGCGAGGCATTGTTTAAATTTTGGCAAGGCATAATAATTTTCCTACGCATTGTGCACTGTGCGTTTCGAGACAATGAGCTCGGTCAAACAGAGGCGTGGTCAGGGTCACTGGGTGCCGGGTGCAGGGTGCCGGGTGTCGGGGGGGTAAGAGCTAGACAGTTAGACAGACTGAATGCGACCCTTGAGGCATGCAAAAGAAATATGTTTTGGGGCGAGTGTGTGCGCCAAAATGTCAACTCATAAATAATGTTGATAAAATGCATTAGAAGGCGTGGCTGCCCCCTGACCGCTCCCCTCCCTCCCCCTTCTCGAACTGCTTCTAAGCTACATAATTAGTGCATTGATATGGGGGGAAGGACTGCAGTCAATTGTTGTTGCTGCTGTTGTTGATGAGCAAAGGATAATATACAATAGTTTTATTTATGAGCACATCGCAACCAATAAAATCGCTGAATTCCGACTAAAGTTGTTGCTGTTGACATTATTGTTGTTGTTGATGTTGTTGTCGCAAACAACGCCATAATAATAATGTAATGAAATTTATGATGCGCATTTAATGTACTCAGCATAGCGCGCGACAATAAACGCAAGCAGCGCCAAAGGACGAACGGCATAAAGGACATAGGATACAGGACGTGGGACGTTGGACGTGGGTCGCCTTTACAATGTCCATTGAACGCCTGACACTTAACTGATTTCAAAATTATATTGCCAGCCGATTGTACACATACATACATATACATATATCTATCAAAGTATATGCGCGACTGCTTAAGTGCAATAGGATGCACTCGAAAAAATCTTTGGGCAAAACTCTCTGTAATGATGAATATTGAAAATTAAAGAAGTTCATATAAACAACTAAAATAACTCTGAAAAATGAGAAACTCTTGAAATCTCTTGAAATTATTTGGCACAAAAATGTTCTATAATAATTTTGTTATATTTAATCAAAATAGCTGTAAAGCATTAAATAAGTGAAAATTTATAAAAAGATAAATTTTAAAATTTTAAAACAATCTACAAAATTTTATTTAAAAAAATTATGCAATTTTCTGAAATTGATTTAAATTAAAATAAAGTATTTTAATGCACAAGTTTTACTATTAAATATAAAATTTCATCAAAATTGGTAAAAAAAAACACGATTACTATTATTTGAAAATCCAAATTAATAAAAGAATTATTTAAAATGCTTTATAATTACTTAATTATATTCAAGAAATATTTAAAAAAAAATAAATAAAGTTAAAATATAAAAGCCAAATTTTATTAAAAAAAACCTGCGAAATATTTTGAAATTTTTGTACGAATTTTTAAAATTAATTAATTAAAATTAATATGAAGTAATTCATTGTTTCAAATACAATTAATACTGTTTACTAATTTGCTGCCCTGGCTAACTTTACAGGCATTGCTACTAGTGACATCAAGGTACAACCCTTCTTACTAAATACCTTACCTTTCGTAGAATGTAATGGCATTGTAAAATTGAATGTCCGAAGAACGACAACCGTGTGTGTTCAATCAACCCTTTCCACTTGTTTGTGCGAGATTCCTGTTCCCGACAAAACAACTAAATATTTGCTTTAAAATACTAATTAATGAACAAATTGAAAAATAATTGCACATATAGAAATGCATATAAATGTAGTTTTAGATTTTTGCAGTGTATGTTCATATGTATTCATGTTTGCATGCACAATATGGCATATAATTTTATTGCTTATTGTCCGCCAAGGCAGTCGTCAAATTTGTGCGTTTGTGCGTGAGTGAGATAATACAAGTGTGAGAAAGAGATACGCGCAAAGAGAGGGAGATAAAGAGAGAGGGAGCGAGTGATATGTAGAGACAAAGACAGTGAATCAGTGCGACGCCAGTGTCAATATTTGCTTGGAGCAAACATGGCTTGGCAGTCTCTACTTGTATCTATGTATATCACATAAGCACTATAAATATATACACTACATGGATATATTTGTGTATCCACCATTATATGGTCACACTTAAGTGTCCACACGTGTGTGCGAGTGTGAGTGTGAGTGTGTACGTGTCTGTCCCTGGCTCTGTCTGTGTTTGTTTAGTTCTCATCGTTTTATTGTTTCAGCGCGTTGCACTTTATTGGTGCCACATTTCAGGCACTCATGTTGCAATTTCAAGGTTATGTTTGCTTATAGAATTGAATTGACTGTGCCGAGATTTAATCACTATACACATAACGTCTAGATTACAGTTAAGCGGGTTTAGTATTACAGAATTATTCTATGATAATAAAGGCAGCACGAGTATTGAGTGAGATTATTAAGAGACTTTATTAGTAATTATAAATAGGTAATTAGACCTCAAGTATAAACATATTTGTATTACTTTAAAGGTGTGAATGTAGGCTGCCTATCGATAGCAAGTTATCGACAGCATTTACTGAAGCTAAATGGAGTTATAAATGAAATGTTATAATGAGCATTCTCTAGAACTAGATAGATAGAGGTAGCTGGGAGTGGATTTTTAGCTCACTTAGGCCAGGAATACCCTTTGATTTACAGCGCAAGCTAATCTGTACTTCGACTACAGGAATTATGTCCAGCCTGAGGCTTTTATGCACCGTGCCAGATTTTTTGGCACTTCGTTGAACCAAGGAGTCTTTCAGCGTGGAAGCCTATGAACCAGTGTCCGGTCAGGGCTCTTACCTCCGCTTCACAAGTTGCTCGCTCTAGTCCGAATAGTTCCAAGGAGCGTTTTGGGTTAATAGAACTTAAATAAATTACATTTAAATTAAATGGTGAAAATCTATTTGATAGTATACGAATAAAGTGTATTTTTCTGATAAATAATAAAAATAATACACTCAGTTTCACTTTTATAACTTTATAGACCTCTGATTTTGCATATTTATGTAGGATAAGATTGGTGAATTCTGACCACACCAAAGTTTGTTTCATTAAAAACTAGTGTTGAAAAATATGTAAAGTATGCAAAACAAACACCAACTATACCATACAATACTGATACATAAATTGCATGTGTTAAGAACTGTATTGACAAGTGTTATACGGTTTAATGTTTAGTGTTATACGGTTGAACAACTGTTATAAGTGTGTTCTCTGCACTGCCGCACTGCCCATTTATGCAGTGGCCAATAAGAGTGTTATACAACTCTAGTAACGCCTTATAAGCAGTCACTGATTCAGCTTAAGATACTGTTATACAACTGTAGTAAAAGTGTTATAATCAGTCACTGCTGTAGCTAAAAGAGTCTTATTCTTATACAACTTCAAAAAAGCTGTTATAAGCAGTCACCGTATTAGCTATGAGACTGTTATACAACTCTGGTAAAGCTGTTATAAGCAACCACTGCTTCAGCTAAAAGAGTGTTATACAACTACTGTAGTAAAACTGTTATAAGCAGTCTCTATTGTTGGTATTCTCTTTTTTTTGCACAATTACATGTGACATCAGAGTCTCTGGCAACAGTCACAAAAACCAAACATCACTTTCACTGTTTCAATGCTAAAAACCGCAACAATAACAACAATAACAATAACAATAGCTAGAGGTTAAGCAAAAAAATATGTCCGACATTGTGTTACAAACTGGAGCATAAAACTTAATTTCCGACCAAATATTGCAACAGTAGAAAAAGCGATGAGAGAGGAGAGAGCGAGGAGCTGACAGGCAACCACAAGAAAAAGCCAATCAAGCTTACATGCTGCACCTCAGCTAAGAGAGTGGAGAGAGACGCAGGTGGAGAGAAGTGAGAGTGTGAAAACAAACTCTATACTAAATGCATACAAGTCGAACTAGGCGAAGGCGAAAGTAATTTGCCAGGCGAGCTCTGCTCTTATCCAAGGCCAGGGAAAAAGGGAAGAAGGCAAATTTGTTGCGCAGTGAGAAAATAATTGAAAAATTTTACAGTGCATGGAAAATCGAATTATGACAGAATTGTGACAGGCCAAGGGAAATATCAATTAAAAGCAACAAGCAGCAGCAGCACATAAAGCTATTAAAAGCTTATTTAGTTCGATACCTAAAAAATAAATATGAAAGGAAAAAAGAAAGTTTAGCCCAAACAAGCCAAATACTCTAACCGGGCCGTAACCTGCTTTCCCCTCGCCTGCCAGGCAGAGAGCAAAGTACAAGAACAGGAGCAGTAAAATTAATTGCTTTATATGGCGTGATAATTTATTGAAGTCCACGATGACCAACATGGGAGCTAAAGGCCAGCAGGACAGCCAAGGGGGCTGGAGAGGTGGGTCAGGGGGTGTGGCGCATGGCTGGGTTGGCTTGTTGGGCCAGGGATAACACAAGTATTATGCCGGCAACGAGGCATAAGGGTCAATCACATTAGAGACATGCGAGCCGAGTCGAGTCGAGTCGAGGATATATGTATGTATGTGTATGAATGTAGTGAGAATTGCGGCAGGGTTGGCACGGCCTTTGGTCAAGGGTTGCCGCAGAGTCGCTCTGGCATTTTGCAATCTGATTATAAGCGCCCTGGGCGCGTATAATAAGTTTTTGTTTTATGATACCCTATTAACTGCGGGCTATGACTTCTTCCTAGAATTATGGCACATTTAAAATTTGCATAATGCTGTTAAAGAAAATTTAATTATATTGCTCCGAAATGAAAATAATTTTAGAATGTAAAAAAGAAAAGATAAAAGTGATGAATTATTGTTATTATTTTGTTGAAATCAGTTTGTTAGTCATAAATCTATGTAAATTTAAGTTTAATTTTTCATGATATAACGCAATACAATATAATATTTCTATACAGGAAAACAGATTTAAAGTAGAAAAAAAACCAAATATAAAATTTTGATATTATAAACAAATTATTATGTATATAAAAGGCAAACAGTTATAAATAACAAAACAAAACTTTAAATAGTAATAAAAATATAATGAAAAAAAAATTTAATGCATTTTCTGCATTTTTCAATGAAATGTCAAAATTAATTTAAGTAAAACAATTAAAATAAACAATAAAATGGTGATATTGTAAATACTTAAAATAGTTATTTATGATATGAAAGTGAAGTATTATATCAAGTTAAAAATTGAATAATAATTAAAAAATGAGGAAAAAGGAGAAATGAATTTTCTGAATTCTTCAATAAGAGCCATATTAAAAAAATATTTATAAAGTTATTACTTTGTGTTATTTTAAATATTATTTTTGAACACATATGTTATGCTTATCTATATATACAAAGTAGTTTGTTCTGACTGACTGACTGATTGATCATCATCGTACAGCCCAAGCGGTAAGATATAACGACCTAATTTTTTCGGAGAATGATTGCTTATGACCCTTAGATGAACGTTAAGAGCTCAAATCTGCAAAGCTCCTTTCCCTTCAAACCGCGAAGAGCAACTGTAGCCACAATTTTGAATATAAACACTTTATAAGTAGCTATTGACTACCTCAATCTATACTGGTAATTTTGTCTAATTGGACAATAAACAAAGCAGCTATTCAATATTCAATTTATTAGTTTCGGGAAGGGGGAAAGCAAAATAAGGCTCACATCACAGCTGTGCTGTGTATACGTGTAATATACGTGTGAGTATCGGGGCGACGGAGCCCCCTAGTATCAATATAAACTTGTTAATTACTACATAGAATTAAGCAAACTGAACTGCTTTCGGTAGGGTATTCAAAAGTCTACAAGCTCTTGCTGTTTGGTCGGCTTTGGCTCAGAGGATTTACGCAGTGCAAATGGAAGGCCTTTTATGTTTGTGCCACAGAATGAAGAGGGGAGGAGTGCCTGCCTCTTGAAGTATGCTATGAATATAATCAGCGCATTGAATCGAGTTAATTTCATTATGAATATGATGGCAGCTAAACGTTTTTCTGCTTTCATTCTTCTGCTCGGTTTTTATCACAAGTTTTTTTTTGTTTTTCGTTTATCTCCGAATATATATAAATTTTTTTTAATCAGCTGCCACGCGATGCTGAAACTTTGGGCAAATAAATAATCTGGCCAAGTTGCCTGCCAGGACACTAAGGACTAAGAACAAGAGCAGCAGCAGCAGCAGCAGCAGTAGCAGTAGCAGCAGCAGCTGCTCGTGTTGCAGCATCTCCTTGTGCTCCTGCTGCTGCCGCGGCTGTTGACAAACAAATATGAAACTAATCCTTGGTAATTAGTGCGCCAACTTTTGCTGCATTTTGAGCCAGGACACACAAAATGTCCGCTGTTGTATCCTTACCCTGCTGCTGCGGTCAGAAGTTGGCACATTCCTTGTGCTTTTTTGCGGTTACCAGCCAGAGACTCTCTGTACGTGTGTGTGTGTGTGTGTGTGTGGTGTATACTTTTTTTGCACTCTGGTGTCGTTGTCGTTGGCATCGTGTCGTGCGGCGTTATTTTTATTGGAAAAGTTAAGCTCGTGTTTTGATAGGTTTCAGTCGTAAAGGGATTAATTAGTGCAGAGTTGTCGCCCAACATGCTGTAGACACACAGAGACTGCGACAAGAACTTCCATTCCCACTGTCTGCCGCAACTCTAGCGCCAGATCTGGATATGTCTCGATCTCAGAGCAAGTCGCATTTGTTTTTGGCTTTGCAGCATTAAAGTTGAGGTCAGTTACAAACTTGTTAGTGGGATTTCCAAGTGAAAAGATTTAAATATTTTAGTTCTGATTAATAATATTAATACTTAATAAATGAACAAATAGTTTTCCATATCATTTTTAGCAACATTAGATGAGTTCTTTTGCGAAAGGTAAGTACTTTAATTAAAATTTATTTTATAGAAATTTTCCATATTAAAAATGTATCAGTTTAAATGAATTCCTTAAATATGAATATAAATTTAAACAGATTTGATTTTACTATATTATTTCAAGCACTATCAGCTGGTTTGTTAAGAATTAAAGAAATATTTCCTTTATATTTATTCTCTAACAATATTTTACATTTTTTCCAGCTGTATTAAATGGGTTTGTTCGCAATAAGGAAGTTTTCAAAGATAAATGGATTTTGTTTAATATTTAATATATTTGTTTATGTACACTGCATATCATTTTTTTTAAATTTTAGTTAGCTCTGATTTTTTTATACTTTTAACTGAGTTTTTTCACAATAAAGAAATACTTAAAAATTATAGTAATGCCTCTATAAATATTGAGCTTATGGATTTATGAATCTTAATTAGATCAGATTTAGTTTTCCAAGTTTTTTTTTGTTTTTTGGCTCTCCAGCTATATCCAGCTCATCTCTCAACTGCCGTCAACGAGGTTTATTAATTTCATTTCGCCCAACACCGCGATGAGAGATATTTCGCTAGAAATTCCAATGCCGTAGCTTTTCAGAAGTTCTGTGCTGTTTCTCCTGTTTTTCCTGCTTTATCCGCTCTTATCTTTTATTATGAACTGCAGCTACAATTTCGCTGGCGATGTCAGCGCATGATTTACGAGGCCGTGGCTTAAAAATGAAATTTTGTACTAAAAAACCTGAAGCGCGGGCCGTGGAACAAAGTACGTACATAAGACAGTGGGACACAGACACAAAAACCCTTTTCTAAAGTTTTTGGCCGCAAAACAGGAAACGGAAATGAGTGTGCAGGACGATGGCGACATGTGAAATGTGTGTTTGGCCCCAAACCACTTGAAATAAAAGCAGCAAAAAACATATATGTAGAATCAAAAAAAAAAAAGAAAGAGAACCTCACAACTTCCCTAACCAAAACGAATACACATGGAAAATAAACGGGTTCAAGTGGCGCTCGTAAAAACAGAGGAACAGGAACAGCAACAAAGGCAAGCCAAGCCAAAGGATAACTGTTGAATTGCTGGCCATAATAACAAGGCATGCCACATAGCACATAGCTATGCATATGCATATATATGTATGTGTATGTGTGTGTGTGTGTGTGTGTGTGTGTGGTTTGAGCTTGTCGCGTAGCAACTTGTGGCCAACTTAATAGCAGCTAACAACATGCTGACAAACAGAGAAATGTCGGCACATGTTAAGGTTCATGTGACCAGAATGAATGCAAATTAAGTCGAGGAGCAACTTTTATGCATCCCCAACACCAAGCAGATACGGCCAGGGGATGCAAGGGAACTCCTAAGAGGGGGATTAGTAATGGCAATGAGAAAAGTTGGTTCACCTGTAGCTAACAACATCATTGAGTTTCAAAATAATTGCTAGTAATTAATCCAAATTATGAATGGTGTTAGAAGAGAGAGGAAAAATACGCAAACCCACTAAATAATTTATTAAAAATTATTTTAAAAATTACTAAAGCATACAGTATTTCAAAATATACAGTATGGTGTCAACGGAGAGCTTAAATCAGTAAATAAGAAAAACTATTTTAGAAGTTATTTTCAAATATTTAAAAAATCATTTATAACAAATGGTGTACATTATTTCAAAATATAAAATATTTTGCAAAAAAAATAAGCAAAACTATTTAAATAATTATTTCAAAATGTTTTAAAAATTATTTAAGGCATACAATATTTAAAAATATGTGTTATGCAATATTTTAAATTACTTTTTTTTTAATTAAATAAAATAAAATTCTATAAATTCGTATATCTAGTCGGCTAACTTTTATTTCAAATATATATTTTAACAAAATTCTTCGCATTTACGGTAAACAATATCACATGAGGTAGTAGAAAACATGTACGAATATTTTGATACATAATAATAATATTATATTTAATTTAAGAACATTCAATTTAAAAATTTTAACAAAGAAAAAAGGGTATATGAATTAGTCAAAAAAGTTGTACATAAATTTAAAAATCGGGAAAACTAAAGGGTTACAAAAATACAAATTTCTTCTTTGAAGTGTAGAAAAAACTCTTTTTTAAAACTTACAAAAATCTTTCAACGGAAATAATTAAAATTCAAGTACTTAATTTCACAACCATTTGTGGCTCGTTCTACATTACCAAAGTACGACAAAAATGTTGAATGGAATGAGAATGGGTACATGGTGAGGGTGAGGGTGAGGGTGGCACGGCTTACATAAAATATGTACAAGAAAATGCGATTAAATGAATGACACGGACAGAGCATTAATGGTCGCACAGCGCGCCCAATGCAGTTTTGCAATAAAATACAAAACAAAATAATAGTTAAGGCAAGAAAAAAAGAGGAGAAAACGAATTCAAATAAAATAAGAGAAGGAATGCAAGCGATGCTGCGTGCTGTGAAAACAATCCAATCAATTTATTAATTAAGCAAGCCACTCGCGAAAGCGGAGAAATAAAACAAAATGAATCACAGGGAGTATGCGTAACGCTTACACACACACACACACACACACATACACTGCAACTATTTGTCTAGCTTTGTGCAATGGATTTTTAATGTTTTCCATGGGGAGTGTCCATTGCAGCGGTTCTTGGCCAAAGGCGAATGCCAATGCCAATGCGAATGTAACGCATTGTTAAGTCCGCTTGGCACTTTTCGCACGCGGACTAAACAGGACGAGAGAGTAGGGAGTAGGGGAGAAAAGGGTGGATGGAACTTGGGCTTTAATGAGCCAACAGCAATTACGGCAAACATTTGGTCCATGGCAAATGTCTCAACGTTGGCAAACATTTTAATTGCATTTTGCTTTCTATTTTATGGCCAACAGCATCTTAATGTTAGCCCGTAAGCATAATTATAAACTGACCAGAAAATCATGAAATGTACCGTAGATATAAATATGGAAACTGAATTAAAAAATATTAATAAATAAAGCAGAATTTAATTTTAATTTTTAATTTTATTTTAACTTTACATCAACTGTACGTAGTTGATATTATATATAAATAAATAAATAAATAAAAATGCAAAAAATTATTACAGCAAATACCAAAAATTTTAATGGGACTCAGATGTAAAGCGTAGTATTATAGAATATTGTTATAGGCCAGCGATTCTCGTCTCAAACCTGATATGAAAATACTATATACATCTCGTTTCAAGTAGTTTCAGATATTGTTTTATTATTTGGCATCTGTTTAAGAATACATTTTGGACTAAGGAAACGAAATTTCGATATTAGTTTGCAGCCCATTTTTAGATCCTGTAACTCAGAAATGTATGTAACAGGCAGAAAGAGGCGTGTCAGACCCCACAAAGTATATATATTCTTGTCTGTCCGTCAGTCTGTCCGTCCGTCTTTCCGTCTGTCTGTCCGTCTATCTGACCGTATGTATGAACACCTAGATCTCGTAAACTACAATAGCAAGATGCTTTATATTTGGCAGTTAGAGGCCCCTATGGTGCAAGTAGATCAAATTTGTGTTAGATTTTTAAATGCCTCTCCCCTCCTCCCCCAAAAACCGCGAAAAACTGCCACACCCACAATTTTAAAGATACAAACTTGTGTTTTGGCATACGATAATCTTATGATAATCTTTATGTGATAATCAATCTGTGGTGTGAATTGTGACCGAATCGGATAATAAACACCAGAGATGTGTGGTTGCATGTGACTGTGCACTATGTGTGCATGTGTGAGTGTCTGGTAGCGTGTGTGTGTACAGAGGAAAGTACAGAGTCTCCTACTGTCGGTTGCATGCGACTGTAGCCTTCCGAGTTTTTAATATATTAGATTTATTAAACCAGAATCAAAATATTTGAAATGGAAAATCGGAATATATTGACAGAGAAAAACAAGTTATGAATAAGTTCATCTAAATCTAAATTCGATTAGATATCTGTAAATATTATTTATGAAGTAAGCATATCAAATTGAGAATTCAGAGGCCGCTTAACTTAAAAAGTGTAAACTTAAATCGATACTAGGACATAATGGAGAGCTGCTTAAGTGACTAAAAGACTATATTTGATTTGAATGAAAAGTTTTAAATGAATATGAATTAATGAGCATCATACATTTATATGTACAACATTCTAAAGCAAAAAAGTTAATATTAATGATTAATTCATTTATATTTAAACTATAAGTATACGTTTTTTATTATGATTATAGGACTTTTAAGTTGATTAGAAATTTCCACACACTAACTACATGAATTTCTAGTATAGTAGAGAATAAATACAGATAAATTCCCTAAAATGGAATTAATTATATTAGTTATAGTAAAGTTTCTACTTTTAATTCAACAATTTGAAGATGCAACTTCTTTGAGTTTTATGCATAGAGTTTTAGCTCAAACTTTAGCTATTTTCTCTTGAGTATTTCGCCAACCCCAGGCAAAAGTTTTGAGATAGTTTTGGCGCATGCGTGGAACATGAAGCCAGCCCACAATTTGGCAGTGAACTGATTGCAATGACTGCCCATACTAGTTGCTTAGTTTGAATACTAGTGGCTTTAGTTGTATGTAAATGCATAAATATACATTCATATTCATATTCATGTGTGGATGAAAAATGTAAAAAACAATTGCAGCTAATTGGCAATAATCAAGCAGAGTGTCATAAATTGGCATAAACAAGGCCAACAAATCAACGCAGTTTGGCATTTTTAATTTTTAATTGTGATTGAGTTGGCTGCATAAATCAGCAAATTAAATTACAAACAATGGCAATAAAATCTAACGAAAGCACAGTATTCCACTCTACTCATTTTCCAGTTTCATTTTTTTCTTGATTCAGCTCTGTTTTTTTGGTTTGTTTATGTTGGCACGCAGCTTTTTGGCTGGCGACAATTTAATTACAATTGCAGTTGTGCGTGTGTGAGAGTGTGAGTGTGTGTGTGCGAGTGTAAGTTGCAGCCGACACGCTGACGCCACAAAATATGCTAATTTATATTTATATGAATATGGCAAGCTGCAGCATCCAGCTCCCCCCAAGGACAACTCCAGCAGTTGACATCTATCCCCTACCCAATATACAGTATATAGTATGTATGTATATATACAACCCTACTCCCGTTATGCACTGTAAAATATTTTTGGTGGCTGCCGCCAGCGACTGCGGTCATAAAATTTATTGTTGCCAAATGCATATTTGTCACATTTGCAATGTGTTTGGCGGCTGTGCACTCATAGCACAATTTATAAGCAACTGGGGAGTTGGCGCTGTGGTCACAGAGCGAGGCTCCCAGCAAACCAAAACCCCAATACCAATACCAATACCATTACCAATAGCTAAAATAGCCAACTGGCGACCGTTTTGCGCTAGCTTTCTAGCTAAATATGTATCGGTTATCCGCTGAGAATTGCCTGGCCCTGAAGTCGATTCAAGGCTTTGCCAAATAATTTATTAAACAATAAAAAAAAAACAAGGTATTAAAAATGAAATAAATTTAGAAAAAAAGCAAATAAAATAATGAAATAAAATAAAATTTAGTTTTACATAGTTTTGAGCTAAGCAAATCCCATTTGATTTTTAGTTGAATTTTATATATATCTATTTTGGAATTCATTTAAGTGATTTAAAATCTTATTAACAATTTATATTCTTCAAAATTGATGTGCTTATTTTTATGCTGCACTGAAGTCGATGCCTAAAATTATAACTATTTTGCTCATTTTTAGGAGTTCACTGATAAACTGCACCAATGCCTATATACTTATTATTATAATTACAAATATGGTTTTGCCATTAAATTAAACAAAATTTGATCAATCTGCCTTTCTAGTTGACGCACTTTTATTTGAAATATTTATTTTAGCAAAATTTCCATTTCAATATGAAATTTGCAAAGTCATTCTCCGAAGTTTAAAGAAAATTGTTGCATACTTTCGGGGCTGCATTTTAAGTGGTATTCCAAGATCAGCCCAAAAGGCTGCAGCACTTTTCGGTCTACTGAACAGCAGGACTCCGCAATTTTCACATTCAAATTCAACTGATAAAAGAACGTCACTTAAAGCAGTAACTTGAATATTTTCTGATGATGCCAAATTCAATTAGCTAGAAAGTCGAGCCATGTTATAGAATTTAATCTAAATTGTATAGTATATAAACTAATAAATTAACTACGATAATAACACATCTAAGCTATTTTCTTTTACTGCGCTTTCAACTTACTAATTGGCTATATATTTCGTAGGCTTAAATTTGATAGACAATGAGCCGACTTTAATGTGTGCATCCCCCTGTCATATTAGGTGGAATCAAAGTTGACTAACTGTCAGAGTGAGCGACAGAGTCTGAGCTCTGAAAGTCTTCACACCTCAGAGACTTGCAGTGAGTACAAAAGAAATGAAGTCATTTGTAATTAATGAGGTTTGTCACCCCAATTTGCCGGAACTTCAAACCACAACAACAACGTTGGCATTAGATGTGTTGCTGTTGGTGTTCGTGTTGTGTGTTTAACCTGCTGGCAGGGCATATTGAAAATCACAGACTCAAAGCGAGGGTGGCGCGCCGTGTGGAGGAAAATGAGAATCGAAAATAAAGAGAAGCAGGGAAATGCCATATAAAAGAAATGTCAGTCGTCTCTCGCACCCACAAAAACAATCTAATTATCTCGTTAAGCACGGCAAAATGCACAAGATATATCCAAACACACACACCCTTATGCTGTGTGCGTGAGTGTGTGGGTGTGGGGAGGCACAGGTGTTGTCTGCCTTTATGCTCCGCTTGACACCTTGACAGACGCATCCTTGACCCTGACAGGCAGCCTGACTTTTGGCGGCATTTTCTGATACTTTCTTTTGACAGTTGCGTTCCACTCTTACTCTCATTCTTCTTTTTTCCTTTTTTTCGTGTTTAATTAAAATTATGTAAATAAATTTATTTAGCTGACATTCGAGCATAATTAAGTGCAAGCCATACAGACAGGAGGGAGGAGTCGCCCCAAGACATTTGCATCTGTGTGTCTCAGTGTGGACAGCCTGCTGATACCTTCTCAGCTCCTAAACTTATACCTCTTACTACTGTTCATCAACTTATGGTGTGTGTCCATGAAGCTGCCCCTTCCCCTGCCCCAGCCCGCGCTATGTGCTGACAAATTAGCCTTGAAATGAGCAATTTGCAGCCTGTGAACGCGAACGTGACATTGCTGGGCAGCTGGGAGGTCAGTGGGCGGTGGGTGGTTTGGGCGTGACTGTTGAGTTGTCCGTGAATAACCAAAAACAGAGCTGACAGCTGCTGTCAGCCAGCGGCCTGTCAATGGTCGAGTATTAAATATGCTTTGTGGCATGAAAAAGCAATTAAGTGTGGAGTGTTTAGTTGTTTGCGCCAAGTAGGCAGAAAGTAAAAATAAAGAAAACTGTTCAAAAGTGTATTTAAAAATTAAAAGAGCCGGGGTACTAGGTAGAAGAATTATTAGTATACGGAAAGTCTGAAAATTGTGTATTGAAATTGCTGGAATATAATAGAATTTCATCTAATGAAGTTTTTATTTCGAATTAATTGTTCTTTGATTTTCAAATGATATGACAAAGCTTTAAATTTCATTAAACTTACTATAGAAATTAAGGTCTGAAAACTAACTATTGAAAATGTTGAAAAATAATCAAATTAAATCTTATAAATTCGCATGGTTTTTAGTTACTCACTTACATTTATTAAACTTGCAAAATTTCCATATTATTGCATACCGGGCAACGCCGGTTAAAACTGCCATGCATACTGTCTCAATTAGTCTCACACATATTGACATCAACACAGCGCATGTCGACATCAACCTGGGAGAAATTGTTTTGATGTATGTTCCGATTTAATTGATGAATGAGTTTTTAAGCTGAAAAATCGGAGTGAACGAAAGGCGTCCCAAATAGCACAAGCTGCAACTGTCACTCACACATTCACACACGTATTGATAAAAATCCATGAATTACAACTGTGTACAAATGTTTAAGCAGGTCATGTGAAGAATGAGCTCTGGGCAGGTGTGCAGCTTTAATTAAGGGCCAAAGAGTTGCTCATAAATATAGCAGACAAACAGACTGACAAGTGGCCAAAAGAAACAGTAACACACAGTAGTTCCAATAAGAGCGTAAAGAAAATAAAGAAATGTGCATGAAGAATACAAATACTAGTATACTTATATCCTATTAAATAGTATTTTAAACTACAATTTACAACTAAAAAAACTCGGAAAGCTACAGTCGGATTTAACCGACAGTAGGAGACCCTGTACTTCGATTTGCCTTGGGAGTCGATAACAGCAGCAGCAATATGAACATAGTCACATACACATACACATGCACTTATACATACACACATACACACAAACAGTTATACATACAATTATTCGCTCAAATACAAACATAAACCAATACTCATACATACTTTCATACACACAATCAAAAATCACGCATAGTTTCCGAGATCTAGGTGTTCATACAGACAGACGGACAGACAGACGGACAGACGGACAGACAGACAGGGCTATATCGACTCAGGTCGTCGTCCTGATCAAGAATATATATACTTTATGGGGTCTACCATGCTTCCTTCTGCCTGTTACACACAAATGTCATTTGCACAAACTTAATAGACCCTTTTGTACTTTTTTAAAGTACAGGGTCTAAAAACTGGCTCCCTTATTCTTAATATGTATGTACATTTTAGATAAAATTGCATTTCAATATGAAATCTGTCAAGTCATTGTGCTGCTTTACAAAAAACCTGTTGCATTTCGGGCTGTAATTTAAATAGTATTTCAAGTTTAACCCCGCAATACTTTTTTGTGAACTGAACAGAATGACTATGATAAAGAATATCACTTAAGATTGTAGAAAACGTTCGAATAATAAGAATATCATAGCAAAACCATTTTGTAATAATAAAATAAAATCTACAAAAAACGGTGCCAAAAGTGGTTCAATACAAATTTGAAAATCGTGAAAACCAAAGACCCAAGCTCAACAATGGCCAACCGCAAATATCAATAAAAAAAATCTAGAAAAAAAAGCAGAAAAATACTGCTAACAAATATAACGTGTTGTTGTTATGTTGTAAAGCTGTTGTTCGAGTAGAAGTAGCCCGCCGGCCGAATTGCCCTTTCTGCAGAGTCTGAGAAACTTTCTTACTGGCGCTGGCTCTGGTATGCAATAATATAAATTCCAGCTGTAGCCTGTAAATACACACGCACACACACACACACACACGCACACACACACACATTGATATATACTTATATAGAACCACACTTTAATCGCAACCAATGTTGAGGTACAAGCAAAAAACAACAAGAGCAATAATAGCTACAAAAACTACAGACTATAAATAGCATTGGGTAAAATAGACTGCTTAGTGCTTAGCTCTGAGCGCGTGTTTGGGCATATAGGTAGGAAAATTTGAATATAAATATTTAGAAATATTTCGATACTGAACAATTAACTTAAAATAGTGCATTTCGATTAATACAATAATTATATGAATTTATTTAAATATATTTTTTTAATCATTTATTTATTCAATTTAGCTACAGTATTCTATTACATTACATTTATTAAAATGATAATGTTTATTTACAGAAGTTGACTTTTTTTTATAAAACTTAAATCTATTGAGGAAAGTAAGGTTTTTTTTTTTTCTTTTTTTTAAATATTTATTTATTAAGTGTAGAACCTGTACTAACATAAAATGTACTTTAACAACACATGGACGGAAAATTATAGATGGACCAAACCTTATATCTAGTATGAGGATTCTGTTATATTATATTATTATATTATATTATATATTCTATATATATACTATTGTATATTATTATAATCTTTTGGCAAAACCTTGCCGTTTAAGACGCCTTAGAGGTCGAGCAGGCAGTAGTCGTCTGGCAAGTAGGCTGTGGTGTGTCAGCAGTCTGTCGCTGTATCGGCTCGTGTGTCTGCCAATCTGCTCTTCCACAGTATGCAGCTTGAGATCTCTATGGAGTGTGGTACCTCGCACGAACCAGGGACAGTCTGTTATACTGCGAAGTACCCTATTCTGTAGCACCTGGATACGCTTATAATTGGACTTGGCTGCGATCCCCCAGATCTGTATTCCATATAGCCATATGGGTACAACGCAATGGGCATAGACCGCCCTCTTGCATCTTAGCGGCAGGCTGCTCTTTGGGAAAGTAAGGTGTTAAATTTTTTACTTATGTCTAATTCTATTTAAATAGAATATAAAATATATATTTGTAAACTATTCACTTGTATAAATATTATTAGTTTTTTAGTCTAAAATTTTAATGTAATATTTAAATATTTTTGAATTTTATAATTTTGTTTTTTTATACTACAAAAAACTGAAACTTACTGTCATTTTATTCAGTCAAATGAAAAGTGGTGCAGGCTTTGAAGCTGAGCTTTGAATACACAATTCTCAAGAACGGCCTGAAAGTATGCAACATTAATTCAATACAATCACTAAGCAGATTTTATATTAAAAGTTAGGTAATATATGCTAAATAATTTAAGTAAAAGTAAAGGAAAAATGATTGAATTTTGATTTAACTATTGCAAACTTATAATTAACAAACATGTTATATTTGCAAATAAATTTAAAAATATATGTAAGTGTATTTCCATTTTATTAATCTAACACTTAAATTTCATATTTGTTTTTGCCAATTTACTTATGTTGATGTTAATGTTCCACTCACGCGCTCACCTCTATTGAATTGTGAAAATGTCTGTGTGCATGTGTGCTCGTCGTTATTGAAGTGAATTTCTTGTGGCTTAATCTACAACAGCATGTGGTCTGTTGCCTCTGCTGCTCTCAGTTTTACAATTGGAAGCAATTCGCATAGCTAAGTTAATACCCAGGGGAAACATGAGTAGCTGACCTCGAGCATGGATTAATGCATGTATAGAAAATCTATATACTTTCTATCGGACGCTCTCCACCTTTACGCCCTCTCAAGCCAAACAGAATTTAATGTTCAGATTTCCTTGCACTTGAGTGCTCCTTCAGTCTTTAAACGCATCAGTTAATTATAACGCTTAAGCGCCCAATTGCCACGCCTCTTTATCTAGCGACACAACATATAAAAGTTGATGTGGCGCGCGCGTATAAAACAAAATTTCCAACTGCAATTAGTCGTGCAAGGGCTGCGTTTGTCTCCTCCTCCACCTTCCCTTGCCCACATTTCCCTTTTCCCGCCTTTTTCCCCGCTTTCCGTGAACATTTTTGCGCCAACATGGCAAATAATTTGGCTAACGACATTTTGTAACTAATGTCAGGGCAACCGCAACAACAACAGCGATAACCATTAACACGCCCCACAATCTCCCGCACCCCCACCTCCACGCTCTACCATTATCATTACACTACTCCCCCCTCCACCACCTCTTCAGCGCTAAATGCAACGGCAACTGGTCATTAAAAGCGCCCCATAACGGTTTATTGTAATGCCCAGCGCATAGGCCAAGCGACCCAAGCGTACGTACTTCAAGTATAGAAACCCCTCCCTACCTCCCTCCCTCCAACCACGACTTTACAAGCTGCTGTCCAGCTGTCCAGGCTTGGCGTTGCCACTTAATTAGAAAAGTTTGCGCTGCGTCACGAGACAAAAGCCATTGACAGCGACTAAAAGTTGTTGCCAAACTGCATTTTCACTTGGCCCGAAAAAGTTTTTGCATCCCCACAGCTGGTAGCCCAGAATGTAGCACGTTTTTCGCGCAGTGTAGGCGCGATATTTTATTGTTAGAAATATATTTGGAAAAGAAAAGTATTTCAATAAAATGTACTCAAAAAGAAACTAATAAATTTAAACCATTTTGAATGCTATGTTAAGGCTTAAACACTAGCGCCGAAATGTGAGCGACAGATGGCGCACAAGAAGTTCTTTAAAGCGCCATCTGTGGTTAAAGTCACTTCTGTTACTTGTTTGCTTTTGCAAAGGGAAGAGAGTAATGAAAAAAACTGTGAAGTAATTTATATATGAGTGATTAAATAAGAGTGTTAACCGCAAAGTGGTTTTGTTTTGAAGCCAAAAGTCTACAACTTATTCAACTCCATAATTGTTTAAAATCAGAAAAGTAATATTTATTATTAGTTTTACACCAGCATTTCTTTCAGTGTATGTAATGTGTAACATATATAATATAAATAAAGATTATGCTCTCTATGTCAGTTGATTCTGTTGGCTACTCAAGGCAAGTTGGCGAAAGGGTCTGCATGCAATCGAGGTTAAGTCAACAGACGCCACCTGCACACACGACTCTATTTGCGCATTTTTCCAATTAATTGCTTTTACGTGGGCTCGCGAATGTCAACAAAAGCCTCGTCCTTGTTGCCCCTCTGCTCACCCTCCCCTTCACAAACCCGACAACCCTTGCAACCAACTGCTGCCTGCTGCCAGCGTTGCTCATTGTCAAACCGCCCGCTGGCAGCGCTGCCACAAACAGTAGAAAAAATAAAATAAAGGCACATAAAAAGAAGAATGAAGCAAAGATATAGACTCATCAATGTTTTTCAATTGAAATTTTTGCACGGACGTGTGGCACAGGTAAGCAGCAGGGGCAGCTGCTGGGAAATGTCGAAATTGGAACTGTAAACTGCAGCAAACAATAAGCAGTGACAATGCTCCAAATCTAGGCCTCACGTAGCCCCCTCTTTCTCCTCCTCTTCAAAGAGCTCTCTAGCCAAGTGACAGCTGCTAACCACAGCTGCCCCAGAGCAATATCTATGCAAAACTGTCAGCAATACGCGCATTGGGGTAAATTGGACCCGTATCATATATGATACTATTGAATATTACATTTGATATTCAGTTATTCTTTCTTATTTGTATTTGGCTGTTATGCTATTGTAAGCCAGGTAATTTTTGTTATTAAAGTAACTTAAGTGTTAAACGTATTTTGGCGAAATAGATATAGAAATAGAGCTTCGAGAGATGGAACTGTCGCATGCATTGCGTGTACATTGGAACTGTTTAAAATATCAGTTATCAGCAGTAAAAGAGGCGTTACTCTCTGCTGCATATGAAAAAAAGTAGGGAAAGCTACAGTGGGACAGTAGGAGACCCTGTACTTGGTCTTAGATGGCAGCAACATTATATACATCCTCATATATACGAGTATATACGAATTTACGTGTACACACATTATTTTACACTTGCGTACATACCTGCAATCGCACACACGCACACTGCGGCTTCTTTACTTATCCTAACCCTAGAACAGACAATTTATTATCTAATATCTTCCGTTTTTAAAATCAAATTTATTTGCAAATCGCACCAAACATTTCAAGCATTATAAGCTTTTTTCATGCAAAACCGAAAGCTATTGATTGTAAAACTGTACATGCTGTGTCAGTTAGGAGAACATTTTCGTGATTTGAGGAGGCCGAGGTAATATCGAATATTCAAATGAAACTTGAGCAGCTAAGGCAATACACGAACCTAACAACAAAAGAGAATTAAGTCTTTAACTCTTATAGTTTGTGAGATCTAGATGTTCATACGGACAGACAGGCAGGGCTATATCGACTCAAGAATATATATACTGGGTTCTACCATACTTCCTTTTCTCTGTTACACACAAATGTCAAATACACAAACTTAATATACCATTTTCTACTCGTTTAAGTACAGGGTCTAAACATTCTGAAACTCGAAGAAAAGCCGCTTGTCATGCGATTTATTACCACACATCTCTATGCATGTAAGTTGACACGAAAGTGGTAGAACTAATATGCAAATAGTACTAGCTTCAGAAATAGAAATTGAAATCAAAATCTGGGCGAGTCTAGACAACATTCAGCTTTAAATGCCGAAACTACTATAAGACAGGGAATCAAGCAGAAGGGAGTGGAATAAAACAACAAAGCAATTTGGCCAACCGCAAAGCGAGCAAATTAGCTGAGGTTTTTCGATTGAGCTGAGCAAAGGGGGAAAAGGGGGGAGTGAGGAGGAAATCTGTTGGTGACAAGTCAATGGAAGAAACAACTGTCAAAAGCAACAGCAAAGTGAAATGGAACGAATCCAATTGGCGGCTTAGAAAAATGCAGTTGATGTTGAGGAAAACGAAAAAAATTACATACACACACACACAGACACACACACATAGAGAGTGGGAAAATCTTCAAACATGCAACTTGGGCGGCAATTGAAAACTCATTGACAGTTGACAATTGCACAAGTAAGAAAAGCATGGGGAGTGAGGGGAAAACCAAACTCAATTGCAGTTACATTTCCATTTTTATTTCCCTAGCTTTGTGTTTTCTTTTCGCTTTTCTTTTTTTTACTTTTTGGAGAACTTTGTTGTGCAGCTTGTCATTGACAGGAGCTGGGAGCTGGGAGCTGGGAGCTGGGAGCTGTTGTTGCTGCTGCTGTTGTTATTCATTTGTTTTTCCCCATTTGCTTGTTATGTTTTGGTTTCGCTTCATTTTGTTTTATTTCTTAACAATGCCGAGACATTTTCCATTTGAAATTGTCAACAGCAATTGATATGCATTTCCTTAGATTTTCACTGATTGCGTCGAGAGATTTCCGTCTTTACACGAGTCATAGTTCCCTTAAATTAAAGTGAAATAATCAGTATATTTATATGAAAGTTAATGATACAAAATGAAATGTTGAAGTCCTGATTAAAACAATATTCAGAGGCTACAAATAGTCCAACAATTTGCAGCAATAAATTGCAAAAAGAAATGCATTTTTTAGCTTTTTTGCAATTTTATTTTTCATTTTAATTTATCTCACACTTTTCTTTTCTTCTTCTTTTTTTTGGGCATGTGAAAATGTGTTTTGAGATTTGAAATTTAATGCACGTACTCAATGAAGAAATTCCAACAGCAGCGCATTAGCAGACATGCCCCTCAGCAGGGTCAGCAGCTGACTGGAGGAGGGGAGGGGCACTGTGAGATGGCTGCCAATTGCTTTTCAACATATTTGATGCGGCAATGGCAATGGCAACGCAGACTTTCGACATTTTGCAACTTGGCCACGTACTAAAACGTTGGCAGCAAAGTGTAAAACCAACACACAGCCACAACAACAACTGCTGCCGCTAGAGCATCGACTATATGTACCTATATATAGTATAAGCAGCAGTAGATATATGTATATACTATGTGTATGTATATGCCATGTTGACCAAACAACAAACATCAAATGTAATCGCAGCTAATAAGAAAACTAAGCAGCTCCTTGCAGGTCACGATTTACGCTCGTTTCGCATTCGATTTGGAATTTGGATTTTGCGATGTGATGCGCCATTGGCCAACAGCAACTGCAACACAAATATTGCCAGCACAGTGGGGCAAGAAACGGAAGAATTAGTTGCTTTGTTGCAAGTGAAATTCTGCGATAAATTAGGGAAATTTTCTGTCTGAAGATACTGGTTGAAATAGGAAGACATTGAAAGTAAAATAATCCACTTAATATTAGTCACAAGTTTAGATCGACATCTATGTATATATATCGAGAAATATCGAGAATTTAAAAATGAGATTGAAATTATTAATATTTATAAATTATTTATATAATTTGGCTTTCGATTTCATCATATCACTTCAGCAATAAGAAATGTGTTTAATATATTCCTTCATGTTTTCCTGATATTAAGCTGTATTATACCATGAAATATATAAGCAGCAATTATTTTCGTCAATTGACTCACACTGTCACATTACATACTCGTCCCACTGTGCGTACTCGCTCCTCGTAGGGGCATGTCAATGGACATTTAATGGCATTCGCCATTATGCAGCGCATCAAATGTGCACCAAATACGCTTCGTTGGCAATAAATGCTGCATGGCAAGGTTTTTGGGTCTCCACTCCTTGCACTGGCCAAGTGTCTTGGCCTCAGCTGTCCTTTCGGCTTGTCTTGGACTTGGCTTTAGGTCTGAGCCAATCCAGAGCACGAATTGCAATTTTATGCAGCTTTCGTTGCGTCTCTCGTAATTTTTCGTAAATTTCTCCACGTACTTGCATTCCATCTTCGTCCCATGTCGTTCCTCTATCTGTCGTCTGTCTGCAGGTCCGTTTGGCTCTGGCTAGCCCGTCGATTGTAACGGCATAACCTTTGAATAAAATTAGCATTATCAGTGCATACTATAACTGCAGCCGCATTGGTGGCCAGGTGTGTGCTCCGTGGGATCAATAAAAATTCTCAATGTGCGCCTGATGTGCCACATGATGCACGGTGGCCATTAAGCAGAATCTCATGCCCCGAGTCTTGTGGAAAATGTTGCCGATTAATGCATTAGTAAGTAGCCAAAGCTAAAATTGATCGACAGCAATTCATAACAATTTGGGCCAAGTTGGCAAGGACTCTTAGTAGTAGATGGCAAAAGGAAGTTTGCAAATATTTAACAGTAGTTTAAGCTAACATGCAATACTATAGATTAGAAAACAGTTGAAGAATAATTTCATGTATTCATAACATTTAGCTTTTGACAGTATGTAGATGTATGTCAACGTCTCTCTTGTTGCTATTAACCTTTAATGCCTAGCAAAATAGGGGATCTACTATTATCGACAACTCCCGATTGTAACATTCGATATTATTGATTTACACCTCATAAGAAGCGTAATTAAAGCATAAATGTAAATAAAGATAAACTAAAGTAACTACAATTTTATACGAATTTACCTTGAATTTTAAACTAAATAATTTAAGAAAAAATATGCTCCATAAGCGACTATTTTTTCGATTCAACACTAAATAGCTTTAAAACTACACATAATAGTCTGTATAAATATTAGAAAGATACATTAATTAGCTTTTAAACGAAGTATAGTTTGTGAAACTCAGATATGCCATTCTTGCATTCTAGTGTTATTTGAGCTTGACAAAAAAAGGGCCTTGTCTCTATGCAAAACTTTATTGGGGGCACACATCAATTACCAAGCTGCAAACACCCAATTTTCCTACTGAAAATGTTCGTAACTGGTGGAAAACTAATTGGTGGAAAATTAAGTTTTTGCAGCAGCCGAAAATGTTGCGCAAATTGAAATGCAATCGGGCCAAAAGCGGATTATTGCAAAACTTTTATGATTGAATTTTGTATGCGGGGCCTCAAAAGCCTCACAAACAAAAAAGCGCAACGCAAACTTAATGCAGTGTGTGTGAGTGTGTGAGGAGTGTGTGTGTGTGTGTGTGAGACACATGTGCGACTGACAGAAAGCTTATGTATGAGCACTTTTATCGAATGTTTGCCAAAAAGGCCAAGTATTGTTGTGCCGGTTAAAGTACCCCCTCCCCCTGCCTCTCTGTCTCTCTTTCTCTACTGCCCATGGTATTTGGCCTTCTCTCTCGCACAGTACATTACACGCTGTTGGCGAGCGTTATAACGATTTACTCGTATATTTTGCTACTTTCGCTATAAAATATAAATATGCAATAAAACAAAACGACGACAGGCCGAGCATATGCATTACAGCGTCTTTGCTCTCACTCTATTTCCCCTCTTCACCTCTCACTACCTCTCTCTCTTCTTCTTCTTCGTACTGTGAAAATATTTGCTAGCAAACGAAGACATAAACTCAGAAATATGGCGCATTTGGCAAGACAAAAAACAAACTGGCAGCAGAAAGAAGCCAAGACAAAGGCATTTCTAAATGGCAGTAGCAGGCAATAGCGAAACGAGAAAAAGCAGCAATGGAAGAAGTAAAAGGAGAAGTAGAAGCAGAAGCAGAGGAAGCGACATGCCAACACATGAGTTACAGTGTGTACAACTGGGCGTATACGTAACGTCGTGTTGTGCTAAATTGCGCTCTCAGCTGGCGCACAAGTTGACTGCATTTCGCTTGCAGCTCGATAGAGATAGAGCAGCAGCGAAAGAGAGAGAAAAAGGTGGGTAGTAAGGGTAGGTAGCGCCCACTTTATGAAGCACACATATGTTGCATTATTGGCAGTGGGAGTGCAGACACTGCGGGAGCAATAAAAAATGAAAGGCTTGACAGGCAGAGCATTCCCTAGGCAAATCACTGCAGCTGCACATAAAGCAAATCGTTTGGCATTTGTTTTGATTTGCAATGATTGTTAAAAATATCAGCGACGACAGATTGAGCATTGTAATAAGCATAACAGTTACCCCATGTGCAGCCTCTTACATGCCACGTATAATGGAAATCAAGCTAAAGCAAATCATATACTAGGTGCATCACTGTCTTTTCTTTCAAATAGACAGAAAACACACAGGCTTATAGGCTTGTCATAGCTACGAGTAATAAAACTAAAGCAATCTACACAGATTCCTTCTGGAAGAAATTAAAGAATTCTGCACAAATATGAAAAGGTTTTTCAATAATTTTACATTTCACAATGAACCTCTTTAGGTCTAAGTAAACTTACTAATCCCATTTACTTAGCTACTTTTCTATCAATAGAAAAGGGCAAATATTTTTAACAAATTTACATTTAAGTTTCAAGTCAGTACTAAATTATATTATGTAGCCTTTTGCTTCGAATAGACTATAAAATACAGACTTAAAGTAATCTACAAGGATATATTTAATTCAGAATATTTATTATTTTATACATACCATAATACTTAACAATAATAATAAATGCTTACAGCTTGCAAGCAATGCGACAAATCGGTCTTTTGTACCACGAGTTATCTGTATCGCCCCAAAAGACCCTCCATTTCCCTTATATATGTAGGTGAGTAAGGACATATTAGTAATTATTTTCAATCAATAAGTTTTTATTAATTGAACATTATATTATATTATCTAGATTATTACCTAGATGCTTATCTAGATCATTATCTAGAATGTAGTTTGAATTTTTCCATATTACATTTACATTATTTTATTAGCATTTTACAGAAAATTTGTTCTGTTTGGTATAAGATGCAGATAGCATTTCCTGAGTGAATGCCTCAAACTTCTTTGAAGGATACCCCAGTTCCTGGGTAAGTCCTGCTTTGAAGACCTGCGAAGCGTAGTCATCTACCACTTGAAATTTTAGTTCTTGTTATTGAATCAACGAGCTAGTTCTGAAATCGTTCGAAGGAAGTAAGTACCAATTGAACAGATAATCCTTTTTATAAGCCCTCTTCCCTTTTCACTACAATCGCTTGCCTCCAATCCATTACCAGGCATTACACTAAGCCAGTCGATTGCTTTACTAACCTAACCCAACCTTGGAACAAGGTTTCGTTGCAAAATAAGTCTTTTTATTCAAAACGAACTAATTACACAAACAGAATCTCAATATTCTAGAATGCATCTCTAACAGAAAACTAATTGAAGAAGCACAGTGCCAATACAATATAGTAATAATATTGAATAGTATATTTTCCTTTATTTTTAAAATGTATAGTACTAAAGAGATATTATTTCCATACTTAAGCCTAGTTCTTATAAAATATTTGAATTTTTTAAATTTCAACCATGATAGTCTGTTTAAGACACTTAAAACTTTACTTATACGAATCTATGTTAATATTTACGTCATTTACTTTACTCAAACCACTCAATGTCAACAGACAGAGCCTTTTCCAAAGTGCACTTTTTGCGGCAGCCATATGCAGGTGACCCAACTGACCCTTTTAACAGACTCGCTCTCCACCTCAGGCCGAGAGTGAAAGTTTCTTATCATAATTTACAAGACAATTAGCCAGACAGTGTGTGCTGCCAACTGCGACCATATCGATGGGCAAAAAACTTTGTCTGCGAGCTACTTAAAGTTTACAGCAGTTGATAAGGGGTGGAGGGGGAGGGGCTGTGAGTGGGCAACTGGCAGACAATAATTAGCCAAATTTATTGTAATTAGGCGTACATGCCACGCAGCACACACACACACACACACACTCGAATAACTGCACGCAAACATGTGATACTTAAGGAGAACTTGTGTCCTGGTGGTGTTCCTGCTGCTGGTGCTGGTGCTGGTCCGTGTAATTATTATCATTACGAGTTAGAGCTGCACTCTGCAGCCCTTCTAATGGCAATGGGCCGTGTCGCATGTGTGCGTACGAGTTGAGAACGCATTTAATTGCACAAAAGGCAACATTTCGCAGTGCTCACAGTTCTCTCCACTCTCAGCGACATTTTAAATAATTCAGTTTGTTGTAAGTGCCCCAGGGTTGCATCTTTAAGGCATATGGCTAACGGCAGCCAAACACGGCAAACAGAAAAAATACTATAAAGCTACTATAGATAGAGAGAACAGGTAGAGGTAGAGAAAGTTTGCAGGAAGGCTTGTGGATGGCAAGGGGGGGAGAGGGAGCTGCTTGCAGTCGAGTCACGTCATAGCATGTCGCTAATTTTTCTACCTTTTTTCGGCACTCCTGACAAAAGTTTTACAGCAAGCCGCTGATGAACGGGTACAGAAATAAGTCAGATTTATTATGAAATCTTAAATACACTAACTATTTATTCTTACCTAAAATGAAAACTATAATTTACGAAAACATTTTAATAGAATAGAATAATAAACCAAGTGTGTGTATTAATTTATATTATAATTCAAAAATATTTGAAAAATGAACTATGTAAGTTAATATTTTTTTTTATATATTTAAAGAGTTTTAAAAAATAATCTACAAATAAAATTACAAAATAATTGGTGTACTTGTTGGTGTATGTATTATTCACTTAAAAAAGCAAGTAATAATATTAAAATTCGTTTTCTTTTTATTAGGATTAACAGTAACTGTAGACAATATACTTTATATTTTTAATAATTAATATAATTAACTTAGTATTTTAGCGCAGCGATACATGAACGTCAAAGAACAAAATGGTAATAATTGTCTTGAAGATGATCTGGCAATAATACATACATAAAAGCAAAGTTTTTAATAATTTTCTAACCTAGCTCGAGGTAAAATACCGAATTAATTCGAATGGAGAAGCCACCAAAAACAGAACTATTTTGGAAAATATATTAACATATTAGAAACTGGATCTTATAAGGATTTTTATGGGTTACATATGTAATTAAATAAACAATATCTTTTAAGAAACTAAATCTTATAAAATCAAATTGTTTTTTTTTTTAATTATTTTATTTTTTATAATATTTTATTTTATTTTAATTTAAGTTGTTTTTAATTTCATTTTATTTAATTTTGATTTAATTTGTAACTTCCACTTATTTTTAATAATTTTATTTTTATTTTAATTTAATTGGTTTTCAAATTAATTAAACTTATTTTGTATAAAAAGTGTATGCAGTCTTTGCAAGCTTTAAGTTGAAATTGGAGTCGGCTTTCAAGAGTTGGTTAAATATTCGCTTTGAGTGCTTAAATTGTGACAGCAAATGGGCAGTTGGTGGGGGCAAGTAAACGAATCCAGCAGAAGCAACAACAACAAAAACAGCAACAAATAGTGCAGCATACCACACGGCGCACGTTTTCTTTTGTAAACTTTATTATTTCGTGTTAAAAGTAAATAAACTTATGCGGGTCGCACAGCCCCTGCCACGGTGCCTTCCTCTGAGTGTCCACACTTAAGTGAAATACTAGACAAGGGGAAAAACAAACTCACACATGTGCCGCATCTGATGAGGGGGGTGAGGCAAGGGTAGGGTGTGAGGGGTGGTGGGGGGAGAGAACCGAGTGTGTGGGGTTGTGTCTTTGCATTGTTTGCCATTTGCGGTGGCTTTGGCTGTCAGTACAGCCAGTGCGAGTGAGTCCAAATTGAAATTGGACATTAGACGTACACACAAACGACATAACAAAATGGCAGCTGCCGCGACTCTGCTGACAACAACAACAACAACAACAACTACAACAACAGCAACTGAACTCACTCTGCAACTTGAAGTTCTCATTGCGAATGACAACGCCCCTGGTACGTGATTTCATTTCCGTTTTCGCCTTTTGTGCAATGCAACTCGTAACTCTGGCAACTCTGGCATCGCCACGCTAAAATTCCCCACTCCACCTAGCACTGTGCCAGTGTACACTCTACTCTCTCCACTCTCCACTCCCTACTCCCTACTCCCTAATATCAACATTCTACTACAGTGCTTTTCTTTTTCGGGCTTTCGCTTTGAATGCTAAAAAGACAAAAACTTCAACTAACTGTGACTGTAACTGTAACTGTGACTGTAATAGTAACTGTAACTACTGTATATAGTGCTTTGGCATTTACTTACATACACATGTATGTATATACTACACTGCATACATATATGGGTAGGTTCATTCTAGGCATCCGCATGTCAGCAGTTTACTTGGCATGCGTGTGCTTTTCATTAAGCAATTTACCGCTTGCCTCTGGTTGGCTGGCTCAATGTTTTTTCGGCAGGTGGCTCCACCTACCGCACACGCAACGCACTACAAATTATGAGCAGCTTGAGCTGATTTTGATGTACGAGAGTCTGTGCTAGGAATATGTGAATATAGGAAGAAGTAAGGTAGAAAAAAGAATTAGAAACGCGTGTATGTATATACTTTTAAAAATATTTATAAATTAATTGCAGAATTAAAAAATTATTAAACCATTTTTCACTAATCAACATAATAGCCTTAGCTTAGATATAAATATAAATAATTTATAGGATCATGTCAATAACTGCTAATTTTGATTACCCATTATGAAAACCAACTTATGTATCAAAAGTGTCTAAAAATTATGAAGATTTTTATATTCATTATGCACATCCTTTTCCGCAATGCTTAAGTCAGGCAATTAATTGCATTTATTAATGCTAAGAAACACCTTAATGGAGCCTGAATGCTGTATATCCGGTTCACATTTATCAAAAGCCTCTCTGCATAACAAAGAAGCCAACAAATTTTCATTAATATTCAATGATACAATGATTGATTACAGAAAACCAAAGCTGCCAAAAACAAATCCGAAAAAAACCTATTAAAAGTATTAATACTTACAGATTGATGTCATCATGTGATAGTATTAATTTCTCGTAAATTAAAAGTGCATAAATCACAACTGCTCCAGAACTGACTCGAAAGAGATCAAACCGTAGAGTGTAGAAAATGATGCACGTCATTAAATTATTTCCAATACATACATATATAATAAACTAATTAAAATCTGAAGCTTAGCCACAAATATTTTGGCTGAGTGTAAAGTCAATTAATGGCTTACGATTTACATAGATTAGCATTTACACAGAATTCATAAGCGAACACCTAATGACGATTAATGAAGAAGGGCCAAGAAAGCCCACGAACAGAGCGTGAGTTGACAGCGTACAGATGTTTTTTTGTTTGAGTAAAATTTAAATTTCAAAGTCAAGGTTAAAGCTCTATCGTATCGCATCGCATCGTATAATTAGCTCGCTCTGGTCTATGGGCTGTGGTCTCTGCTGCGCGGTCTGTGGCGCCTTGCATGACCAGCAGCTAAACTGGAGGCAATAAAAATATGCATAAAACACATAAAATACACGACAGCCACAATAACTAGTTGCTTACTAAAGACAAAAGAGCAAATTACGGCATAATTTTATTAGCAGTCCAATCTGCAGCGGCGTACTAATGTCTCATGCTGCAGCCTAGCATATGAAACCGAATATTTATGTTTCACTGATGTGGGTTAAATACATCGGAGAGTGACTAACGGAAGCTGCGCGTCAGTACGAAACTGTACCTCACCCTCTACGCCAACGATCGACATTTACATACGTATGAGTAAAAGATGGAGGCAAACAAAATACTAAACAGTTTTGGTTTCTTCTTCTTCTTTTCCTACATAAAATTAACAACAAGTTTGAGATTCGCTTGGGCCATGAATCTGTTTGACTATATATTTTCTTCTTCTTCTTCTTCTCTTTGACCATTTACTTTATTTAGTATTTAGCAAGCGTCGCTTGTTTGCACTGGGCTGACCGAAACTGAAAGAGACCTAACCCCAAGAGGGGAGCTAGCTTATAAATCTCAGCATCTACTAGCCAATATTTGGACATGGAGCGAAAATTAAGCAGCCATGCTTATGATATACTGCCTGATAAACTTAATTTGTAGTTGCAATTTAACATCAGCGCAGCAGAAGGCAAAAAACTAGAGAGCGAAGACAACGACCGCAAATTATAATATCATCATAAATATAGCGCATTATTTATATGGATATAGCCCACTGTATAATGTATAATGAAGCTTGAGCAATATAGTATTTAAATGGCCAAATATAATTGATTAGACCAACTCTTCAGTCATTCCACTGTAGTATTACTAGTATGCCAAATAAGTATATTTAATTTCATCTTAATTCACTACACTAATTATAAACTACACAGATTATTATAAATGGGAATTCCCTTGACCCATCTAGCGCGGGGTATTTGCATTTTCAATCGATTACTTATCTAACATTTGTCATGAGTTACTACGCTTCCTGGAGGCGCTACTCGTCTATAAATAAGGCAAAGATTCGGACAATAGACTCATCGTGTAGCCTTCAAAGCAAACAAACTGTCAGAAGCGGCACCCAAAGCAATTTTTAGAAGTCATTTGAGCCAGACCCAAATTTTTATAACCAACTATAATTTATCGAACAAATGGAACTGGTTTCACACAACCAAAAAAAAACAACAACCAAATTAATGACCAAGGGTCTAAGATCACGAACAAATTCATTTCATATTCAGCTGCTTACGTTATAAGATTTTACGGGAATAAATTTACATGGGTTAGCGAAAAATTAGCAAGGCGAAACTACTATATATCTTTGATTAGGCCTAATCTTAGCGAATTAGAACTGGTTCTGTTTGGACATATTCATAATTGTTTGCATATTTATGACACAATGAACTGTTAAGTGCCAGTAAAATAAACCAGTTTAAATTTTATGTTAACAAGTGTAAGTTCCGTGTAGACAAGGTACCGAAAAAAGGAACATTATTTCAAGATTAAAATATATTTTATATTTTCCCGTTATCGTTGCTTCACAGTTCTTAAAAAATCAATTTGATGGCATAAATTAAATAATCAGACAATAAATTCTATGGTCAACAAGATGCTTACGCATGATGCATAGCAGATACACTGACAGAAATCGCAGCACGTACGAGAAATAGCGTAGGAGGAGCAAACTGCGCAATAAGCGTATCCTAGCAATCCCTAAAAAGGGAACACGCGAAGAGAAACACACTTTATTTTAATAAATATGTACATATTTACTATATTTATTACATTACTATTTACGAGCACGCAAAAAGAAAAGACACTGTATTTTAAATAATATTTATATATTTACATTTTACACACAATCATACATAAGTTGCTCGGCATGAACCAGCTGCAAATGAATAGACAATCGGTTCATCGATCATTAGTTCTTTGTAACCATTTGCAAGTTAACGATTATCACGCAATAAGGTAACGCTGCTGGTTGCCGATAAGGAACCTTGTTCTGTGACGTCATAACAATTTAGCATTTGTTCTTGAATGGAGATGTTAACTCATGTTAATAGTTTTTTCTCTATACAAATATAACTTTCAATTTAATTGATTTAACACGCAGAGTTGACTAATATTGGTTTCAACAACATTACTTTCATTTTCTTTAATGAGTTATCTTCCAAGGAGATGTAGTGGCGTTACCTTCATTCGCTACGCAACATCATTTGCCGCTCTTCGCTGCAACTCTGCGTTGAAGCCGTTACTCTGCCCATTAGCGCGCATCAAATTCTTTTTCTCTGTTTTATTTATGCTAAAATATTAATTTAGAATGCTTAAAATGTGCGAAATATCATTCAAATCCAATAAGCAGCAGATACTTAGTGTGAAATTTATTGTCAGCAACAAAAAAAAACTAACATTTTGAGTGTCATCAAGTTTTTCTCACGGTTTGCAGGCTCCCTCGCCCAAGCTAACGGAACTTTTCGCACAATTGGATTTGCTTAATTGTTTTTTAATATTGATAAAACTAAAAATTATTATGTGTATGTGTATGTTCTTTCCAGTGTAGTGGAATTGATTGGCCCCCAAGCTCAAAGAGTCAAACTGAGCTGCTGACGAGGGTGAGTGAATATTATTGATATTCTCAATATATTCACACATGTACAAGCAACATACATACATACATACATATACCATATTCAGTATTGGCAACAGGCACAACCAAAGGCAAACATATCGGACTTGGGGGCCGGTTTTACGCATGGCATCAGCAGCTGTTCGCCGTGGATCTTTCAATCGGTAGTTCATTAATTTAGTATAAATAGTTTGCGCCCAGCCCCGACAAAGACAGAAGCGATTCGAACGCCTGTGGAGTAAGAGTCTATCAATAATAATTATGGTAAGTTTCATTAGCTCAATTCTAGTGGATGGCTATTGATTTTTGTACACTCTTTGTAGAAATTCTTGGTTGTTGCCGTTGCCTTCCTGGCTTGCGCCAGTGCTGATGTGTCCCATTTGGGCTACAACTATCAGGCTCCCGCACCCGCTCCGGTGTATCAGCCCGCACCTGCCCCAGTGCACTACGAGGCTCCCGCACCAGTCTATCAGCCAGCACCTGCTCCAGTGCACTATGAGGCTCCCGCACCAGTGAACACCTATGTGCCACCAGCACCAGTGCATGTTGAGGCTCCTGCTCCAGCTCCAGTCTACCATCCCGCCCCAGCTCCAGTGCACTACGAGGCACCAGCTCCAGTGCATTATGAGGCACCCGCACCAGCTCCAGTACACTATGAGGCACCCGCCCCAGCTCCAGTGCACTATGAGGCACCCGCCCCAGCTCCAGTGAGCACCTACATTCCTCCAGCACCTGCTCCAGCTCCAGTCTACCACCCAGCTCCCGCACCGGCTCCAGTCTTCCACCCAGCCCCTGCTCCCGCTCCAGTGCGCATTGAGGCTCCAGCTCCAGTCTACCAACCTGCTCCAGCTCCAGTGCACTATGAGGCACCCGCACCAGCACCCGTGAGCACCTACATTCCCCCAGCACCTGCACCAGCTCCCGTCTACCATTCAGCTCCTGCTCCAGCTCCCGTCTACCACTCTGCCCCAGCTCCCGCTCCCGTCTACCACTCTGCCCCAGCTCCCGCTCCCGTCTACCACTCTGCCCCAGCTCCCGCTCCCGTCTACCACTCTGCCCCTGCCCCAGCTCCCGTCTACCAGCCACATCAGGCGATCGAGGAGATCGAGCAGCCATCCGCCGATGGATACCGTTACAAGACTGTGCGCCGTCGCGTCTACCGTCGCAACCGTCTGTAAACACATCTAGTCTAACAACGAACAACGAATTTCCCGTGGAACTTTAGTATAAACAAAACCCAAATATACCTTAAAAAAAATTGAAACCTCCACAAAATGTTTTCCAATCAAAGTGCAAGTCCACTCAATCAGCAATAGTCGCAATCACCTGCGAGTTTTACCTCTACAGACTCCATAGACCTCTCAGGGCACATACATTAAAGTTGAAAATTTATGAGAGCCTGAGGAAAAGTGGAGAAGAAAAATAAAGAAGAGATTGCAATAGTCGCGAGTACTCGACTGGAAGATGCTCTAGATATACATATGTATGTATTAATTTATGTACATAGATGTAGGTATAAGCATAGATATAGATATAGAATAGATATAGATACAGATATAGATATAGATATAGAATAGATATAGACATAGATATAGATATAGATATAGATGTAGATATAGATATAGATATAGATATAGATATAGATATAGATATAGATATAGATATAGATATAGATATAGATATAGATATAGATATAGATATAGATATAGATATAGATATAGATATAGATATAGATATAGATATAGATATAGATATAGATATAGAAATAGATATAGATATAGATATTGATATTGATATAGATATAGATATAGATATAGATATAGATATAGATATAGATATAGATATAGATATAGATATAGAAATAGATATAGATATTGATATTGATATAGATATAGATATAGATATAGAATAGATATAGATATAGAATAGATATAGATATAGATATAGATATAGATATAGATATAGATATAGATATAGATATAGATGTAGATATAGATATAGATATAGATATAGATATAGAAATAGATATAGATATTGATATTGATATAGATATAGATATAGATATAGAATAGATATAGATATAGAATAGATATAGATATATGTAATAAATATAGATAGCTATAGTTAAATCGGCTTGCAGATATAGATAAAACGAATTACATATGTATATGATTTATACCCACAAATTTGTATACCCAATTTCGCTTTTGTATTGAGTGTAGAGAAATTCAACCGGCCAGACAGACAGATAGAAGTCCAGGAGTTGCAAGTAAGTAGTTACCTCTTCTCTCTGTCTCTCCATCCGTTTTACACTTCTTGGTCTCCCACAGATTCCCCAAGGAGTCGGCATTCGGCATGCACTCACATTTATCACGAAATTTATGGTCTGGAATGAGCTTTGATGATGTGGAAATTTTTCTCGTTAGATTCAAAAGTTGCCACGCCCACAAATCTAAGAGCCTGTATAGCATTGGCCTCATCAGCGACGCTGACCACTTGTGGCTGCAATTTCGCTAACAAGTGCCAAGACACAACCAAGCAGAGAGAGGATGGAGGAAAGGGCAGCGGGAGAATTACTTGGCAAAAGGAGGAAAATTAACAAGAAAATGTGATGACATCGATGACGCTGTCGACGTCTTTACGATTTGATTAGGGAAATGTCTGCACCCCAGGCCGACTGCCAGTTCCTTGCTCTCAGCGTTGCCAGACTGTGAGACTATAGCACTCGCTGCTTGTTTATTTTTTCCGCTTTAAAGAGCAACCACAGTGACCGAGGCGAACCGAACTTTACACGATACTAATTAAAAAATGCTGCCAAATTAATTACGTAATTAAACCAAATCATTTTTTGCCCGGCCTAGCCATAGCAACCACATCGGAGCTGGATCAAAGCATGCTGATAAAGGAGTGGAAAGGAAGTGTATTGAATGTTGCATATAGCTCGTTGCGAACTGATTTTGTTAATTGCATTTTGGTCAAATATTGGCAGCTCAATTAAATGAATTAAAATGCGTTTACGCTTTGATGCCCACCACGCCGGGCCGGGGAATACAATCATTCCATCAGTGGGTGGCTGTGTACCGTTATGTGGGCACTAACATAAAAAATATAGAAATTATTTTGACAGGCAATTACAATTTGTAGACTATTCAATGCAACCGCACTAATCAGTTGGGGATTTGCTTTGCGATATGTGAAATGTGGTTTCAATTTTTATAAACATGTATAAAAAGGAGTGTAAAGGGAAGAACGTACCCAGTGGACGAATGTTCGCTTAATTAGAAATATTATTTAGAATTATATTAGAATAAGTATTTCATGTAAAATTCTACTGTACTCGCTTTCTTTGTGTATATTGTCGTTATATTTGAATCTCTTAGTGATTCTCACCTTTATACCCTCCCCCACGCCTTTATTTTCTGTTCAATCCTTAAATTTTCCTTTACTCTCGCTTTATCTTTAAATCATTCATTATAACTTCTGTTAATTGTTTTCAAATCTCTACAAGACTTATAAAGCCTCTGAAATCTAATCTACCCAACACACAAACACACACACACACAAAGGCAACTAATCTGCTCAAGCGCTTAGTGAAGCTTAAAATCCATATCACAATCTGCTCAGAAACGATTGCAATATACGCAATTTTCAGCCTCATTGCACTTGGATCAGCTCCAGTTTTCAGTTTCAGCCTGTGTCTATAGCCAGGTGGAGTGGAGTGGCGCGGAGCGGAGTGGTTGGGTGGTGCAGTGGTGGCTGAAAACAATTGACAGTCGGCTGCATTTGCAACCGCACTTAATTAGCAGTTAATGATGCTGGTTAACACGCATTATGGCCAACCTATATGGGCACCTACCCCAGCCCAACACCTGTCCAAACGTCCAGGTGTCTGTCTGCAATGTGTAATCAATGCTTTTAGGCGTCATGAGATTACAAAATAATCGCGAGGCAGCGCCACCCGAAAGTATGCAAAAGAAACGCGACAAAAATTACAAACAAATAAACCAAAATGAACGGACAGTTGAGAGCAAGCTGGACTGGCAGTTACCCTATGGAAAACAATAAGAAAAACTACTTATGAGCAGCAAACAAGCAATAGATGGCGCCAGCCATGCTTTCATGGCGTATCTGTAGAATGTCTTGCATAACTTTTATATGCTTGCGCCGATTCTAATGAAATTTTCAGCATATATGCATAGATTACTAAGCTAGTCGTGGAATACGCTTGATGAGTCTAGGGTATAGCGTCGGTACTCGAATACAAAACTTAGCTCCTTACTTACCTCTTACAGTTGACCAGGTCAGTTAGAGGCATAAGATAAAGCTGATTAAATATATCTATCTAACATAGAAACTGACAAACTAGCATGCCCCATTTCAACAGTTTTGCGCAGTATAAAAATCGCAAATAAAAATGCCAAAAAAAAGTGAAAATGCGGCGCATATAAAAATTGATGAGGAGAGAACGCAAAGCCTATGGCACACACTCCATCTGTCTCTCTTCGCTCCCTCCCGAGTAAAATTGACAGTATCTGCGTAATTATATCAGCTGTGGCACTGAAATGTTGCATGCCACACAACATTGCCTGGCTTCATTTATTTTTACTGTTACTGCATATTGAGGCAGGCATATTGGGCACACACACGATATGTGTGGCAATGCACTGTTTCACACCTGTTACCCCACCTCTCTACCCCTCGCCATCCACCTGCCTCGCCCCTCAGCACTCACTGGCTGTTGTTGTTGCTGCCGCATCGAACAGGCAGTTGCACTTCATTTGCTGCATTAATTTGTCGCGCGTTGATTTATCTCGCAGCACACACAGAAATACGGCGTAGTCATACTACGCCGGACTTTACGAGCCGCACTTTAAAAAGAGAAGAGTAAATATACGCACGTATCTTTATTCAATATTTAATCCATTTTTTACAGCATTATTAACAGTTTTAACTCGGCTTTATGCAAATGTTATCGACCGAAAGTGAACTTGTGACATCTGCGTGGGCCGCTTCATTAGGCTCGACGCCAAGGTCAGCGAGAGGTCAATTCACAGCATACTACATAGTACAGGAAACAGGCAACTTTAGACTTAAGACTTGATCTAGGCATATTTTAGTCGCAAAGAAAATACTTAATCAAACGCAGGCTCTAAGCCAACTTGGCTTATGCAAATGAAACGCCTAATGAACTGATACTTTGAGCCGATTACAGATAAATTAGATATTAAGTGTGCAAAGTTGCTGAAATGTGGTATTAAATGAAAGGAACTTCTAGTTTAGGTACGTATACTGGAAGTCATTGATTGGTAGAGTGTTGGGGATAAAGAAATTTTTGAATAATAAAGATATAATTTGAGTAGTTCCTTACTATGGTTATTTTTATATAACTAAGGTATATTGATTTACTTTTTATCTATAAACATTTCTTATTATATTATATTATAAAATAGTATACTATTTTTCAAGGTTAGAGAAATTTATTTTCTTTAGAAAAATTTCTTTTAATTTCATTTAAAATTTATTTTTTTACCCTCACATTTTTATTTACATTTAGAATTTTATAATCTTTATTTTATTTTTTTACCCTCACATTTATATTTACATTTAGAATTTTATATTCTTTATATAAGACTTTGAATATAATTCTTAATTTTTTTTTACAATTATCTTTTTAAATTTCTCTGTCGACTACCACAAATATGTGAATGGTAATTTTTAAAAATTGTTTAAAAAAAAAGACAAATGTAGCTGTAATAAAATAATAATAGAAATTTTCATATTAATTTCTTGATTTAATATTTGATAAATATTTTTAAGGAAATACCTGAAAATGACAAAGAATAACCCCATCGAATATAGACATTGATTTCAGTCCGTATTCAAAACTTCAGCTTTAACAATATGTTTATTTTTTACACATTGTGAGCTCGATTTAATCTCAACTAATCGACTGCAGGCGAGTGAGCTGCTATAGTTATTTTTCTCTTCAGTTTGCAAAAGCCATAAAAATGTAATTGAAACATTTGGTGTCAATCGCAGGGACAGTAATTCACCGCAAATATTGCATGTTGTTGAACTCTCACATTTCTATGCAGTATGTAGAGTGTTTTCTCTATTATTTTTCACCCTAACAATTTTTATAGATGTGATGTGAGTGCAGCAAATATTAACAGACATATAGCTAAATTACGTGTGTGTGTGTGTGTGTGTATCTATGCATGTCTGTGTGTGTGTTGAAAATATTTTTGCAGTTTCAGTTTATTGGCGCTACGAAAATAATGGAATTGTCAAAAAAATAAAAGCGGGTTAAGTGCTTGTTTGCATAGCTTTTGTCGCCTCTTCGTTTGGCATGAGCAGAAAACTCTACCATATTTACACACATACTATATATGTATATATCTATTTGTATGTATGTGTATTCGTTATTCGCATAACAATAACACATTGAGAGTCGCCGAAATGTCTCTGAATTGCTGACAGTGCTCGACAAAAGTTTGTTGTCTCTACTCATTGGCAATTTGTGTAATTAAAAGTGCGAGAAAAGTGTCCTTCAACAGAATGTTGTGCCACGCCCACACGCCTGCCCACAGTTCAGCGCTAATTTGTTTTTCATGCTGACAGAGAATGGAAATGAAACGTCGGCGTCCGTCGTGCTGGCGTCAAGCTCAACTTTTGACCTGAAGCCATGGCTGCCTCACTCCACTTGCATATGCGTAGTTATATCTGAATCTATAGATATGTATCTGTAGCTGTATCTAAAAGTGTATCTATCGCATGCAAAAGCATCTGCGCGCCATAAAAACGCTGCCATAATGCACAACAATGACAACAAATGGCCAAAGACCAATTTGGCAAGATGAAATTAACCAAAGAAATAAAAAAAGAAAAACAACTGACCAAAAAGTATCTTTTATAGTAGATAGGTATTGTCGTGTAGTTAAAGACAAAGCCGCAGACAATAGCCACACTCTGGTCCGCCCTATCACAGCTAATTAAGCAAACTAATCACAACAACTTTGTGACTCGCTCATCAGCGAACTGCCGCCACAAGTCACTAACTATAAGCTCAAGCATGATCACAACGCTGCTCTGCCCAGCTCTACTCTACTCTGCTCCGTTCAGCTGCTGCCGCTCAGCTGGTAGTTGACTTTGATACAAATAAAGCATTTATGTTTTATGCAAATGAATTATTTAAATTTAAATTCAAGCAATGGCAAACAAGTGCGAATAGCTACCGCCAAGCAGCAGCACCGACCCATACATACCCTGTAGTTATAGCAACGGAGTATAGATAAAATATTTGAAATATTTAAATTAAGTTATTGCTGCTACTAAGTTGATCTACTTCAACAGTTTTACATAAATAGATATACAGTAGAGTCCGGCTATAACGACTCTGCCTAAAGCGTCCGTCCGGTTATTGTGACGAAAACTCGATGGCTTGGTTGGTCCCCATACAAACTTATATGAAAGGGACTCCGCTTAGTACGTTTCCGCTTTTAGCGTCAAACCGCCTATACAGACGGGATTTTTCACAATTCAACCGGATATTGCGACGTACCGAAAAAAAATACAGCGAAATAATGCCATATTTAAGCATCAAACGACGCTGTTAGAAATGTATGTATCTATCAGTGATCGGCACCCTTGCTTGTGTGTGTAGCAGCGACTCTACTCTCTCTTAGTTTTAGTTGTCGCCTTAGCAACGCTGCTGAGAAAAAGAGAGAGAGAGAGTCGAAGTGCAATACCGACGTCACACAAATGTTTACAGCGTGCGTGTGCAGACCTCATCGCCTATTCCATGAGATGTCCCGTTATATTTCTAGTTTTTTCTGATTTTTTTCAAGTAAAACTGAATGCGTAAATTCACCAAATGTGAGTTATTGCGCAAAATGCGCCATAGTGAGCTTCTGAATAATGCATATGTATACGACTAAAAACCTATGTTATTGAATTGAATTTATTAAATTTTTGGTTTTGATTAAAAAATTAATTTCTTTTATTTTAAAACCTATTACAAACATGGCAACCCTAAAATAAACAAAAAAAAATTTTTTTTTGCTCCTTTTGGTTAATGCGTCGTCCGGGTATAACGACGTAAATTCGTCGGTCCCTTGAAAGTCGCTATAACCGGACTCTACTGTACTTAAAATATAAATGAAATAGTAAGCAAATAATAGTAAGTTAACAGACTAAATTTTTAAATTCTATTTATTTTAGTTAGGATAATAATTAAAAAAATCGACATAATATTTTGGTACGTCTATTGATACACAAATATATAATTTTTATTTGAGAAATACACGTAATAAATAAATTAAATAAAAAATATTAAAAAATTCTCATAATTCTAGTAGTATTATACAGTTTTTAGGAACATCATTAAATTTTAAATATTAAACAAATGATTGCTAAGGCAGCTGCTAAAGATAAAAACGTTAAAAAACTAATATTATTTTTACAAATATTCAAACTTAATTTGTTATAAAAAACAAAAAATTTTACGTATTTTTTTTATTAATTTGGAATAAATAATACACAATTTTAAAATATTTTAAAATAGTTTTCCTTTGCTTAATTTCTCAAATTGTTTAAAAATTATTTTCAATTCTTTAAAATATACAATATATTTAATACAAAAGTTAAATTTATGTCAAGCAATAAGTATTATTTTAAATTAACTTTAAGTTATATTATATTTAATTATATTAATTTTGTTATATTAACTTTATTATATTAATTTTATTATATTAATTAATTATTATTATATTTAAAATAATAGAAAAACCTAAATAAAATTAGAAAATAAAATTTTTATACAATTTATCTGTGATGGAATTTGAAATTTTAAATAATACCTAACATTGTTATTTCAAATGATTTTTTATTTCTATTTAAATTTTTGGTATTCTAAATGTAGTGCATAAATAAAATATAAAAATTGAAATAATTCTCTGTTTTTAGTTTGTATTTTAAAAACATTTTAGTGGCATTCTTGCCATCACAGAGAGTTCTTCTTATCAGACCCGCTAAAGTCAATTTGATACCCTATTCGCCATTAGCCTCTGCGTAACCAAGTGCTGACAATAAAATTCTGGTTTCTGGCATATTAAAAGCCTATAATTTGCGCAATTCTTCATTTTGTTTGTCTGCTCGACTCAGCTCCGAGTGTACGGATTTTATATAAATATTCCTCCAATCGGATAGACCACAACATACTCAGAGCTGAATCGTTCCAAGTAACATCTTCTCCAACCCAAAATGGTTAGTTAGAAGTTTCTTAGTCATCATAGAGTTGGCTGCAGTTACTCCAACTGGTGTTAATCCTTCTCTTGTGTTCTTTGCAGAAACTTCTTGTTGTTGCCTTCGCCCTGCTGGCTGTTGCCCACGCCGATGTGTCCCATCTGACTGGCTACAACTATGCCCAGCCTGCTCCAGCACCTGCACCTGCACCAGCACCTGCCCCAGTGAAGGTGGCTCCTGCACCTGCACCTGCTCCAGCTCCAGTCAACACATACATTCCACCACCTGCACCAGTTGAGGTGCCCGCTCCAGCTCCTGTGGTTCCAGCACCAGCTCCAGCTCCCGTCCCAGTCCCCACCAACCAGTACATTCCACCAGCTGCCCCAGCACCCGCACCAGTTCCAGTTCCCGCTCCAGTCCGTGTGGCTCCTGCTCCAGCACCGGCTCCAGCCCCAGCTCCAGTCCCCACCAACCAGTATATTCCACCAGCTGCCCCAGCTCCCGCACCAGTTCCAGCTCCCGCTCCAGTGCGTGTGGCTCCTGCTCCCGCACCAGCACCCGCTCCCCTCGAGGAGATTGAGCCCATCTCCGCTGATGGCTACCGTTACAAGACCGTGCGTCGCGTGATCCGTCGCCGTCTATAAATGGCTTCCATGCTCCAGAACTCGAGATTTGATTCAATAAAAAAAATTATTAAGTTTGTGTAAAAAATACAATTGGATTTACTCAAAGCGGAGGGGTGAGAACTGAGCTCATACAGTTCCTAGTTGTCCATATCAATGACACCATCTGTCATTAACGGTTTTTGTGTACTTCCGCCTGCTAGAGATTTACTGAGTGCGATGAAGACCATTGCCAGCATGAGATTAACACATTTATTAGGTAAGACATAAATCCCATTTGATATTCGAATTATGCAAAGAGTCTGGGAATCAGCTTAATATGCCAAGCATTTGCTCCGAAAATAAATTAACCAAATGTCGATTCTCATTCGAAATGAACTGACCAAGCGAAAACAACAGCAACATAATTCCAAGCAAATTATTATTAATATCAGCATAAACTTGAACTGATGCCATAGGCTGGAAGCACATTGTCGGAGCATAAATCAGCATTGGGTGAAGCGGCAGAAGCAACACAAAAATATCTGAAAAATAGCCAAAAATACAACTTAAATACGAAGTTAAACAAGAAGTATTGAAAAACAGACCCGATAAAAAAAATACACAAAATAGTTGGCTAAAGCGAAGCTAAAATACTCTTAGGGCACGAGAAGCAAAATATAAATAAGAAGTATTGAAAATTTAAATTAAATAAAATTAAATTTAAATACTTTTAAATCAAGTTTTAGAATATTGTGATAAAATAACATTGGAATAAAACATATTAAATACTTTGAATGAAAAAGTGTTAAAGTTATATTATAATATTTAAAGATAATACAAAGTGTTGAATAAAAAATGTCTTAAAATACACTACAGAAGTTATTTATGAAGAGTAAATTAAACATTCCAAAATATATGATTACACATATATATTTTTAACTTTATATATTTATATTATAGTAATGTTTTAACAGAAAACTATATAAATTAATAGTGTACAATAAGTATATTAAAATAAAATATTTTATAAATATATAAACAAAAATTATAAAAACGTTTATTTTTTTACCTATTACGAAATAAATAAAAATATATATAAATGAAATATAAAGAGTAAATTAAACAGTTCAAAATTTACATAGTATGTATACATAGTATGTATACATAACTATAATATTATTATTATTATATTATTCAACAGAAAAATAAAAAGTGTGTGCATATAAAGTACATATATTAATTTTTAATTTCAGACTATTAAATTAAATAAATCTATACATTTGCTAATTTTTAAAAATTAATATTTAATTATTTTTTGGAAAATATATGTAACCAAATAAATTAAATAAACAATATTATTTATCCAGATGTTTCATAAAAATGTCTAAAAGTATATAAATAAATAATATATAATATGTATTTTAAAATACAAATTTTTTGATTAATAAACTTACTATTAAATAAAAAAATCTCTATATTTAAAAAGTTTTGAATATTATAATGTAATATATGTAAAAATATTTTAAAACTCAAGAATATAAGACAAGTATATTGAGTACAATTTTAAGTGCTTTACTGACGTATTGTAGAATCAAATTAAACTGCTAAAATAAAGAATTAAAATAGGAAATACATATCAAATACACAGTTACACCGTACTTCTTATCAACCGCTGATAACAATACTCAACTAAATTGATTAACTGTCAGACAGGAAGACATATGACACATATTTCCTGAGCATGAAATTGACTTAATGTGCATATCTCATAAACATAACAAAGCCAATAACAGAAGAAGCAAAAAGTAAAACAAACGCAGACAAGTTAAGACTAGATGAAAAATGAATGGAGTGTAGCTAATAGAGCGGGTGACCCACGGACAAATGTACATGCATCAAGTCAAGTCAAATCGCAGCTAAAAAAAGAAGAGAAGAAGCAGAAATAGCAGACAACGATTCATATGTAAATAGTCAATGATTTTTGATCTAATTAAAGAAGCTTTCGGTTTCAATAGTCTGACCCCTAGTCGAAGCCAAAAAAAGCAACAATGTTTTAATGCATTGTCTTGAGGTGAAACCCGTCGAACCACTTGGCATTGGACTACCCTGCACCACTCTTCCGAATCTCTTGAGTCGAATGTATCTGCGAGATACTCGTACTCTAGTAGCTGTAGCTCGTGGCACTTGAGGGCACAACGGATAGCGTGGCAGCACGCAATTAATTTGCGGCTTCTGCGACTGACCCCTGATTACTGATCACTACTGATCCACTGTGGCTATGGCTATAAAAAGCGCTGCAAGTTTAGAGTTCAGCACCACACGTTGACTTGTGTTTCGAGCAGCAACAAGAGCAACATAAACCAGCCAACAAAATGGTAAATCAATCTCTCGGCCTCAATCTGTCTCAATCAAGGATCTTAACTCCAACAATCCATTCACAGAAACTACTCATCATTGCGATTGCCTTTGTGGCCTGCGCCTTGGCGGATGTCTCGGAATTATCGGAGCAGGGCTATGACTATCCACAGCCAGCAGCACCGGCACCAGCATATATACCCCCACCACCGCCACCACCACCACCGCCGGCACCAAAGAACACCTATATTCCTCCTCCTCCACCACCGCCACCACCGGCACCAAAGAACACCTATATTCCCCCTCCTCCTCCAGCACCACCAGCACCAGCCTACATTCCACCAGCACCAGTTGCCCCAGCCAAGGCCTACATTCCACCCCCACCACCACCACCACCGCCAGCACCCAAGAACACCTACATCCCCCCACCCGCCGCTCCTTCCAATGCCTACATTCCCCCTGCACCCGTGCAAGCCGAACAGCCTGTGTTTGAGGAGATCGAGCAGCCTGCTCAGGATGGCTACCGCTACAAGACCGTCCGTCGTCGTGTCTTCCGTCATCGCAACTAAGCAGCGACTCCCCACCCCCACCTCCTTCCCCATCCAACCATTTATTGTTGACTAATGTGATAGACCATCGAAATTAATGAAAATTTAATTTTCAAAAATAAAATAGAATTTTATAGCAAAATATTAGAATTTTATTTTAGTTGTAAAAGGGTTTAGAAATTAACTAAATACGAATGCTGAGTAAACATATAATAAGTAAATGCCAAGTAATTCCACACTCTAATGAACTAGCTAGGGCTGGCTCGGACTCTCCTCCAATAGGCCTCTGGGTTAGTTTATCAATACAATATGGTGGAGTCCTGGTCATTACAGGACAGAAATCGATACTGACTGTTATCACAGTGGATATGACAGGAAAACCATTGGTCCTTCTTGGACAGATCTTCGGCTTATAATATATTAGTGGGTACACCATTAAAATAGAATATAATAGATTTGAGCATTATTCAATTATTCACAAAGTTAATATAAGTCACCTCGATGGCCAATGCGTACCATCGACTCAGTGTGACGAAGAATAAATGCCACAACACATCTTATGTGTCTTGTCAGCCATAATATGGAGTAAGAAAAAGTATCTACTTGGGTTCTGACGACCTGGCAGATACAGAAAGTTCCAACAAAAGATTTAGTCTCCTCCAACCGATAGGGAACTCCCTTGGCACAAAGGACCGTCTGGTCGGACTGCTTCCATGGCATAACTACCTAAATATTGTATTATTATTCTTATCATTATCTCTATATATCATAATCATAAACATAAGTTAAAAATTGGGAATACATGAAACTATTCCCCACCAATCGTCATAAATTCTTTTATCTTCAACTGTCGCATAAATAACTCTGCAATTTTCGAAAATAAACTACATAAAGTTGATTTGGGAGTGTGGGTAAAAGGTTTTTTTCTGTGTTTTAAAGATAACACAAGTCAGTTGTGAATAATTTGCAAGCCACAAATCGATTCGTGGCATATTGAGCAATCCAACAGGTCATCCCTTTAAGTGAATCGAGCCCAAAGCCACTTTACTACCCACTCAACATGCCGCAGTGCATAACCATAGCCATAGCCATAGCCATGTCTATATGGAGTGGATGTGCCATCCGATGTTTTCTACCACAAAAACCCTAAACAAACCGCTCAAGGCCAAACACATGTCGCCGGCATGCACAGAGAGCACAGAGCGCCCGATCCCATCGTCTCTATCGAGTGAGTCTGTTGTAAAAAGGTCAATTCAACGACCAGACCAATTTGGGAGTAACCCAAACAAACAACAAAAACTGCAAAATAAAATAAGGAAGACAGACCGAAAAGAAAGGAGCGAACATCAACAACAACAACGACAAATACAAACAAATCCTCGATTACAAAATCAAACAGCAAAGCGGCAAAATTTCTTTTCATATTTTTTCATGTTTTTTCTTGGCTGTAGTAAAAAACAAAGAAGCCAGAGCTTGTGCTTGTGCTTGGCCATAATGCAAAATGGGAAAATATGCGAATTCAATAAACTGCTGCTGCCCCACTCCCCGCTTGGCAAGTCATTTGGCCAATTGCTATTGACTTTGCTCTAAAACGAATTTCCTTTTGGCCAACGCCGCCAGCTAGCAATATGCTCAACCTGCTCCTGGCCAGGCTCCGGTCCACACATATTTTGCACCCAGTTTATGCTGATGACATGCAAGTGGCAAAATTATTTTGTCGCTCGTGCATTCTGCGCCAAGCGTATAATGAGCAGCAAACAAGCTGCGGCGCATCAGCAGACCAAACGGCGCACTGACACTACAAAAAAAACTAAGGAAAAAACAAACATAGAAATGTAATACAGACTGTGAGACTAGAAGTTACCCTCTAAAAAATGCAATAACTCTCTTCAATGAGGAACTATTCCATACTCCTTGCTGCCATTTAATTGGCTACTCATTTTCGCGCTTCAATTTAAAAATATATTTCGCTCTACAATCGGCTCTCTGGAATGTACATATGTATGTATGAGTTGTGTACACAACGGTTCTCTCAAACTGGGTTGCATCAACCAATTCATATTTTACTTTCGTAGCCAACTTCATGTTCTGCCCACAATTCAAATTTAAATTAATATTAGAAATTATTGTTTTATTTATATCACTGTTGTAATTATTTTTATTATTACGTATTGCCATTGCTATTTCTATTTTATTCAATTTTAGAATAGCAATAATTTTTGTCTCTTGTTCAGTTCACTTAACTGGTTCCGAGTAATATTACTATCGATCTACCACCACATCTTGTTCGGTTTGAGTTATCGTTGGCAATGATATTTGAAATTTAAATTTTAAAGTCAATGTTATCGATAAGCGCAAAACAGTTGACAGTGCTGCGAATTTAAATATTTATAAAAGTTAATTATTTTGAAGTGACAATTAGCAGCTGGGGCAAAGTACGCACTTCTTTAAGGCTTACCTATACCCTAGTATTAAGCTGTAAATATGTGTATAGCCAGTTAAAATTGTAATACCCCTATAGTATAAGTTGCTAATAATAGTAACAGTAGGCTATAAGAAATTTATATATTAATTAAACAGAATTTTAAAAAAAAAAAATTATAAATCTCAAAAAAACTTTAAGGCAATGTAAACTATATTTTTTGTAAATATTGAGAGCTAGTTTAATACACTGATCTGGCAATATTGCTGGCATTCGACAGTTGGCAACCCTGTGTGTTTGCAACAAACTTTAATACAAATATTGCCAAATATTACTACGTTCTTTTGTATATATACCCCATGATTTTTGAAGAGTGTAAAAAACAGCGATAGACAACGTTAGGCCACCGCACAGACCACCACCCAGTGCCCTCCGCCTCCCCCAGCCTCATCAAGCCGCTCGACTGCAAACCACAGCCGCCTTTGTCGCCGGCGTGTGACATACGAAAATTCCCCACGGAGTCTATCAACAGTTGATAAAGCAAGTGCGTGTGTGTGTGTGTGTGTGTGGGTGTAGCACACTTATGCTCAGTCTGAGCATTGGCATTCGCTTTTGCCTTTTGGTATGTACATAAGTTTATTATTTTGAAGGTAATTGGATTTGTGTTGCAGCCAAGAAGCTAGAAAAAAATGAAGTGGAGAGTGGAGACTGAGGGAGCGATGCGAGCTCGTCTTGTTGCTGGACGCGTCGCATATTCTGTGGCAAAATAATAAGAAAATATATATGTTTTTTCTTACACGCCGACAAGGACAATGAACCTAAGAGCCAGAGCATTATTGGAGATGGAACTGCAGACGGGGAGCGTGAGCATCTCGAAGAGCATGGGCATGGAGCTCCCTCAATCGCAATTGCAACATATGCTCGGGCCAGGGAGTCGACCATTGGCCATTGGCCATTGTTTGCAGTCGTAATTGTTTTCCTAATGGATAAAGTCTATAAATTTCCTTTTGCCACGACACACGACACACAGCCAAATGCGAAATATGTCACGAATGTTAAGCGTTTTATAAACGACGTGGATAAGCAGGAGTCAGGAGTACATAAAAGCTGAAGCAGCAGCAGGAGCAGAAGCAGATGACTGTGAAAGATGTGGCAAGTTATCGATGCCCCAGCCACCACTCAGCGGGAGAGAGTGCAGCGCAGCAGCAAGTGCTTTTGCCAATGAATGGAAAATTAAGTTGTTTATGGATCTGACAGTGAAATCTTTACCAAATATCTTCCGGCCGCAAGTGGGAGTAAATACATAATAAGAAGTAATACTTGAACTTTTAGCAAAACATATTTAGATTAATATAATGTTTAGTTGACGGAAATGAAGTTGTTGATGTAACTAAAGTATTTCAATAGAATATTCCCAAGTTTTCTTCTGCTATTCTAAAACTCCAAGTAATAAATATAAAAGCCTTCGGTTCAGTTATTAATATTATTTATATATATTCACAATTTTTACACTTTACTTTAGTAGGAGTATCCTGTAGCAAGTCTTTGATAGAAACCAAAGAAAGCACAAGATAATAGTTATATTTACAAGTGGTACTCCTTAGTTGCTTTTCGCATAACTCTTCATCATTTTTGGCTATAAATTCGTGACAAAAACAAGCAGGATTTCTCATCAGCTTATCAGTTCAATAGTTCAGTGTGTTTGGAATTTAGTTGCGATGACGGAAGACGCGACGACGCACAGTCTTGTAGCGATAACCATCCTGAGCGGGCTGCTCGATCTCCTCAATGGGAGCTTGCTCCACGGCTGGTGGAATATAGCTCTCCACGGGGGCAGCGACGGGTGCGGGTGGAATGTATTCGTTCCTGGGTGCAGCAGGTGCTGGTGGGGCGGGGGGAATGTAGGTCTCAATGGGTGCGGGTGCTGGTGGTGCGGGTGGAATGTAGGACTCAACTGGTGCGGGTGCTGGTGGTGCTGGTTGTGGATAATCATAGCCGGGGTCGGCCAATTCCGAAACATCAGCCAAGGCGCAGGCCAAAAAGGCAACGGCAATGATTAGGAATTTCTGCAAGAAATTAGGGAAATTGTGAGTATACAGTGGATGCAATTGCAAGTACAGTAAACACTACCATGATGACTTTGTTTGTGCTTGTGCTACGCTCAACAGACGATGTATGCTGTGGGATTGGGCAGCTGCAACGCTTTTTATATGCGCACAATCGCCAAAGATCTGTCGGAAGAAATCTAGCTCAAATGTGACTTTGAACTTGATGGAACCCGCTCGTCTGAGATCTACCGATCCCAACACACTGGCTATACTACCAACCGGTTTATTGTCGTTTGTTTTTCGGATGCACAAAATGTTTCGAAAATGTTGAAAGATTGATGAAGTTATGCTCACGTTTTGTGTTTTGATCTGCATTTGTTTTTTTTCTTGGTGATTTTATGTTGAGTTTTGAATTGATTCGAGTGGACAACAAACCAATTGATTTGGCTGACGCCTCGGAGGTCAACACACCAGTGCACACTGGAGCTCTTGTTTCTGAATATCTATCTGAATTCATAATGGGGCCCTTTAATTGATTTACTTTTGCTCTCTGTTTGGACCGGGGCCACGAGCCAAAAAAGCGACCCACGGCTGACTCAATGCGACCCTGAAGCGACCCCCGCTAGAAAACATTATTCTTCTGCTTTATCTACAGCTTCTGATGTGTGTTGCTGTTGCTGGTGTTGCGGTTATTGTTGTTGTTGTTGTTGCTGTTGGTGTGTGCTTGATTAAAACCAAATTTAATTTGCATTTTGTTTTGAGCGCACCTAACTTCAATTACTGCCCAACTAAAGGGGGGAAAGCAGTGGGAGAACTGGGCGAAAATACCAGTGCCTGTTGAGGGGCAGCACAGTCGAGTGCACAGTGGGCATAGTTGGTAAAATTTTTGATGTACATATATTTTTTCTATTAGTAAATAAGTTAATTAATAAATAAGTTAATTTTAAGTAATTAAATTAAATTTTAAATAATTTAAAATTAAATTTTTCTATGAATACATCAATTTAATTTTTAATAAAAAATAATTTTAGATAACTTTAATTTCATTTATAAATACAACATTGATTTAATAATAAATAATTTGAATATTTTTATAAATAATTTATTTTAATTTTTATTAAAAAATAATTTACGTTCATTAATAAATTGATAAATGTTTAATATGAATAAATTAATAATTTTATTTTATTTATAAATTCGACTCTATTTTGAGCTCTCGAATATTATATTCTATTTTAAATTATTTTTATATATGCTTAATCAGTCCACTGTGCACTTGCAGTCAGTCCCTGATAATATTGCAAATAATTTTCTTTTTTATGTTGATTATTTCTTTCTTTTGCTTGGCCTGCCGTGCGCTTTCCCTCTGCCCACACCTTTGGCCACTCTCATATACTCGCACTTACACCTGGCATTTGGCTTTGCCATCATATTTTCTTTACAGCATTTTTATGAACTTTGTTTCTCATTTGTTGCGTTCGCTGCTTTTCCGTATACCATTTGCCACTGCATGTTTTCCGTTTTCCCATTTACTTTACTCTCGAGCTCATCATATTTTAATGTGGCGCAGGATTCTGTGGCGGCATCTTTGGCTTTCTCTATGTTTTAAATGATACTCTAGAGATTTGCAGTTCGTGATTTTAGCGGGCAATTTTATTGCTCCTCAGCTTATGCCTGTCTCACAGTCTCACTCTGGGGTTGCTCTGCTGCTGCTGCTGCTGCTGCTGCTGCCGTGGGGTGGCTCTAACTGTTTTTCGGCTTAAACCTTTATGCAATTGCAGCCGAGTTGAGAGGGGCAAGGGTGGGGCGAATCAAGGAGAGTACGCACATATCAACTGGCTTTTAATTAACGCGCTTAAGTCCGCATTAACTTGGCCTAAGCCGTTTTTAATTTCTCAGCTGCAGCTCACATAATTGAATTAGCCAAAAGCCAGACAGACAGACGGACAGCCGGACAGGGAGACAGTTAGTCGAGTGGCCACCTTATGCGCTGTGTTATCCTTGATAATTAATTTAGACGCAATTGTCCTGCCAGCTGGTCAGTGCTGGCAGTGTTAGTGTCATCCGAAATCCTTCACCGTTTCCACGTCACGTTCAACTATTCCTCTTTTATATGTATATGTATAGTATATATATCTCTAGCTTTGTTTTCTTTCATAAATCGCCGCACTACGTTGTCCAGCTTCAAGCTCCCCGCTGCTGAGAGCATTTTTATGGCAAAAGAATGAAGCGACAGTTTTGACAACGCACGTCCTGTCCGGGCCAAGGGATGGCGTGGGGCAGGCTGCACAGTCAGTGCTACAATAAGATGCACACGTAGCACAACACGCATGGAACCATTGCCGCTGCCACAGGTAACAAGCTCAAGTATAAGAGAAGACGAGCCATGAAATCGAGTTTACAGCTTAGTCTCGCTGCTCCGTAACAATACTCATACGGGTACCCTTACCCGTACTCCTATTTATATTCCTACTTCTTCTATCTATTCGAGCAGGCAACCATAATTAAATGTCAAAAATGACGCTACGTGCGAGGCAAGCAAAACAGCTCCCAAACCCGGCTGCTCCAACTCCTGGCCAGTATTGGAACTGCGGCCAAAGTTCAACAACAAAAAATGTCAGTGGAGAAGTTTTTTTCTATTTAGTTTTTAGTTCTCTCAGACTCCGCTCGAATCATATAAATAGATTTACTTTCTTTTTACTATGTAATCGAATTTATCAGCTTATCAATGCGTTATAATAGAAGAAGAAATAGTTTGAAATTTAGAGTTGAGAATTATAAGATTTCGTTTGCAACAATTGCATACTTTTGAGCTGCATAAATTTCAGCTGTATGTACCAATTCCATTGCATACTTTTGGGGCGACATGTTATTTAAATATGCCGTGCTGCAAAGTTAAAGTAAAGGTCATATGTTATTTACCAATAGTATAAATACTTGAAAACTCAAGAAAAAGTTGTTGGAAAAGTTGTTGGTTATATTCTTCCAAAATTACTTAGAAGTCAATCTCTGGGGAGCCCTCTGCGAACATTTGTTTTAAAAAGGAAAGAATGCTAAGATATCAGCACTGACTGACTATTAATTCATTTATAAGCTTTATTTTAAATTAATGCTCTAAATAAAATTTAAAAATCTGTTTTAGAGTACACCCAAATTCCTTTAAATATTTTGTATAGTGCAAAACTTATACCCCACCCATAAAATATATTTTTACATTCCCCTCGTTCGTTTTTATAAATTGGTAAAATTGCACAAGTTTGTCAAACTACTCCAAAATTTCAATTTATAATTTTGTTGTTATCAACAATAACCATTTGTTATCGCTTAATTTTGTGCTCAAAAGTTTTTGCAAAAAAAAAACTGTCGTAAAATGTAGTAAAAGTAATTTAACATAGCGATATTTCTCTTTCCCCTCCTCAGGTCCCTACGCACTATCGCATAAGCCATTTACAAACTCTTGAGGAAAGTAGCTAAGAACTATTTATAAAGTTTCTTTTCTCGTCTTTTTTATTATATGTGCCCCTCGAACCTGTATCGTACTTTTATTGCCATACTCGATTATTTGTTGCATGTGCATATTATACCCCTCGCCAACAACTCAAGTAGCATGATGCTTATGAAAAAGTACTTAACGTGCACCAAACTTATGTGCCAAGAGTCTTTTCCCCAAACCCACTCTTCCTTTTCCCCCTCTTCTGAGGAAGCATGTTCCAAAGTTGCAACGACATATACAGTTTTTTTTTATAGAAAATGAAATAACGTTTCTATTCAGTTGGCCTTATAGAAAAAATTACTGCATGACAAAACTGATACAAAGAGAAAACTACAGTGAAAACTCTATACAACGCACACCAACACTCGATCGAAATCGGGGAAGTGTACACAAACTTCGTAGAAAAACTGTTCGTTAAAAAAGGGTGTGTTTCGATTGGAGAATGTCCGCTCATTGAGTTTTCCCTGTAAATGATTGGACTTGCAAATATAAAACTTCCTTTATTGCCTATATGCTTCCATTCCAATAGAAAACTTGCTGTGTACAAAAATTAGTTCTCTTATCGCAATACTTTTCTTGTAAAATTGATTAGTTTAAGAATTATGCTTGGTATAGTATTCCTACACAAACTAATCAGGGGCGAAGTTGACTCCCCTGAACTAACCAGTCACATTAGTTTTTCGAGTCCGGTTAGGAATACTAGAAATTTCATTGCCTTACTAATTTCTTTTTATTTAATATATCCAAAAATCTCAATAACAAAATTAAATGCTTCTAAGAATTGAATTAAGTTAAAAATAACGGAATGGGTAAAAAACATGTTATCGATCTTTGAAAATCATCGGAACCATTGATAGTTTGTGGGCCACCATTGATGTTTTTCACACAACTCTGGACATATAAATTGTAAGAGGCATTTTTTCCAATAATTAACTAAATCTTTAATACAATTTAGGATTTCTAGTAGTGGTGTTGGTTGATGTGGATGGATGCAGGATGGACAAATACCTGAAAAGTAAGTTTTTTGGCATTACCAATCCAAGCTGCTAATGTACTTACACCAGTGGTGCCCAAAATTCATAATTCCTATCTCATGGGGGTAACGACAGGTTCTCCGATCGGACTTATGACGTTTAAAAACGACATATCTCCGACGCTTAAGATAAGTGTTTTGCCGACGGCAAAACATTAGCGTGCCAATCGTCAATTCCCATTTTTCCTCTCAACACTGAGTTCGTGTATCATGTATTTGCTTGTGCGACAACCGTTTCGTTTTTGTGAGCTCGCTTGCGATCGGTCCACTGATTCGAAAACAGACAAAAAACTAGCGCCCGTTACGTATTATTTAAAGCAAAACCAAAGAAATATTGTCAGAAATATTATTAAAGTAAAAAAATCTTTTTTTTCGACCCTGTACTTTAAAAAAGTACAAAAGGGTCTATTAAGATTGTGCAAGTCCGAAATGTATGTAACAGGCAGAAGGAGGCGTGGCAGACCCCATAAAGTATATATATTCTTGATCAGGACGACGAGCTGAGTCGATCTAGCCATGTCCGTCTATCTGTCCGTCTGTCCGTCCGTATGAACACCTAGATCTCGGAGACTGTAAGAGCTAGAGACATCATATTTGGCAGTTAGATGCCCCTATAGTGTAGGCAGATCAAGTTTGTTTTCAATTTTTAATACCTCCTCCCCCTCCCCCAAAAACCGCGAAAAACTGCCACACCCACAATTTTAAATATGTATACAAACTTGTGTTTATAATCTAATGATCTCTATCTGTGCTGTGAATTGTGGCTCAATCGGATAATAAACACCAGAGATATTCAAGATTCAATTTCCTGTACTAGGTAAGGGGGAGCAGTGCGACCGTATGTGTGCATGCGACCTTACGATATGTGTGCATGTGTGCGTGTTCGTTAGCGTGTGTGTGTGTGAAGGAAAGTACAGGGTCTCCTACTGTCGGTTGAATCCGACTGTAGCTTTCCGAGTTCTTTTGATTGAAATAAAAAAATTAAAATAAGATGTTTATGAAATGTGCATAATTTAAATATAATAATTTGCCTCTTAATTCATTATTCTAATTCATTATTAAAATATATTCAGGAGCCCAAATCTATAAAAACGTATTTTGTTCCACAGTAAAGTAATAGAAAAAACTAAAACCGGGTAAAAATGCACTGTTATATTTTCTGCTCTCCTTTATCTCACTATTTTTCTTTATTCTGCGAATAGGCAAATGGACATTGCCGTTGCGAAATATGAACAGCAAGTTTGATATTTTCAAAAATTTAGATATTTTCTAAAATCAATTGCTTAACTAAAATAATCACTTTCCGACGTTATAAGTCAGTCTGCTGCTAAGAGTTTGCCTTGGCAATTAACCGAGATCAACATGGAGCCAGAAGATGAAGAGAGGGAATTAGAGAGACAAGCCAGAGAGAAAACTCCCTTAGATTTGTCTTTAAGATTTCCTCAATAGAACACTATATACAATGAGAGTCCTCAAGAGTCAGCATCTACCAGCCCTTGTTCGTCGGACCCAAGCAGAACGTCTTCCACCCAAAATACTCCAGATCGCACACAATATCAATGCGAATCATGCAACAGGGAGTTTTTATCTGCAAGAGGTTTTCAAAACCACAAGAGGACGCATAAGAAGGAACACACTGTCAAGGAAACCAAGAAGGAGACTATACATCGCTGCCCCCAAAGCCAACTGATATTCAATTCGAAGGCTCATCTAAAGACACACAAGCGTGTGCATACCGGATTACGACTCTTTAGTGGGCTTTCAGGTCATTCAGCCGCACAAGTGCGTGAGGGAATTAGAGAGACAAGCCAGAGAGGAAACTCCCTTAGATTTGTCTTTAAGATTTCCTCAATAGAACACTATATACAATGAGAGTCCTCAAGAGTCAGCATCTACCAGCCCTTGTTCGTCGGACCCAAGTAGAACGTCTTCCACCCAAAATACTCCAGATCGCACACAATATCAATGCGAATCATGCAACAGGGAGTTTTCTTCTGCAAGAGGTTTTCAAAACCACAAGAGGACGCATAAGAAGGAACACACTGTCAAGGAAAACAAGAAGAAGACTATACATCGCTGCCCCCAAAGCCAACTGATATTCAATTCGAAGGCTCATCTAAAGACACACAAGCGTGTGCATACCGGATTACGACTCTTTAACTGGACTTTCAGGTCATTCAGCCGCACAAGTGCTCTCTACCGAGTCTTGCACTACAGGCAAATTCGCAAATCCATATTATCGGAAATCAAAGAGGAAACTCGCAGAATTTCTAATCAAATTTCATTAATGGAATCTATATAAATGTAGTAGTGTAAAATTTCAATTAATAAAAATATTTTATCAACTGAACCATTTTGTTCTAATTATATAAAATGTTTCTTCGGAATCATGTGTTCTTCAGAAGATGAGATTAAATGCCAAAAACAGTTGAGCACCGCTACATATCGCCATTTGATAAAATACGCCGCATTCGATGGAGTTTTGATGAAAAAACACAGCTGGAACGCTTATACGGGAACTTGGCTTGCATCGAAAAACTGCCATCGTTACAAGAATGTAACGAAGTTATTAGTCAAAATTCCTGTTTGACTGGACGTACACCGGCGCAGCTCAAGGCATTTCTTGACAATCAGCGTAAGGCCGCACGGCGTAAATTAAAATAATATTCCTGAATTTCAAAATATTACTGTTTATTTAAAATATTGTGCAAAACTTATTTTGAATAATATAGCTATTCAAAGAACGGTATTAATATTTCAAGTACACACGTTTTTTCTGTTATGTTTTGGTGTGCTATTCCACGCATACATTTTTTATCTGCTCTTTATCTATAGTCCCGTTAGGCTTTTAAAGTAGATAAAGTCGTGCGTTCACTAGAAAATTGATATTTGTGCAAGATTCTTCGTTTACGTTTTAAGCGCGACGCGTCGAATATTTTGCTGCAAATATTTACCAATTATATTAAAATATTGTTTTACAATTGGTTTTAATATATAAACCTGCAGTTATTCAAGTAATTTTATAAACATAGACAATTTTTCATGTAAAATGCCTCTTGCAAGCGAATTAAGTGAAAAAGAAAAGACACAAATTGAGACAATGGCTGAATGCGGTAAAAAGGTGTCCGAAATTGCAAAAGCAGTAAACCGGCATAGGAACACGGTTGGAAATTATTTAAAAAACCCCGGAAAATACGCCCAAAACAACCGCAAAGGAGCAAAGCCGAAGGTGGACGCGCGCACTAAACGGCATATTAGAGCGATGGCAACGGCTAAAACCATGAGTTGCGGCCAAATAAAGGCAGAATTATAGTTATATAGTTTCATTAAACTCGTCTACTCACAGATAAAAAACTGCGAATCATTACGAAAAACTGCGAATCATGACGAAAAGCAACTCATTTGCCAATTTGATATTTTTCCGATCATTAGCAATTTTCTCTAAGGATTTCTGGCATCACTGATGTCTGTTGGTAGCTGGTAAAAGTTCGATATTGACAACTCCACAGACTATATCTATTTTTTTTTTTTTTTTTAATATTTATTTATTAAGTGTAGAACCTGTACTAACATAAAATGTACTTTAACAACACATGGACGGAAAATTATAGATGGACCAAACCTTATATCTAGTATGAGGATTCTGTTATATTATATTATTATATTATATTATATATTCTATATATATACTATTGTATATTATTAATAATCTTTTGGCAAAACCTTGCCGTTTAAGACGCCTTAGAGGTCGAGCAGGCAGTAGTCGTCTGGCAAGTAGGCTGTGGTGTGTCAGCAGTCTGTCGCTGTATCGGCTCGTGTGTCTGCCAATCTGCTCTTCCACAGTATGCAGCTTGAGATCTCTATGGAGTGTGGTACCTCGCACGTACCAGGGACTATATCTATTCATCAAACTTCTAAAACATGAATGTTTTATCAGACCAGCTTTAGTACATACTTCATGTTAGCGGCAAAAAAAAAAATTCTAAATAATCATAAATAACATTAATTTCTATTTATATTGAATATTGACAATTTGACAGTTGTACCTAAAAAAGTACAAAAGGGTCTATTAAATTTTTGCAACTCTGAAATAAATGTATGTAACAGGCAGAAGGAGGCGTGACAGACCCCACAAAGTATATATATTCCTGATCAGGACGACGAGCTAAGTCGATCTAGCCATGTGCTTAAAGCAGTGGTGCCCAAAAGCTCATAGTTCCTATCATATGTACGCTTTGCTGAGCAGCGCTGCTTTGGCACATACAGTAGATTTTATCACATGTACTGGCGTCACGCTTCGTTGACTCTACGATTTTACGCTGCTACGCACACAAGCAGACTGTTTGATTGTGTGAGTTTGGGCACCACACTGACTTAACGTATGTTCATATCAATGGACGCACACGCACATATTGATGTTTTTGCATCCCTACTTCAAACCCCATAGACACACATCAGTACTATTCTTAATTACGTCATAAAAACGTCACAATGATGCGGGGGACAGCGCAACAAACCATATGACGATATTGCCATTATTCCCCTTATGGAGCACCATATTTAGTCATTTTTAAGTGTTTTAGTTTTAAATTGATTGTTTAAAAAAGGTTTACCACTCAGAATTCGTTCTATTCGTGTTACCGAGCGATCATCGAAGCGCAACACCCACAAGGCAAGCGACCCACGAGGAGTCACCGCTAAAGGGTATCACGCAAAACCTCACGCTGCCGAATAAAACGATTTCTCTCATCAACGTGATTATAATGGGCTTTCTTTCAGTGTGAAAGTAAGTGAAGACTGACTACAGAAATGATCCTGTGAAGTATAGTCTTAAATTATCACTGCTCAGACTACAGCTCTACATTCTCTGCCGGCTCAGAACCAGTTGAGAATTGTAAGACACCAAACATACAAAATAAAACGAACACGCGGGCTGGCTGTTGACGTCACCAAACAATATTGTGCGCAGTGTGTTAGGTAGCTGCCAGCGCTGCTGTTGTTGCTATAGCTATGGCGTGGAAAATACATGTGGAAAATCAACTCTGCATCAACACTCTGTAATCATAATTAACAAATTTATTGATAATTATAAATAATTCTTAATTACTGTAAAGTGTTTTATACTTACTTTTCTATATAAAAGTTCAAAAAACAAAACAAATATCATTTGTTAGTTAAATAAAAACAGGAATAATTAAAAAAAAGTTTTCACTTGGCAGCGGTGGGATTCGAACCCACGCCTCCGAGGAGACTGGTGCCTTAAACCAGCGCCTTAGACCGCTCGGCCACGCTACCATGCAGCATGCCGCCGCCAAGTGCCGTTATAGTGGGAACTCAGCTCGCTTGCCTCAGAACACATGACAATATTTTAATTTAGTTGGCTAGCACAACTACTTAAAGTGAGTTCGGTTTAGTTCAGTTTGGGGTTCTATTGAATATGTCAAACAATGCATACAAATTTAGACGCTTTACGCTGTCAGCTGAACTAAAAGTATTTTGTCAACTCATTCATTTAGTGCTCGTTCGTCTATGCAGTCTGTATCCTCCACGAATGCCTTGCATTTCAATTGGGACTCTTGCCTCTCTATGGTGTTCGGCTGGAATGTGGCTGCAATGCGGAGCTTTGTTCGATTTCCCAGGCATTTCAGTTTGTCAATTGTTTGAAATTTAATTTAATGTTCTCTCGGACATGGTCAGGGAATTCGCCCAGAGTGTTGGCCAGGTGCCCGCCGCTGCCCACAATTAACTCCATTAGCGCTTTGCTCTGCCTCAGCTCCAATTGAAGCTGTACGTGATTTTTTACACTTTACATGCGTCTGGCTGGCATTAAACATTTTCATTTACAAATGGCAATTATTTGCATGCCGAGCGGGAAAACGCCTTAAATTTCCACAAATTCACGTGTGTGGCAAATATTTTGAATGCTGACGCGCTGCGCTCGCTGTGGCTGCCTTTTGCAGCCCTTTGCTGGCATTTTAATGAAACCGCAAATGTTGCCCTTGCCCCGCCGTACTCTGTCCCCTGTCCCCTTATCAGAGATGGAGAGATAGTAGCGACTTGGCCCGAGCGAACCGCAGACTTTGTGTTTTGTTGCCGTTTCGTTTTGCTTGTCGCCCGTGCAAAGATTTTTATTGCAATTTTCTAATTTCATTGCGGATGCTGCCGTCGAGTGGCTCCCGTTGCCTGTCGCCGGCTTCAGTTTATGGTTGCAACAACAGACAGACACAACAGACAACCAACAAAAACAATAACACAAGCCAAGGAAAATTGTTGCTGCGGTTGCACATGTGACAGAGGGACAGAGGGAAGGAGGGGCAGAGGGACAAAAGAGCTATACGATACACGTTTCGCTCCCGTCACGCATAAATTCGCATTTTCATTTGAATTTTAAACGCATTTGCCAAGCTGTCTGTCTGCTAAGCAGAAATGATGACACTTTAGCAAAAATAATAAACATTTTAATGCAGAAGGATTCGATATACCCTTGGAGAAAGCCAGCTCCTAGCTGGAAATTGATTTCCCTCCATTGACATTTACCCAATGAGCGCATTTATATGCGCCGCAGTGTTGTGGCAAGCAAAATAAACTCAAGGTGTTGCCCATGTGCCCATAAAAATAGTGGAAACATCCAAATCAAAATATTACTGCGCTCTCGTTACGCCATCGACGTTGGCGTTGGCGTTGACGTCGACGTCAGCGCAGACGCTGCCCTCATTGTAAGCATAGAACAAAATGCTACTCACTGAGCGTGCGTGCTCTCTTGTTGCGCATTTGCCAACGGGTGTGTATGTGGTAGCGTGGCCGAGCGGTCTAAGGCGCTGGTTTAAGGCACCAGTCTCCTCGGAGGCGTGGGTTCGAATCCCACCGCTGCCAAGTGAAAACTTTTTTTTAATTATTCCTGTTTTTATTTAACTAACAAATGATATTTGTTTTGTTTTTTGAACTTTTATATAGAAAAGTAAGTATAAAACACTTTACAGTAATTAAGAATTATTTATAATTATCAATAAATTTGTTAATTATGATTACAGAGTGTTGATGCAGAGTTGATTTTCCACATGTATTTTCCACGCCATAGCTATAGCAACAACAGCAGCGCTGGCAGCTACCTAACACACTGCGCACAATATTGTTTGGTGACGTCAACAGCCAGCCCGCGTGTTCGTTTTATTTTGTATGTTTGGTGTCTTACAATTCTCAACTGGTTCTAGCCGGCAGAGAATGTAGAGCTGTAGTCTGGGCAGTGATAATTTAAGACTATACTTCACAGGATCATTTCTGTAGTCAGTCTTCACTTACTTTCACACTGAAAGAAAGCCCATTATAATCACGTTGATGAGAGAAATCGTTTTATTCGGCAGCGTGAGGTTTTGCGTGATACCCTTTAGCGGTGACTCCTCGTGGGTCGCTTGCCTTGTGGGTGTTGCGCTTCGATGATCGCTCGGTAACACGAATAGAACGAATTCTGAGTGGTAAACCTTTTTTAAACAATCAATTTAAAACACTTAAAAATGACTAAATATGGTTCTCCATGAGGAGAGGTAATGTCGTCATATGGTTTGTTGCGCTGTCCCCCGCATCATTGTGACGTTTTTATGACGTAATTAAAAATAGTTATGAAGTGTGCCTGGCGCACCGCTTGAAGAGTTGTTTTGACGACTCACACTTAAGTTTGTTGTTGTTTCCGCTGGTGATTAAGCATTTTCTGCTTTACCCTGGAGAGCTGACTGGTGGCCTCTTCGTGCTCAAGGCGTTGTTGCAAATTTGTGTTTTTCACAGGAAAAACTGTGGCACATTTTTGCTAATTGGAAAAGCGAAAAGCGGGCGGCACTTTTTCTAATTACTTGATGATGCTCTGCACTTTATACGGAATGACACTTGAGTGTGTGTGAGTACGTGATTTTGGCTTAATTTAGTGAGATTGTAGAGGCACTTGAAACTTTTCCAAATGAGCATAATTATAAGAGATATAGAGAGAGAGAAAAACTTGAAAATGTTTGGGTAAATTTTAATATATTACTAAATATTTTTTGAAGGAGAAGCCGCCTGTGAAAAGTCCTTTGATAATTGAATTCACTTCACACGCAACAACAATTAAGAGTTTTGTGTTTGCCTAGGTTTAGTTGGGTGGTTGTGGGTGGTGGGTGGGTTCGCAACATGTCCTCCTGCATATGGGTCCTCTTGGGGTAATTTCATGAGACCGAACACGTAACCTCGAACTGTGCTTAAGCAATGCAAAGCAAATAAATGAATGGCAAATGGTACTCAGTACGGAGTATGACTACGGGTAGACTCATAAAAATACATTAGAAATGTGGCAATGAGGAAAACCGCAGCATTGTCAGCAAAACATTGAAACATCATCATTATTAAGCGGTAGCAAAAGAATCCAGCTTCCCGCTTCCACCTTCCGCCTTCCACAACAGCATGATGAACATCATCATCAACATGCCCCATCAGCATGCACATTATTATAGGGTGTTTCTGGGGACGGGAATCGATGGTGTAATTGATGTCTTTGCGACATGTTGCCAAAGTGTTTACGTTGAGAATTACCCAAGTGACGCAGTGTGTACAAGCAAGCAGTATGTTCCCCTGCCCCTTGGCCACTCTTTCTTGGAAAGTGGGCGTGACACGCCCACTGCTGCTGCTACTAGTTGACAGCCTGGCCGTTTTACGTGCATTTAATGAAATGTGCTGCCAAATGGAAGCACGTTTCGGGCATCTATTTAATGAGGCTGCCAAGGCATACAACGCCTCATCCTGCCACCTGCCACTTGAACATGCCACATACCACATTCCGTTTGGTGTGGACTCGTGAAATTTTTAAATGTCGCAACGTAAATTCAATTTTCATTAACAAAGCAACCAGCGGTAACATCATCAGCAATAGTAGCAACAATAATCTGAGCAACATCGATCGGAAGCAGCGTCAATGACATCAGCAGTCTCCAGCAGTACACTGATATAAAACAATCTTCAATGTACGTCATGACTAACTATGTAATCGCTAAAAGTAGGGCAATCCTTATAATAGAATATTAATATCAATATATCAAGATTTCTTTGTATGGCAATACTTCACTTCTAGCGTGAAAAACTATGCCTTCAATCATTTGCTCTAACATCTAGAGTTTTTGTGTAAAATAAGATCGGTTTGCTGTTCTGGTTACGTAATGAATATATCTTTTAGCTTGTAGTACAAAATTTCATCTATGATAAATATATAAAAGATTGTGGGTAGCTTTCTCCCATTCTCAGCAGAAACACAAAATATACCTTCAGTTTTATTGCTCTGAAATCTAAAGTATTTAGCCAAAAAGAAATCAGTTTGGTGTGCCGGAAAGCTAAAAGTAGTCACTTAAAATGATGCCTGAAGAAATGTATTTCTCAGTGTAGTAGTAGTAGTATCAGCAACTGTTTGAGTTACATTATTCAATGGGCACTCACCTTAAGCCTTTGCTAGTAGGGATAGTGCTGGAAAAACCAAACCACATTTTGAAATTCATGCTCCCTTTTCTTTCTGCTCCTTGCCACAGAACAAAATGCGATTAAATGTGTGGAAAATGCCGCAGGATAAACCACAATGGGTTAAGCCAGACCAACAGCTTGTTGGCACATGTGTCGGGACCCCCTGACAACCCCCCGCAAGACGGGGCAAGGTGAGTGCCCCATGTCGAAGGTGCAAAAATGCGTTAAACATAACATGCTAATTCCAGTTGGCCTGAAGTTTCAATCTTGCAGCTGCAGCATCAACTTGCCACAAGCGCTTGCCACACACCCCCCAGAGGTGTTGCACACACACTATGAGCGTACTGTGTGCCATTTGATGCCGAACATTTGCCTTTTGTCTGTTATTTTTATGCAGCTGCAGAGCAAAAGTTTTGTGGTTTTTCCCTTACACAGTGGGCGTGGCAGGTGCGCCCAGGTGAAAAGCATAGATTTGAGCTGAAATTAAAGCAGCTCCTGCAAATAATTGTAAGGCACATGAAACATAGAATATTTTTGTGTTTGATTAATAAACTCGGAATATTTGCTTGGGTAAATCTAAATCATGAATAAGCATATTCACGAATCAATAACTCAATGAATCAATTTACTAAAAAACCACATACTTATATTTTTTAACTTACCGTGGTTACACCTCTTTGCATATATAATCGAGTGTTTCAATATGTAATCAACTCAGTCTCAAACACAATGTCGCCGATTAACTTCAGTATTATTATCCGGTGGTTCCTGTTCGCACTTCTTTTGTACTGCACGCTCTCTGTAACACACGGAGCACCGGCTGGAGATGGATGCCACGAAACAGCACTTGATGTTCCCATTCACTGTGAGCCTGGATTCGTCAGAAGTCATGTAGTGGGATGCATATATACATGTAGGCAAAATTCCAGCTAACGGTATTCAACTGCTATAGTCTTCGAAACTAATCAATCAACTACTTTGTACTAGCCAAATTTATGAACCAAACTCATTTAGCTAAATATATTATTTAATTATAAATATGGCTAATATTTAGCTTAGAACTATGGTAAAATTAAACTTCAATAAAACTGTTGAATCACTATAATCGAAGAAGTTTTTGCCTATTTTGTTGATGTATTTATCTTTATAGTCATTAAATTCTAATATTTCCCCTTTATAAAGGAAAATCTTAAGTGAAAAGCAAACTTTGGTAGCTGAAGACCTTTTATAGAAGATGTTTATTTTAAAATTTAATTATAAAATACTCATTATACATCAACCGATTGCCCAGAGAAATTGTAAATTGTGAAAAATCTATAAATAATATTCTATACACAGAAAATAATCCGAAAAACAAAGCAAGAATTTCACCTAAAACTAAGTAACATCCTTAGCCTAGTAAAATGCCAATTATTTTGTTTTATTTTTATTTAAATAAAAATATCAACTAAGTTCAGTTGACATTAAGAATAGATAATAGTTAAAATTAAATTAGAATTATATTATTAAGTTAAGGTATTTATGTATAATTTGAGTTTTAAATTTGAAAAATAAAAAGTTTAAAATGAAAAATTAAATTAAAAGTAAAATTAAAAATTTTAATTTAAAAGTTATTTAGAATTTATTTAGAATCAATTATACAGAATGTTTGGTGCAGCCCAATCGGATAATAAACACCGGAGATATATTGGATAATTAATTTTCTGTACTACCGCTGAAATGAATGACTCTAAAACTATGTCTGCTGTGAAATTGAGGGGGAGGGGGAGAAGATACATAAGTTAGCAAACGTGACTGCATTACAAAAAATTTGTTAGACCCTGTTCTTTAAAAAGTACAAAAGTAACTTTGTGCAATTGACATTTGTGTGTAACAGGTAAATGGAGGCGTGGCAGACCCCACAAAGTATATCTATTCTTGATCACGACGACGAGCTAAGTCGATATAGCCCGGTCTGTCTGTCCGCCTGTATGAATGCCCAGATCTTGGAAACTAAGTATAAGAGCTAGAGCCATAATATTTGGCAGTTAGATGCTCCTATAGTGCAGGCAGGTCAAGTTTGTGCTGGATTTATGATACTTCCACTCCAATTCTTCTATTTATATGTACGTATATGTTATGCTGCTGCAAAGAATAGTACAGGGTGTCCTAATGTCGGTTGCAGGCGACAGTAGCTTTACGCATTTTTTGTTTGTTTTGGATTTTAACTGACATGCACCATTGGCTAAATCGAATTCTTAAAGAATTGGAAGCACAGGAAGTGACTAATTTAACTAATTTCACTCACCGATTTCACTTGTTCTCTCTTATATCTGCAGCAAGTGTGTGTTGACAATTACTTCATAAATTATCTGCATATACATTTTCCACCACTCGAAGACTGTTACATCTAACATATTGACTAAATATAGCAGGACTTTAATGAATGCAATGATATTACATATATTTATTTAAAATAAGGTTTGATTCTATTGTTACTGGTATTGTTGCATTTATAAACAAAAATCGAAAGCTTGCATTCATTATATTGCATACTTTTGGACTGTGTATAAAAAACAACAAGCGGTTATTTATTACAGCCAGTACAGTGTGACAGTGTGACAGTGTGACCATAAAAATGTAAGAAAACCCATAGAATTGGCATAAAATGGTGAGTTATATATTGGTCGCACTAATCTATATTAACTGTTACATTTCAAAACTAATTCCCATGCACTGCGAATAAAAATTGTATTAAAATACCTCTTTTCTGTAATAGACAATACGATTAGCCTATTCTGCACGTCTTTTATTCAAGCTATCTTTTCTTCTCAATTAAGAAATTCCTGCGGCTGACCAACTAATTTTCCGCATTTTCCTTTGCATAGTGCGCCCAAGTGTAAAGCATAGATTTGAGCTGAAATAATAGCAGTTGCTATAAATATTTGTGCTACAAATGAATATAGAATATTTTTGTGCTTGATTAATAAACTTGGAAAATTTGCGTAGCTTGGGTAAATCATAGCCATGAATAACCATATATAGTACGAATCAATAAATCAGTGAATCAATTTGCTAAAAAAAAACCATACCTACGTTGCTTATATAATCGAGTGTTTCAGCATGTAATCAACTCAGTCTCATACACAATGTCGCCGATTACCTTCAGTATTATTATCCAGTGGTTCCTGTTCGCACTTCTTCTGTGCTGCCCGCTCTCTGGAACACACGGAGCACCGTCCGATGTACATCGATGCCGTGTACATGTGTTCAATGGCAATCCTGTAATACCCAGCTGCCCGGAAGGACTAACAGCAACTCATGCATATAGATGTGTATGGATATGTAGGCAAATTTAAAATCAACGAAATTCAACTGTTATAGTTTTCGAAACTAATGAATCAACTATGTACTAGCCAAATTTATGTAACCAATTCATTTAGCTAAATATCTAATTTAATTATAAACGTGGCTAATATTTAGCTTACAACTTAGGTAATATTCGGACTTGAATAAAACTAATGTATTTATCTTTATAATTTATACTTATTTGTATGTCAGTATTAATAAAACCGAAATGTTTCTTTTTCAAGGCAAGGCTTAAGTCAAAAGTAAATTTTGGCAGTTTAAGATCTTTTATTGCTTAATATGGAAATATACTACAATATATATCGATGTTAACAAATGTTATCGATATTAGTATTTAGCAAAACACTAAATCCATATCAACCCTGATATTGTTATATGGCAACACTGCGTTATCCACTTTCTTCTTCTTGCTGAATTTGCCGAACAGAGTGGATGTGTTAAAGAGATCGTTTAATAAAATGTTAATATATGTACAAGTGCAGTGCTAGCAACAATAAGAAATAAATAAAACTAAATTCAATAACTAAAACATCAGCGACTTCTAAATATTTCTATATATTTATTTATAATACCAAAGGCGGGATTAACAAGATAAAGCGGATTAATATTTTTTGCGTTTTTCAACAAAACTTTAAAGACTTAATTAGCATTACGAAATGTTTATTTAAAACATGAATAGTAAAATGACATCAACCGTGTGTTCATAAAGTTAAAAGATCCCAATCTATTTGCCTAAATAGCTGGTAAATTGTGAAACAAGGAAAAATCGACAAATAAATTAGAAGCTTCATATAGACCAAATTATTAAAGTTATGGCTAAATACTCAGCAAAGTAAAATCCATAGCCTAGTAAAATGTCAATTATTTTGCTTCGGGAATATAAACAGCAGTGTGACCATAAAAATTTTATTTATAGGTAAAAAAAATATAGACAATATCGACATTTCGATTTATTATAATATTTGGGATGAATATGATATATAAAGATATTCATATATTAAAACATTATTTTTATGTCTCTATTTTGTTTATTGCTTTTGTTATTAATTTTCATAGATATTAGTAATCTTTTCGCCCGCATAAATGAACTTTTTGTTCTTATGAGATTATTTTCATAAAAATAACTTAAACACACATAGCGGAAAGTTTTAAATAACTTCTTACATCGATTAGGCAATAAATCAATTTAAAAAACTTTTATATTGGATGGTATCGATACTCAATATCGATATAACGCTGCCGACTTACTTTCCAAGCAAATAATGAATTTTATTTATATTGAAACTAATAAAAACATCATGCAATGTTTTGAAAAATATTTTTGCAACGCTGAAAGTCATTTACAAGCTGAAAATACTTTGTTGTCGAGCTAAGGCAAAAAACGGTAAAAAAAAATTGTACGAGCGTTTACTGTGCTGGGTACTTTTACTTATTTTACTTATTTATTTATTTTTAACAATAGGTGTAAACAATACCAAATTTAATGCAATAGTGTCGGGCCTTCAGCGTTGTATTACTTATTTATTATTTTTATTATTATAAAATAAATAATTAAGATCAGTTAACTATTCTTCCGTTGTGTGATTCTATATGTTAATTGTATTTTAAATGTACCCGCAGTTCAGATCAAATGTTTCAGCAGCCCTAAACACAAAGAAAGCTTTGCTTCTTCTTCTCTCTCTCTCTGTGCTCTGTGGTATTAAGTTATTCGGTATAAATATCGTGTGCTCAGTGCAGTTCAACATGGAGAACAATAAACATGGAGCGCGGAGCTTTATACACAGGCCGGCTGTTCGCATTGGGCTTGTTGTGCTGGTTGTCCATGCTGTCTGCTGGATCGGATGGAGCGCCACTAATCGAGTATCGGGAAACGCAAACTCCCATAATCCTGGAGCAATTGCCAATTCAAATCACGAACGTATTCGAGCCGCTATTGGTGGAGGAGATTGAGGAGAATGGAGTATATACATGGAAGCCGAAGACAATATTTCCGATTCCTTGCCATGTATTCCTAGAATGCCTAACGGGCTATGTTTTAAATAGAGTACAAGGAATGTGTGTATGTCGTCAAAAAGATTAGTAAAGTGTGACAATATTTTAGAACGAAAACTCAGTCATAAGTGCTGCTAAAAAAGCTCCCGCAAAATCAACAAATCGTGCGCACAGTGGTTGGAGTGTTATAGTGCATGTAGTTAAAAGAGAAAACAACTTAAAAAATATTGTGTTATCACTGTGTGTAGTTATATTAGCCAATGGTTAGCTTATAAATTTTATTATCGTTAGAGGCTATAAAAATAAAATAAATAATTTCAATAAAATCAATATAATTATATAAATTGTTGTATATAATTTAATAAATATATATTTTTATTTTAGATAATTTTCAATTGCAATAAAATCAGTATAATTATATAAATTGCTGTATATATTGTAATAAATATTTATTATTATTTTACGTACAATTTTATATATTTAATTTGGCAGCAAAAATATTAAGTTTATTTATAAAAATGTTTTCATTGGGTTTCATGTTGCGATCTGTCAGCATTTGCCCAGTGTACACCGCTTGAGTACTGAAAGCTTTTCATTCGTGCAATCAGCTGTTGTCTAAAGCTAAAAGCCAAAAGTGTAGAGCTTTCGCAGCTTTCTCACAGTCAGCTGTTGGCGGCTCTCTTCACTATCGGCAGCAGCTTTCAAGGTGGCTTGAAGCGTGTGAGCTTCTTCAGTTTCGCTGCTCCAATCGGCCGAGCTTGAAGACAGTCTTCGAAATGTTGCTGCGCTTGTGCTTCGGAATATTCTTGTTATGCTGTGTCTTCAGCTGGCCGAGCGAGGGATCAGCTGACCATCATTTTCAGCGGCAGAGAATGCCACCAGCAATGCAGAAGCCAGAGGAACAGACTGAGGTCAATCCCATACTCGAGAGTATCTTTGATGTGCCGCGAGTGTGTCCAGAGGGTTTCATGCTAGTCGGTCAGCCACAGCGATGTCGAAAGCGGGCTTAGAACCAATGTTGATGTCGTGATTCAAGTTTTATCAAATAAATGAAAAGAATTCGTAATGCAACATTCTTACTGGCTTAGTGTAAAATGAATGACGAGCTGGCGTCTCGAAAGTTTATTTTTGTAGCTCATGAATAACATTCTTCTTTTATTTTTTGGATACGTGCTTGTGGGGAAGTATACAAGTGGTACGCGTTTATAAATATACATACATATTTCTTAATGATAATATGGCATAACTGGATTCGTGTGACCTATTAAAACTAGTTCCTTCACTGCTTTCGCCTCATGCCGGCAGACGACATCTTCCCAGATATATTTTGAAGCGTGGCGGGCACTTTGTCACTGCTCTGGATCGCATGGGATTCGCTGTAGTTCCAACAGTCAGTAATAACAGCATTACAAGCAGCTGATGTAGTAGTAGTACACTTGAAGTTAGTTTCATTGTGGACAACTTGCAGCTAACACGTCTCGCTAAGTACTGAAAATGCTTTGAATAAAAGTATTCCCTTTTATATATACATACTATAGATAGTGGCTAGACAGACTAAAGAGCTGGCCTTGGGGACAGCTGACTGGGTTTATCATTGCTCTGGGATTAATTCCAGCAAATTTACAGCACGAGCCAAAGCTAAACACAAAGTATTCCCTACAAAAGTTCATAATGTTATCTATTGTTATTGTTATTATTACTATTTTTTTTTTGCAATTCACACTACTTACTGTGATGTCACTCATTCGCCCAACGGTTTTCCGGCTTAAAATATTAAACGATAATACCATGACGCATTCGATATAGTCAGTATTGATAGAGGGGTAAGTGAACTCCATGTGAAGAAGTGGGTAAATAAGTATAAGAGTTGGTCAGGATTGATAGGTTTGTGGAAGAAAGACATGAGATTCTCCCTACTGAATTAACTCTACAATACTAATATCTACAGAGATGGAATTAAATTGTTATTATTTTTGTTACTTATTAAAAAATCATAATTCACATGTGTTAATACAAAAATCATAATTCACATGTGTTAATACAAAAAAAAAATGGAGTCAATCGGTTAAGTTTTTCTATAGTAAATTTGATTGCGAAAACACAGTAAGCTCGTTTCTATTATATTTTCCATCATTGTGTATGCAGATATTTGACTCTCACTTCAAAGCACAACAGCTGCAATTTGTCCATTAGTTTTCTAGAGTAATGATACTAGTATAACAGGACTGTCCAACTACAATACTTTAGCGTAGGTCAACCTTATTACTAGAATAATATCGAAATGATTCATCTAATGTTTGATATCATAATAACGTTAGTGTTTACTGTAATTCAGATCAAATTCTATGAGTGTGTCAGCTGTTAAGATACATATTACTCTCGGGGTTTCACTTTCCAGTTGATTCACTAAAGACATGAGTGTATCCACTTCTACTAATTACTGATTATTCACTGTTAGTTGATGCCGATATTTAAAACTTTATTTATATAACTTTTTTTTTCAATTAGTTTCGCTTTTTTCAACCAATTCATATGACTAAAAACCATATATTTGTATGAATAAGTGCGTTAGGCACTCATACGGCAGTGTCCATTGTGCATAGACTGGCCGGAGGGACATTTCTGCTCCGAATCCAGCAGCAGTCTTTTGTCCAAGGAAGTCGGTGTTCCCACCTTATGCTCGGTGTCATTTATTCCATGTTGTAGATAGTTTTGCGTATTGAATATATCGGATATATTATCCTTGACTGTGCCATCAGTTGGCCTACTGTTGCCTGCATAACCACCGAGTGGTTGAGTAGCATCTGTCCCAGCTGGCAGTGGTTGCAGGGAGCCGCTAACTTCCTCTTGGCCTGGGTGCGGCTCAAAGGGGTTGCCGGCGATAGCACTGCCCCGGTAAGTAAAGCCAGTGGAACTGCCAACTGGATGCGTTTGTGTAGGGTGACCGGATATGTCATTGTTTGGCTGCTGGAAGCCAGTTTGATCAATGCCCTGTCCCGGACGTGGCTGCAGGGTATTGCCACCGCCGACAGGTGACTGAAAATCGAACTCAGCCGAATCCCTGTGACCAGATTGTGGACGTGGCTGTATAGGATTGCCAGTTGATTGTACTCCTGGTTGCTGGAAGCCTGGTTGTCCCGGGCGTGGCTGTATAGGGCTGCCAATGCCGACAGGTGATTGGAAGTCGAACTCGGCTGAATCCCTATGATTACCTTGTGGACGTGGCTGTAGAGGATTGCCCACTGGTTCTACTCCTGGTTGCTGAAAGCCAGTTTGTCCCGGGCGTGGCTGCAGGGGATTATCACCGCTGACAGGTGACTGAAAGTCAAACCCAGCCGAATCACTGTGACCAGCTTGTGGACGCGGTTGTATAGGGTTGCCAGTGGATTCTACTCCTGGTTGCTGAAATCCAGTCTGTCCTGGACGTGGTTGGAAAGTATTGCCAGCACTGCCATCGAAGTGGGGTGCATCTTGATGGCCCCTATGAGGATGTGACTGTGGCTGCATGGGATTGCCAGTTTGTTCGGGTTGCTGGAAATCAGTGTGGCCTGGACGTGGCTGAAATGTATTTCCGCCATTACCAAATGCGGCTCCTGCATTAGGCTGAAATAGTGACCCATCTGGAAGTGCGCCTGGCTGGTAGCCTGATTCTACGGGTGCATCTTGATGGCCCCTATGTGGATGTGGCTGTGGCTGCATGGGATTGCCATTTGGTTCGGGTTGCTGGAAATCAGTGTGGCCTGGACGTGGCTGAAATAGTGACCCATCTGGAAGTGCGCCTGGCTGGTAGCCTGATTCTCCGCTCTGTCCAGCAAATCGACCACCATGTCTGTGGCCTCCGTATGGCGACTGCCCAAAGCCAGCTTCCGGTTGCTGCCAACCAAAGCCAGCACCAGGTTGAGCCGCATACCCACCACCTCTATGATCATGAGCTGGATTGAATTGGTTGGGCACATAGTCATGCCCATGATGCGAGTCGTGTCCGTGTCCATGTTGATGCCAGTGATGGTGGTGATGTCCCAAGGGTCTGTAGGGTTAGACAAACAGATTAGCCATAGCAATCCCTATCTAAATGACAATCTTGCACTCACCTTTGGGGCTGAGAGTAGCCCCAGTCGTTGCCGTTATACTGCTGATGCGGCGGATGGGCCTGCATAAGCTGCGTTTCCAATAGTGCTATCAGCAGTAGCCCCAGCGATAAGGGCCAGAGTTTAGTAAACATCTTGAGAGGTCTGATTAGTTGTGCGCTTCAATTGAGACTATTCCCGCTGTCTATGAACTGACGATTAAGTAGACATAATCAAGTGTAGACATGATTGAGCTCTTCTACTGCTTAGACTTTATAAGAGAGTGAGTCTGATCTGATGTTTGAGCAATCAATATACTACGCTTAACACTTTGTCATTGCACAAAATTTGAATAAATTTCGAGTATTCAAACTTGACTCACTTGACTCGCAACTATTTATAATATATTTTGGTTAAATTGCAAACACTAAGTAATTGCACTTGGGTTTTCCGTAGTTTGTTTTTATTTTCTTCAAGGTTTTGCTAAACAAAACATGAGTTGAGAATTTCTCAAGATAAGGGGAAAAAAAAAACCCCATACAAACACTTATTTCATTGAGTTACTCACTGCAATTGGTGAAATTTTGAATAGTTTTTATAAATATTATATACTTACTCTCAATACAATTAAGATCATTTCATATTTTCAAAAACTTTTAAATAACTTTCAAATATTTGTATTTAATCAGGGAATATAAATAAATTACACTTATAATTATGAAATTTCTTTAGATATAATAAAATTGTTGTTATAAATATCTATATATTTATATGAATACTGAATACTTTTATATACTTTCAACTTTGTAAACAAAACTTTTAATTGTAAGCAACTTTCAAATGTATCTTTCACTGCATCTGATCATGCTTTAGAATTACTTTTTCGCAGTGTATTTACGTTACTGTGTATTATTTGTATATTTAGTTATTTGCTTGGTTTTGTTTTGCCTTTTGTTTACTAATAACTGTAATTATGAATTAGTAATTGTACTCGGTATTCTGTCATTGTGTAGTACATGAGAGGGAACTTCAAGCTGGTTTGCGACATCGACCCGATCGCAGCTGAAATCCTGGCTCACACACGGGCAAAGTATCCACAAGGAAGCGATTATCAATTTCAACGGAAAGCGGCGTGGTGGAGTTCACATCCTGGCCAAGCAAGGAGGGAGTGGAGCTCTTAGGGGGTAACTCAGTGGTGCTGACATTCACAGGTAACTCCGTGGAGTTTGTGGAGCTGGTAGAGTTACTTGTTGAGCTGCTGTTGCCCATTGGGTAGACAGAAGTCTCATTTAAGCCTTGGAAAGTATCTGAACTGTTATCTCTGGGGAACACAATGCGATCGTCTTTTTTAGTTTCACATAGGCCCGACTCTACGCCATAAATATTCCAAGCCATAATGCCGAAGAGTATCGTGTGTACAGCTCTAAAATGCATTGTTTATACTTTATTTTATAATTTTTTATTTGTTTATTTTGTTTAACGATTTCATAAAACACGCAAGCGATAAAAAACACGCGTTCGTTTCTTGTGACAGAGCTTTTGAGACTGACAGCGGTGTTGATTGTGGTATGGATAAAAATCTACACGCCGACGGAATATGGGAGAGAGATTCAAGAGAGAGGGCGAAGAGGAAGAGAGCGGTCTGCAGTCTGTGCTGCTCGGGGAACAATAAACAGATCGAGCTTTGCTATTAACAATGCCGAACTATTCCAAACTGGAAACTGGAAGCTGCACACTGATAAAAAAAGTTACGTTTGTAATATAATTCAAAATATTCTAACATTAAACGTTTACTCTGAAAAATATTTAAATTTTATTAAAAATTTAATAAAAGGATGCAAACTACAATAATTTATAATTTTCTTTTTTTATTTTAAACTATATTTTCTTTAATTTTTGCAGATTTAATAAAAGTTTGCTTATCATATTGGTAAAAATAGTATTTACATTTTTAAAATAATTTTTACAATAATTTCATACTATTCTTACTAAACTTATTGAACATTAAAAAAAACCCAAAATACTTTTACAGCTTTTATTTAAATATGACTAACTATTAAAAGTTCAACCTAAAACTTTATTTTATTCACTTGCTGCAGACTTCAAAAATTTCAATTTTTTTAATACATTTCCTTTAATTTTTACTTGTTTATTGAAAGTTTACTCCTCATATTTGTATTAATTTAGTTAAAAATATTATTATTTAAATGTTTTCAAATTATATTTCCAACAATTTCACATTATTCTTACTTTATTTGAATTGTTATTTAAGTTTTTCTCGCGGTGCAGCTAAGCTTTTGTTACTCATTGTAAACAAAAGTCTAGTTTAAAAGCTCTGGCCACAGCGCAGGCTGAGTAAATAGACACACTTGTGCATTATTTGAGTTTTATTAAATGTTTGGGGTTTTTTTTGTAGTTATATTTTGTTTTCTAGGCTTCCTTGCGACAATGATCTCCAATACGCTTCATGCCTTCCCCGCAGACTATCAATGTGTCCAGCGCAATGCGTGGTTCGAAGAGTATATCCTCAACCTTAGTTACATTTCTGGGCTGCTCAGTGGAATACTCTTTTGCCGGTTTGGTAGAAGATTCTATAAGAGTCTCAGTTGTCAGTTCGTGTTGTTGTTGCTTTGTCTTATTCTTGGGCATCATCTCCTGTGACTGCAGTATTACCTTGGATAGGTTATTAGCCGGATGCAGTGTACGATCATCTGGCAAGATGCGTGCCTCGCACAGTGCCAGCGAAAAGTATACCAACAGCAGTGCTAACAGGGCCAAGGGTAATTGCGAACTCAATTCCATGTTGATAATTCTCGCTACGATTGTAAACACGTTTACTGCAACTAAAACCACAGGCAAGACTGACAGATTCAACTAACTGTGATGGGAACTGTTGTCCAGTTAACCAGTCGATTGCAAGTGCTTGTCGATAAGGTGGAACACGAAACGGAAACTTGTATATTTGCATTCGTAATGAGATTGTCTCTCGCTAGTCTCTCCACTCTATGGGGAAGTCTTTATAACGCATGCCAAATGCCAATTCAATAAATGTTAATCAAAATCACAATAAAACATTTACTAGAACACTCATATAACTCAGATCTACTAAGTGTGATTCTATGAATGTTACGATATATCTCAACTGGAAATACTCTAGTATGGCAATTACGTCACAGGCAAGAAAGAGAAAATACTATGGACTCGATACATAAATGACTGCTGAGCTTCTCAGTAAAAGTTTATGATAATATTCGTATACCTCAGTGAATATGTTTACATATGTAGGTACATATTTGACGTTATATTATTACATTATAATTATACTATAAGTAAAAGATAAAATAAATATCTATTTTTTACTATTTGTGTTTGGGTGCTTTTTAATAAACAATATTAAAACTTATACTTTTTCGTATTCCGATGTGAAATTTGCCGAGTCATTCTGGCGAGTTTTCAAACAGTCTAGCATACTTTCAGGCCGTGGCTAAAATTTTCGGTATTCTAAGTTCAGCCTAAAAGGCTGCACCACTTTTCAGTCAACCAAGCATAATGACAGTGCAATTTCTATAGTAAACTGCGAATTTTGCTATTACTAAATATTCTAACCACTCAATTGTATAAAACGAATATAATTTCACACCTATTCCACAATATAGCACAATTCCACAATTAGTCCATTACTGATTTAAAATTTTCTGTTAAAAGAATTAATGATATTCATTTTTTAAGATAAGCTTTATCCACATTACATATATACATACTCAGAATAATAAGAAGCAGTTATTAAGAACCAGAGCTAACAAGCTCAACTCTGAATTGAAGTTTTATTTATAATAAACAACCATTTGCATTTATTTATGCTTCTTTCCGACATCGATTCGCAAACACTTTGAATCCTGTTGCACAATACAATCGCTGCATATTCCATATCAATGCTTCTCCAGTCGAGATAACTACCTGCCCAAGTAACAGTAAAGTTATAAGTCTCATTATTTCTCTAAATCTGTTGAAGAATCTATTGGAAGTGGGGCTTATGTTTCCCGCCAATACAGTCTGTAACTAAACGAGAACAGTAAGACTAAAATATAATCTTATACAGTTAGCCGGTTAAGCGAATCAAATCGATATAAGAAAATCATACCGATCAGAGCGCAGGTTTATATGCCTGTCAAAACAGTCTGTAACTAAACTATAGGAGTATGACTTATGTTAAAAAGCTTGGAAAGCTACGTAGACCGCAACCGACAGTAAGATACCCTGTACTTTGCGACACCCCAGTCGAGAGCAAAAAATGAAGACAGTGACTCGGTCTGCGCCAGCTAAAAGAATATTTTTGCTAGTTAAATGGCGTAGGGAACGGGGAGGGGAATAAGTATCGAAAATTGAGAGATCTCAGTGTTCAGGGTTGTTGATAATATATCACAATATAAATATATCGATATTTTGTATGAAAAACGTTATATTTTTGCCTTATATATCAAATTTGGGATTTATTTTGATATTTGTGCGATGGTCTCCCTGTAATCTGTGTAGTGAGCGCTAAGCTCACAAAATCAAACTACAGCGGTACGAGAATGTTTACAATGCAAGCTACAGTTATACCTCAGCTTGCTGCAAACTTCATGATAAAGTAATCCATGCCAGGACTATCTAAGCCCGCCATAAGATATCTTATTACTCCTAGTAGCTCAATGGAGCGTAGGCGTATGACGGATTTGAACATAACGCAAGGCGTATTTGTTTAATATGTATAACAAGTACTACATTCGTAACTCATGGGATATATTGTTGTGTTTTGCTTAACATAGATTGTATCTGCTTATTGTGTATAATTTATTTGAGAGAAAAAAGAAAAACGAAAAAAAGACAATTATATTGATATTTTAAAGCGATGTTTTTAATATCATTATGATATTTTTTCGAAACAGAAAATATCATCGATACGATAATTTAAAAAGTAGGGAAAGCGACAGTCGGACGCAAAGCTACAGTCGGACGCAACCGACAGTAGGTGACCCTGTACTTTGATTTGCCCTGGGAGTCCATAATAGTCCATAATAGTCCGTAGAGTCCATAATAGCAGCAGCATATATGTACATACTCACATACACATACACATGCACTTATACACACACACATACACTTATTCATACAAATATACACTAAAATACAAATAATAACCAATACTAATACAGAAATTCACACTCACAATCAAAAATCACGCATACGCCCTAGTAGCCGCGTACAGTGTGGCTTCCCCCCTCCCCAACCCAAATGCCTAGTACTGAAAATTGTTTGTCGAATAGCTCCGTGTTTCTTATCCGATTGGGCTGCAACTTGCACCAAACATGCAAAGCATCTAAAGCTTTAATTCTGCAAAAATGAATCCCAGTGACTCTAAAACTGTATATACTAAGAACATTTTTGTAAATTTGAGGGGGAGGGGGATGACTTTTCAAACATTTGAAACAAACTTGACCTGCTTATGTAATACACAAACCTAACAAAAAAAAAATGAAGTCTCTAGCTCCAATAGTTTCCGAGATCTAGGTGTTCATACAGACGGACGGACAGACGGACAGACGGACGAGACGAGACAGACAGACAGGGCTATATCGACTCAGCTCGTCGTCCTGATCAAGAATATATATACTTTATGGGGTCTGCCACGCCTCCTTCTGCCTGTTACACACAAATGTCATTTGCACAAACTTAATAGACCCTTTTGTACTTTTTTAAAGTACAGGGTCTAAAAATATTGAACAACCCCAGTGACATACAGACAGACGAACAGACAGGGCTCGACTCAGCTCGTCTAAAACTAATCTGATACAGTTAGTTTATCGAATCGATTCGATATAGGCAGATTCAAAAAAGATTATTCTATACAATATAACTAGTCTCTAAACATTTGTACATTTGTCACGGGTTGGCCTGCCCTGTATTCGAGGTTTATTCACAATGAGTTGAAGTGTCTAGTGCAAGTGTTGAGAAATCTAGTACAATCAGTTACTCAATTAAATAATATTCTAAATGAAATAAGAGTTACTCATACTCACATTTGCTTTATGGCATTTAAGTTTTCACGCTAATTAGTAATAATAATTAATTTATCGTTCTATTACAAATTTGATCAAGTGAGCTATCAGACCCTGCTGAGTATTCTTCATTAGCTCAAGTCGAGTGCAATTTTATGAGGTAACCTGAGACCGACTTAATAAATGTCAGCTATTTAGGCTAATAATTTTGGCAATTCTATTGTCAACTCTGGCTGCCATTTCCCCCAAGGGCACGGCAAGCAGCAGTCACCCTCATCAGAGGCAGAAGCAGGCTGAAGGCGAGAAGACAAACAAAAAATGCGAATCATAAAAATGTCATTTTAAATGGCATCATGTCGGTTTGGCAACCCTGGCTTAAATGCTGTAAAACCTTTCTTGCCGCGTGTACAAAGTAAAGTATATAAAAATACATTAAAATAATGCGTGTTTGGCACTCCGGCAGCTGATGCAACGACAACAGGCTTTTCCGGGCCACACTCATTTCTATGTGGAACAGGAAAACTTGCCAAATGTATGCAAAAATATAAATATGTATATAGTAAGTATATAAGTATATAAATGCGAAAGTCAATAGAAAGAATATTTTATGAGAATATGACGGAGACGTTGCCTGTACTTGCAGGTGTGAGTAGCATGAGTGGGGTAGTTGGAGGTTGAGCAAACTTTTGTCTGTCGCTGCGATTGTTAATCAACGGCGTTTTTGCCAAAGTAATCAGTAAATATTTGCAATTTTCCTTTTTTGGTTCGACGTTTCCTTCATTTTCATGAAAGCAAAGTTTCTTTTGGCGGCTTTTTCATTTGGCATTGATTGCCAGAGTATGCCAATTGCTTATTGTTTCGGGTAAATATTGAAAGAGAGCTGAACTATAGCGAAATCTAGCTGTTATTATTATTATTACTTTTCGCTCATCAGCATTCACAATCATCAAAAAGTTAGACCTTGAACAACAGCTCGCTCAGACTGAAGAGCTCTCTGCCTTATAAGGCACCTATGGCTCTCGAAATAGCCTCAATTTCTTATGGCCGAAAGCACGTAATAAGTAAACTATGCCATTGCCTGAGCTTCAGTTTCTCTTTTGCAGTTGTGTGCAGCGTTTCATCAGATTTCATTCAATATGTTTGCAAAGATCCTGTATATCTTCATGCTGCTACTACTACTGTCATATCGCTCTGTGTCTGCCTTTGATAGTGAAATCGTTGAGGCTGCCACGAGTCCAACTCCAAGCTCTACTACGGTCCAGCAGCCAGTGTTGATGGCATCCGACTGGAGGCCCAATGATATCATACTCGTTAAGCCCTACAACATATTGGAAGCCAGCTGTCCTCAGGGCTATGTCCTGGCCAATAAACACTGCCATAAGCGTGTGCGTGGAGCTGTTGCTATGAATTGAAATTCTACATAATTATAGGGAAATAAATAAAGTGAATGATTGGTGAAAACTAACAAATATAAGTGAATTAATTTGGAAAATTTTCTTAAATAAAAGAGCGTGAATGATTGTCGGCACATATTAGTAAATATATTCTATAAATGTTCTTAAATAAAACAAAGTTAATTATTGCCGAAAACTAACAGAATTAAGGGAATTAATTTTGTATATTTTGGTTTGTTATAAAATAAGGTTATTTTTCGTGAATTTGTTCAGTCAATAATGTGAACTTAAACTACGTGTCGATATGAATTTTATGTGTAGTAATATTATTATTAAACAAGATGAATAGAGTGAGGCATAAACATAATTAAATAAATTCAAGTTAATTAATATTACATTAAATAGTGTAATAGTCGATTTAATTGAAACACTGCTTTAAAGTGGCGCGACACGTCTTATCTCTTTATTCGCTATTACAGAACTTGTAACTTTTTCGCTTTTTGCAACACTATCATTAGAGATGAGACTTTCTCTTAACAGAGTAATAGTTATAGTCATGTTATTATGCATACGTATCTGAAGTTCATGCTATCGGCCTGCTACAGATATATATAAATTTAAGTGCCAATTTAAATGCCAATATTCAAAAATTGCCTTGAACTCTTGCTGGACGGGGATGTCAGTTATAAATAAAACAGTCTTCAGCGTTTATACAGATGCGTTTCATAATCATAAGACACTTATCATATCATTATATCTTGCTGATTAAAGTTTAATCATCATTTAAACAAGAACCATTTGATGAAACATTTTTTCTAAATTATTTTTTATATATTGTATATCGTTCTCGACTTTTGAGAACCTATACCAACCGATTTTGCATGAATCCTTTTAATTTTATTTTAATTACATGATTCTAAAGTGTCTTATGATTATAAAACGCACTGTATGTATTTAATGTTTACTTTTCTTCGAACTTTATTTCACAATGCGTCTGCTCGCTTCAGCACACGTGCCTTCTTCTTAACGCTCTCGATAATCGCACGACTCGTGCTCGTGTCGATTATCTATATCGATATTTACATTTCGTTCGTTAATTTTACAAATATCGATATTCTTACTAACTAACTTAAATTACATAAACAACATCTGATTGCACAACTACTCTATACAATATTTTCTCCATCGTTCTCAGTTTACTTCTGCTCATACTCTTAAAATTTTATAAGTTTTGAGCAGCAGTTGCCTACTTTACCCACTGTTTTGAATTGCCTTGGGCACCGGCAGACATTGAGTGCCATTAGTTAGGGGTCCATTAACCAAAAATGCGACTGGACACATGTCAATGCAGCCCGAGAGTCATGAAGCAAGAGGCATAAGGCACGAGGCACGTTTCTGTCATTTACAGGTAGCAGCTGCATTGACAGGCGCCGTGCTGGACATTTGCCACTTGCCACAGTGGGCGCCATTGTCTGAGTGTGTGAGTGTGTATGGCGTATTAATTCATGCCATAAAATATGGCTACACTTAGACGAGCCATGGCTAAATTGACAAAGTCCCTCTCTCTATGCAGCACATAGACAAAATGTGGCAAAGGGGTTAGGGGGACAGGGCGAGGCATGAATGAGTTAATTAAACGCTGCACGGCCAGCGGGCATAATTTGAAGTCATTTATCAGGCGCAAAATGTAAATTGGCTTAGATCATACGAGTCAGTTTTGGCTACAGGCGTACACTGTAAAAAACTGACTGAAAAAAGAAGACAAACTTCTACAATTCACAAGAGTTTTGCAAGATATTTCTTCCAGTGTAAAAAGCATAAAATTCTCAACATTATATTGTGCAGTGTTTATTGTTCGGCCTATGGCCGTATACATCCCATTTACATAGCCTGACCCAATGGATTCTTCAGCCAGGGATAGACAACGGGGCACTGGTCGCAGACGCTCATATAGCGAGCCTCCCCTGTGGATTCCTTCTGGACGTTGCATTGCACCGGTATGCAGAGGGTGTTGGGCTTGGCCTCACAGCTCTTAAAGGGCTTTCCCAGCACTGGTTTTTGCACATACTCCAGCATGCGAGAGATGCCAGTCAGATAGACATCCGGATAGGTGGTCAGATGGTTCATAAATCTGTGAAAAATATACCGCATTTAGTTAAGCTTTATGACAACTTGAGGCAGCTCATCACTTGCTTCTTGAGTGCGGCAAAGTAGTTGCGCCCACGTGAGAACCAGGCGGCGTGCAGATAGACTCCGAACGGTGCACGACTGCCCTGGTAGTGGCGATTGAAGTTCTCCAGCATCCAGTCGAATAGCGCCTCGAGATTGTCCTCGGGCGGATAGGCACAGGCATCGATCATGGAGCAGCTATAGCCCTCGGTGTCTGTCCAGGTGACCATTGGATTCACCCAGACTCCGGGCAGTGCTGCATTTGGACAGGGACCAATCTGGCAGTCCTGCACGGATGCATAGTCCAGCGTATATGGCCACATGGCTGGATCCTTGAACTGTTGTGTGGGCCACGAGCTGTCATAGGTCAGACCCAAATTACGTACGGCCTCAAAGGAGTTGTTGCCAGAGATCTGCAGGAAAGGCAGACGCATGCCATGTACACTCTTTGGATTCACCTTGGCAAATGTTTCCAGTATCTGCAGCTGTGCGCCAAACTCATTCTCAATTGTGTCCACAGTCGCCTCACGCCAGTAATCCGTGCCATCGCCATGGGTCACCGAGTGCAGGGCAATCTCGTGTCCAGCATTATACAAGGCATTCACACGCACATAATCGGTGTACTCGTGAGCCAGGAAGAAGGTGCCTGCCGCAGAGCAGCCATCCGGATTGGTCAGGCCAGCGAAGAGCAGATCGTACTGCGCGTAGTTCACGGCATTCACAGCATCATCAAAGGTGACCGTAACGAACTGAAAAGACAAAGGTAAATAAGAAAAAAGACTGGAGACTTAATATTTTATCATAAAACCAACAATAGTTGTCACTAGCAATACTCTCTTGGGCAACCCTGGTTCCCAGCTTTCGTTAGCTGATGGCAACCTCTCAAATCGCGTCATTTGAACAAAAACTGTTATAATTCATTTTATAAGATTTCATCATTCTTCTCAGCTTATTTCGTAATTAAGTAAATCTCTTTAATTTAATATTATATTGTTCGTTGTACTGATGCATAAGCAAATAGCTACAAAAAAAGCAAATATATTAGACATACTCAATTTGATCGCCTTTCTCAATTGTATAGTACGGCCAAGATTGCGGTAGATGGCGCCAACAATATCATCGTCTGGCAACTCTAGTGAAATGATGTCAGCTTTTCGATATTGATATCGATTTGTTGGCGCGTCATTTAAACAACAATTGTTACAATTAATTTTATAAGATTGCTTCTCTAAACATATGTACTAACTCAATGTTTCATCACTCTTCTTCTCACCTGTGGTATCTCCTGCTCCTTGCCCTTAAATTTGGGGCGTGGCAACGTGGCATCTGAGCAACGACAGTCGGGTAACTTGCACTTGGCAGCCGTGCAAGCGGAGGCCTTCTCGAGCAGCTGTCTCTGCAGCTGAGGAGCTGGCGTCGTCTTTCCCTTCACCTTATTCTTGGTCTTATTCTTAGTCTTCTGGGCATCGCTGAGCAGCGCTGAGGCCACTAAAAGTCCGAGCAGTAATAGAATCGTGTATTTCATGCTGACATCTATCAAGTTAAACACGGCATTATGTGCAGAGTGCCACGGCTTTTATAACCTGAAGAACCCTAGATCATATCTTATCGAGATGGCAGAGCACAAATACGATTTGCTTGTTGAACATTTCTGTTTTGCTGTCACTAGTGGGTGCGCCTATATACTATGATAATATTCAGTAATGTCTGTATAATTTGGCACAGCTGAAAAACTATATAAAAATTGAAATATTTCACTAACAAGAAGTTGTAAAACAAAGAAGAAAGTCTGTGATAAATCATTATAAAAATTACTTTAAAATAATAGAAAGTTTCTTCATTTTGAACTCTTTTGTTAATCGAGGAAAAACTATGTTGACATTTGAAAGATTTAACTAAGAAGAAGCTGTAAAATTAAAAAGAAAGCCTGTGTAAAATCATTAAAGAATTACTTTAAAATAATGAAAATTATCTTCCTGTCGTATGTTTTTGATAATCGAATTTATTAGTAGTCATCTTTTGGCAATTTGCACTCGAATACCCTTACCTTTTGCCATGCACTCCAAGATAATTTTAAGAAACGATTTCCAACTTTCAATTGCATACGCATTGACTTCTGCTTAGAGCCAAACAGAAAGCCAAAAACAGGGAAAACTTACCTCATTAGCATAGGGAGCAAAGTCAAGAACTTAACAGCTGAGATTTGAGTGGAAAAGTTTGCATTTTCCATTGGGAAATTCGGCAGGGCAGAAAGCCGAAAATTATGACAAATGCACTTGAAATCGTAAACAAGTGCTTGAAACTTTTTGTGGCATGAACGAGATGCTCTTAAAACAAAGCCCCCCGGCCCCACTCCAACCGAAAATGTTGTTCAAGTCTTTCACCCATTCCCATCCCAATTTCTGATATTCCATTTTCCATTTCCCCCAAGAACCCCTTGAGGTGCGCCAATCAGAATGCCAAATCCGCATCTGGCAAGAGTCAATCGTCAGTAGAAGGAGAGCGAGAGAATGGAGAAAATGGGAAGTGGAAAAATTTCGGGAAAATTGCGATTTAAGCAAGTGCATCAAGTTATGCCGCTGCAACGATGCGCATTTCTTGGCATGCCTCGGACGACTGGCAGTGGTGCACGCCTACAATTCATTTCGGTCACGTTCCAGGGCGTTACTGGCAGTGGTAGGTGACCCTCCGCCCGCCCGCCCACTCCAACATATCCTGTCCCTCGCCCACACTTGGGCCATGGCTCAGGCAGAGTCAGCCAGCCAACCAAGAGCCGGCAAACAAACGAGCGCAAAATACGAAAAACTCTCGGCAGCCAAAGCGGAAGTTCAACTCCCCCCTGCTCCTCCCACACACACACACACACAGGCTCGTTGTTCGAGTTGTAGGGGCAGATGCAACATGTTTGAGTGAGTTTGCTCCGCGTGCCACGTGACGTATGCGCAATGTGTCAAGTACAACAAGCAACTGAGCATACGTAATCAAGATTGAGTGCAGCTGGAGAAAGTTTCTGCGTTTTATTGAATTGCATTGATGATGATGTATCGACTGCAGCATGTCATACACACACTACTTCAATTCCAGCAATTCTCTCGTCTCTCGTCCCTCGTCTCTTGCCTTTCTCATTAGTTCACAGAGCGACGCGTCAGTGCGTAAAATCAAAGTGAAAATTCAGAGAAGTCTCCAGCGTTATCTTTAACTCTGCCACATATGTGAGCGTCTCACGTGGCAGCAACTGCTTTAAAATGCAAATTTCCCTAACGCTAATAAAAATATTTCTATATTATAACTCATATGCGTGACACACCCATACAACCCCCAACAGACGATACTCACGCACGTCTGAGCCGCAAAACTACAAAGGGGCTGCCCATGGGCAGGGGAAAGAGCAGTCAGTTCTCTAGTTGTGTTCTGGGGCTGGTTTTCCTTCTTGCCAATTTTCGCGATAATCACACACAACTAATTTGCATAGCGAGTGGAATGGCTATGGCAATGGCAATGGAAACGAAAGCCAGGCAAAAAGAAATGATGCCAAATCTGCGCTAATCAAATCAGCAAACAAACACAAAACACAAAAACTCAATTTGCCAAAAAACGTAAATATTTTGAATGCTCTCACAACGTTTGGGGTGTATTGGCTATAGACTAGACTTGGTTTTGTTATGTGGAAAAGGTCTTTTTAGTGAGAGGAGAAGCCACGGGATGTAGTATAGTTATGGGTATAGTATTTCAATAACATATTCTAAAAATTCTTAGCTTTATTTTCATTTGATATTGAATTGAATTTGGTTTCTCTGTCGGCTGCTTTTAGTTGATATTAAGTAAATAAATGAATTTACTTGACTGGGGGTAAATAACTTAAAAATAAAATAGATAGACCTTCTGTTTTTTTTAGCTCTTTTCTTCTTAATGATAGATTGGAAACGATTTTTTTCAAGATTGACTCAATCTCAATTTAAAATCTTGAAAACAATAACACAGAAAAATTGGTTTTTAAGAATGATTTTTTTTCTCAGTATGTCGATGTTTCGACCATAGCTTATTTCTGACGCGGGAAATCTTTGATTCAAGACCTTAACTATTGTTTTTTTTTCTCAGTGTTGTAATTTTATAGAAATATTAGAGTATGATAAAAGAAGTCTTCATATAAATATATGAGAGTAGAATACAGTATTCTTAGGCAGTCTTTCCGTAAATAAACTTAATAAAGTCGTAATCCACTTTTCGAGTCTAATCTGAGTTCAAGCTAAATAGATCACACACTACTTCAATCGATCATCGTTAAATATACCTCTCTTTGTTAGAGCATACAAAATTCTTCATTGACTTCCACATTGCTCTCGCCTCAACCACTATTCCCCAAGCTTATTTAGCTCTCAGCGATGGCCAGCCTTTTGATAAGCCCAGCATATTACATTTCTGTTTTCAGCCTCAATGTTAATTTGAAATTTCAACTTCTTTTCCGGCCTATGCTCTGCCTTAGTAATCAAAAAAAGTTTTCGGTCTTAAAATCTAAAAATTTGTATAAAAAATAAAACAAAATAAATTTGTGCACATGATGTCAGAGGAGAAGCAGTTGGCCAAACTGGAGCAAGGCGTGGCTGAGAGGCGTAGCAGTAAAATTGTCAAGTACAATAGGTATCTGCAGGGCAACGAGTTGCTGACACTGCACTACCTAGGTGTACCCTATGTGGTGCTATCTCGCCAGCCGTTGCTCCGGGTTAAGCTGCCACTGAGCAGCTATGACTTTGAGCATGGCATCAATGGTGTAGGCGTTGCCCTGCAGCTAATCTTCAGTTGTCCGGACGAGTATCCACTCCGCATGCCCCTCATTGAGATTGTGGACAAGCACAACCTTACAGCGGAACTGGAGCTAAAACTGCGCACGGAGATCGCTCTCACATTGGAGAAGCATCTGGGGGTCTATACGATTGTTGCAGTGCTCACACAGGTGCAGCTGATCTTGAACAAGGAGCTGAGGCGCCTAACGTTGCTCTCTTAATGTTCCCATCATATCACATTTCGTATCGAAATTAATCGTATCTACTTGAATTAAATGTTCCAATTGAAGAAGTCGAAAGAGCTGTTAAACGTGACTAAACCAAAAACCAATTTAAACTCACTGCAATGTTTTTTTCCCCCAAAAATTTCAAATATATAACCTTTGAGAACTTTAATGTAGCTCGTGAAAGTTTTTTAAAAATTCTATGGCTCATTTAACTTATAGATAAAATAATAATAAATTCGTGAATAAATTTAAAAAAAGGCATATAACTGATTTATCTTATAGGTAAAAAAAATAATACAATTTGATTATACAAATTTATTTGTCCTGAAATAAATTTAATAAAAATCGAAATGTTTTTTTCCATAATTTAAAATATATTCCTTTTGAAAATTCTAATGCAGATTGTGAAGAAATTTTTAAAAAAATTCTTTGTCTTATTTATCTTAAAAATAATATAATAATAAATTCGTGAATAAAATTTTTGAAAAATCATTAAACTGATTTATTTTGTAGATAAAAGAATAACATTTGTCTATAAAATGTATTTGTCCTGAAATAAATTTAATAAAAATCGAGTAAGGTATTTGGTAGACTTGCTAAAGAGAAAACTTGCCATATTTTCAGTTTTATTTCAGTTTTTTCAGCCTTATAAAGCATCATATGTGTATACGCATCATCCCAAAGGTGGTTCGGCTCGTAAATGTGGAGTGTCTTTCGCTGTATGTACTATACTTTAACTGTATTTGGTTGGTCCTGTGTTGTCGGGACGTGCACAAACATGTTTCGTACGCGGACAACTCACGCAGTAGTGGCAGACGTGACTTTTGGCATTAGCCCTGAAGTATGCAACACTTGGCCAAATGTTAACACGTGCCTGACTGTCGGGCTGTTGGACCGAAGGACTGAAGGACTTTCAGCACACGACAGCTCATTAATTGGCGTGGCCCAGGCAGGCACTAGCCTGACAGTCGGTCTGGGCCATGCATTAACTTATCTTTTATGCGTCTTACTACCATTTAGTTAAAGTAGTTCCAACTGTAAACTGGCGCTCATCCTTAGCTTAGGCATACACATACGGCTTCTATGCTACATTTCCTTCCGCTCAAATTGACAGTCGAAAAACGAAAGAAGACAACTACGACCTACAGCTTGAGCCTGAGTCTCAGTTTTATTCTCGGCTCTAGTCTTACTGGTGCACATCCTGTTTATCCTGCAGCTTGACGGCGGCGCCAAAAGTCCTTTGCGCTCTCTCATGCCGGATGTCTCTGGGTAATTTAGATAGCTGCAGCACTTGCTCCCAACTTGCATAATGTCACTTTCAAAAGACTTTAGCAACAAATTGCAACAAAAAAAAAAAGATGGGAAATAAAGGACCAAGAAGAACTAACGATACACACAGGACATGCAGACTTATGTGTGTGGTAGGACCTGCTGCCTTTGCCTTATGTGCTTAGCTTAAAGGCGAGCTGATAAGAAAACTGCAGCGCATTAAATGCAATTTTTACTGCACGACACGAAAGTGTTCTGCTCTATCAAAAACGGAAACTTGAAATTGAAAAAAGTTTTCTAAGATTCTAAAATAATATTTAATGTCAGGTTTAAGCAACAATATTTAATACATGCTGGAATAAAATAATCCCTAAAGTTATTCCGAGATAGATATAAAAAAGTGTTAAGTTTAAAGAAATGATTTTTTTTATATTATTTAATTATAACTTAAATTTCTGCTGAAATCCAAGTTCTGACCAAAATAATACAAATAAGAAATTGGCCAAATTATTCGGCCTAAAATTTTGATATACGTCCAGCACAAATGGCAGCAACAACTCAACAGAATGACATATTGAATATTACATATTAAATCGCGAATTATGCTAATTTCTCAGGGAAATCAGTTAATAGAAAACCCCTAAAAACAAATAGATAATTACATATTCATTAGTATTATAATGTCATACTAAATAACTATGCCTATTAACTATAACTATTAATTCTCTATCTAAATATTAGTAAAAATTCTACTAAGCTCGATAGTTTCAATAGCTTGTCAAAATCTTATCTACATTTTATTCATTTTATTCTACATTTTATGCTTGATATCGACTCACATTAATAACCAACTCTACAGAAAACTTATGTTAATTTTGGATTTATATTACCATCGTTTGTTTGAGATTTTTTCCAAATTCTTTTAGATTAGCATCTAGTTCCTTTTTTCTCTTTTTGGGAGAATATTTGTGTGCTCGTCGAGGGCAAACATGGCGAGTTATTTCCTTGGCATTCAGGCTTTAATGCGGCTCTGACGGTATTGGCAGCTGTATGCCCGAAGGATTTGTGCGTAATGAAAAACTGTCACTGTGCAAAGAGTAGTAGTAGGAGTGAAGGAGCTGGGGAGGGGCAGAGGATGAGGCTAAGCCGTGGCAGGTATTGCAAAATTGAAAAGCGTTCGTCGTGCTTGTCGTGCGGCATTAAAATGGCAAATTTGTGTGCATCGCCAATGCGGCAGGACATTCAGGACATTTATGGCCGGTACGGTACGGTAACTAAACGACATAGCCAGGCCAGGCAGACACCGTGGTAGACAGACTGAGAGGCGGACTGAGGGACAGCCACAACGCCGGAGACAGGCCATAAAAACTGGCGACGCTTGCGTGATAAGCGCATAAATCAGCTAAGAAACGAAATATACTTAGTCCTGTCCTGCCTCTGCCTCTGCCTCTCCCGCTATACGTTAAGGGTTAAGCCAACGCTCAGCTCGTAAAATCAACTGTGAGATGTTGTTGTACATTTTTTAATTATTTGTAATGCATATTGCCTCCAAGAGCCAAGTCAGTTGGCTCACTCAGCTTAGTTGAAAATTTCTATAGTCTGAGAAGTTGTTAACCAACTCCTGCTACATTCAACAGTTTATTGTCCTCTCTATTGTCCTGGGACAAAACAGGACAATAAAGTAATTAATTTGCAGCTAATTGTCGCTTGTTTTAAGGCGAATTATAAAAGCTTTTCTTTTTGTTTTAATTACACACAGCGAGAGGAGAGTTAAACTCTGGAATTAATTAGTAAATAATACAAGTTTACTATTACATTAAAAGATTATAGAAACACATAACTTTCAGGTACAAGTTTTACTCAAAACCCAGTCCAAGGCACAAAACCTCAAGACAATGTCATTGCAACGCGAATTGAATTTTTGATGGCCGCACAGCGCCATCTGTCGGCGGTCAAGCTGACTAGTGTCTGCTGCTTGGCATTCCAGTGAGCTCATTGCTTATGCTCGAACACGAAACAAATTCAAATTACAAATTATGTTGTCATTTGTGCGCGCTTTACGAGCACCACCCCAAAAGACACCACTGAAACCCCATGCAACCCTCCACCCTCCCCCCACAAGCTCTTAATGTGGAGGGGTGTGATTGCAACGTGACGTTGACATTTTGGGGGCACATAAATGTTAATCCTCTGGCCTCTGCAGCTTCAGCTTCAGCTTCATTTCGCGTGGTGTCAACTATTTAGTTTCCGGTTTTAACTTACGTCATAAACTTTGGCATTATGTGTCCGCTTTTATTGCACACTTGCAGGCTTCTTCACCCCCCTTGCCCCATTGGACATGATAGCTCATACCACTTACCTCACTTCATTGTTTCTTAATAATCCAAGAAGCAGCAGGTCCAGTGTACACGTCTCAACATTAAGTATGTTTACGGGCATCCAGTGCTGATACCAAGTTACCTACACCCATGCCAGTGAAAACTACACAGAGAATAAAATATTCAACTTTATGTGAAAGTGTTCTGTTATAATTTAAAATAAATATAAACTTATTTTCTACAATTTCGAAATGAGATTAATATGAAATTTAAGAAATATCGCCTTATATTTTTATCTTTATCTATTTATTCAAAATTCGCATTTTAATATTACATTTGTCGAGTCATTCTGTAAGTTCACGGAAAAGTTTTGCATATTTTCGGGGAGCTTCAGCTCAAAAGGCTGCAACACTCTTCTCTTAACTCAACAGAAGGACTCATATTACGAATTGAATTGCGAGTTTTGATAAAATCTCAGGGAAATTAGTTTAGGTGTATGCTACTGATAAAAAAAACATAAAAGCAACTATAATATAATATTCTATGATTTATTAATTATATGAAGTGTGTAATTTCGTATTAAGGCTTAAAAGAATTTCTCAACATTTTCTTATTATCCTTGATTTTTGTAATAGTTTAAACTAAAAAAGTATCCGCTTAGATAACGCATTTCCTCTCAAATAATTCTCAGCTTTTACTTACACTCTTTACTTTCACATCGTCTCTTTTCTCAGTGCATAATGTCCAGTCTTCATCTTCGCCTAGTTGCATGCCCCATACACATATTTTCTCGTGTTGCAGTCATAAATGCGCTTAATTGGCAATTTTTGTGTAAGCATGCTGCAAATTTTATACACTAGAGGGCGCCCCTGTGTGTGTGTGTGAGTGTGTGGGAGCTTGTAAAAATTGCAATCGCAGTCGAGAATCATAAATAGAACATATGCTGGAACTCTGGAGTCATAATTTTATATGATCTCCAGCCGTTTTTATAGGCATATGCATGCATTTTTGCTGGGATTTTCATTCCGTACTACGTGGCCTCTACTATATAAGTAAAGCTATAACATAACCTCAAAATTACGACCAACAATAAACAAAATTTATGTGAAATTTACTTGTGTGTATTTGTGTTTTATTATATTTTATTAATGTGCGCAATTATGTTTTGTATATTCGTGTAAGTTTGATTAGGGCATTGGGAGTAACTGAACGGAGAGAGGAAGTGAATCAATGGGATTAAAGAGTACAGATTAGATTAGAAGAAATGGGTAGCATCATAGATTTAGTAAAAAGTAAATATCAATACGTAAGTAAATATCAATACGATGTGACAATCTCTTTTAATTGAATGAGGGATTCAATACATCAGAAAACAAGCTTACATGGACATAACCTAAAACTAGTAACCAATAGTAAAATAAATAATATATGTATATACACTTGTAAGCGGTCTGTCAAGAATGGCAAGCTGGATATCGGTCAGAATAGGTTTATTTAGATAATGTAATTTAACAAAGTAATAATAATTCAAAAACGTTTTGCGAGTGTCTTCTGCTCTTGGCGTCACTACTTCATATCGATTATGTTATCGGCAGGTATCGACTGCCACCACAAATAGGACTAGTACTGAGGCGTTTCGTTTATTCGCTTACAAATAGGACTAGTACTGAGTAAACGAATCATTCGCTCAATTCATGGAAATAAATAGTTTAATAAACAATACATATAAATTTGTATAAATGTTTGGGGATTGAAAACATCAGAAAGCCAGCTTACATAGGCTTAAACTAAAATGTAAACTAAACAATAAATAGTTTAATAAAAAGTGTATATCCATTTAAACTAAAGTTTATAGAAGTAAATAGTTTAATAAACAATATATATTAATTTAAAGGCAATGCTAATGTTTAGTTATTCATAACATGCATTTGACATTGGAATTCTGTGAGGGGAAACATACTATAAAAGAGAGGCCAGGCATTAATATCAAACTTCCTCCCGTTTTGGCGAAATAATATAAAAAAATCCTATAGATTCTATTAAAATCGCCTGTCATTGTTGCCTGGCATCGTTATTGTCCGTCCGTCCGTCCGTCCGTCTGGGTAAACTAGGTGGCATGGCATGGCCTGGCAGACATGCTTAGTCCTTTTAGACATTGCCAGCGACGATGTTGTCTTCTGGCAGAACCATTATTCTTCAGCAACGTGCATTATATTATGCTTTGGCTGTAGCAGCAGTAGCAGCAGCAGCAGCAGCAGCAGCAGTAGCAACAGCAGCAGCAGCATTTGTATGCAGCCTGAGCGCGAATAGCAATCGAGGATTGGGGGCAGTGGATGGTGAGCATTTCGGAGTGGAGTGCGATGCGAGCCTTTGAGCTGTCGTCGCTGCAATTTGTATTTGCCAGCCTCGAGTTGAGTCTGAGTTTGAGTCTGAGTTCGCTCGCTGTTGTCCTTGTTGTCGTCTTTGTCTGTAACTTGTTTTTTATTGGTTTTCCTCGTTTTAAATTTCAATTTGGCGCTTGGCCTGTAAGCAAGATGTATGTACGAGTACGAGTACGAGTCGAGTACAAGTCGCTGTCCCACCTTGTGGCATATGTTACTTTGGTGCACAGCTCAATTTATACGCATCACAGTCAGGTTGACAGTGCCTTTTGCCTCTGCTAACTGAACTGTCACTCGCGGCTCAAGGTGAGCTTAACATGAGCGTGCAAAGGGTATAAGAGGTTTGTGTAAATTGTAGAAAATAAAATGAAATTTGTGTACTCTGTAGTACCAGCACAATATGAGCATACTAATTGATATTATATTGGTTTTTTCCCTCACATTTCACACCGCATTTAACACAAAATATGGCACTTAGCTGACTGTCTTTATCAATGCAACACAACGCTTACGTGATTTCGGGAACCCCAACTCTACTTTACTCCCCCAACTCAACACCTTCACACATTCACATTATCAGCCATCAGGCATCATTATCAGCATCATCATCAGGAGCAGCAGCAGCAGCATTAGCATCAAGTTCAGCATCATCATTATGATCATCCTTTGCTTATATTCAATACGTGTTTAACCTGCCAGCCAAAGTTGACGCTGCATTTTCTCTTACTGCGATTATCAAGCGTTTCCGCTTCCACTTCCACATCCACATCCGTTTCCCTTTCCCATTCCCATACCCATTTCGGCTTTATCCATTTCCATTCGGTTTTGCAGCCTTCGCTCGTTTTGTAGCTTACGGCCATGCTACATCCAACCAAAAAATTACATGCCTTTGTTTTTTATCCAATGCTCTCTCTATGCCGCATATTCGGGGTCTTAAGTGTCGCCCTCTGACACTACGAGTGTGTGTGTGTGTGTGTGTGTGTGAAACGTGTGTACCTTCTGCCTTCTGCCTGGCAGACATTTTTCACATTTACACCCGACAATTGGAAACTCGCACAGGAACAGCTTCAGCTTCATCTTCCCTTTGCCTCCTGTTTTTCCTTAGGTTTCTTCTCTCCATGCATGAGGAGGGTTTTTGCTCCTTTCTGAGCTTGTGTAATTCGATCTATTATCAGTTGTCATCGTCCTCAAATTCACACATTCGCATAGGCATTGTTGTTTTGCTTGATTTGTGCCGGCAGCAACAACAACAATAATAGCAGCTACAGCTACCGCAAAGCAAATGCTGCACAGTGGTTCACTGGAGATACAAAAATGTTGCATCTGATATAGAAATTGAATAACATTATTAAATGTTATAAATAGGATTTTCTGTACATAAAGTAGTTGAAAATATTTTTATAACATTGAAGTATTATGTTATGTGTAGCAAATATATAAATAGATATATAATAAATTAAAAAGTTGCGCCCTATTCCAAGCTCAGTTCAAAATTCGCATTCTGTTGATGAAATTTGCCAAGTATTACATACTTTCAGGGCGTGTTTAAAATGTCCAATATTTCAAGTTCAGCCCAAAAGGCTGCAACACTTTTTTGTCAACTCAAAAGAATGACTTGACAAATTTCATATTAAATCTCAAATATTGCTAATACCTCAGAATATTGTAATTTTTTTTGTTTTTTTTATTTTTGTTTTTTATTTTATAGCTACTAATTAACAAACTTGTTTAAGTTAGGGTTCCAAATGAGTTAAAATAATCATATTAAGAAGGGGGACATTTTTAATATGACTGAAAATGAGAATGGTAGAAAAGCATATTAATGATGGCACCTTATATACTCGTAGATCTATATCTGACATAGATTTTTTTCATAGCCTCGAGTAGTTAGTACACATCACCTCAATTTTCTATCTGCGATAAGCTGCAAATACTTCTGGTTCCACTGTGCTCATAGCTTACCAAATTCGAGCTCTATACACATTGCTTCACGTGCCATTTCACAGCAAGAATTGGAACTTTTTCAAGCACACCAAATACCGAAAGACAAACGAAATACACTCGACAAATACACATACAAATCCACAGAGAGTGTGAGATGTGAGTGTGTGGAAGGAAGTCGATGCGTGCCTAAGTGTTGCATTTACATGCGACGTAATACAATTTCGTGTCCTGCTGCTACTCCTTCTGCTGCTTCTCTCTGCTTGCCTCTGCGATGAGGCGTGAATTGGATAATTTATACTATAAACGCACATATGCACACTGTGCACATCTGACGCTCCGCAATCCAATGAAGTAGATGGACAAGCGCTGCCCCAAAATGTGCCAAGTGAGAGATAGAGACGAGGGTTGAGCAATGCGTGTGTGTGTGTGTGTGTGTGGCATGCGGCATGTGGCATGTGGCATATTAAGCAAAAATAAAAAAAAATTAGCAACAGTTGCGTGTCAGCGCGAGTTGGAATATGTCAAGTTAATTTAATGTAGCGTGAACTGTATACGATTGTGTGTTGGTATGTGTGTGTGTGAGTGTGTGAGTGTGTGTGCGTCAGCTGTGGCGCCTAGACAACTCAACTCTGTCAAATATACATATGTTACGCCTAGGCTGAGGCCTACGTGCAATAATTTGCGCAATTACATGGCAAATTTTCCTCTCGCTCAAGGCATGAGGCATATCCTATGCCCCCTCCCCCCTCACACACACACACACTCTCTCACCCAACACACACAGCGCACATGTTCGAAATGCAAATAAATTATGCCTCGAGGCATTTAACAATTCCATTGCCAGCTTTTAGGCGCAAAATTTGCTAAATTCTCTTTGCAAAAAAAAATTATGCATTTAGTTGCTTGGAAAAAAATCATGAGTTGCCAAAGTGGAGGACACTGTGTGTGTGTGTGTGTGTGTGTGTGTGTGTGTGGCTCATGTGGGCAACTACGTGAGAGGCCTGCTAACATTTTGGTGTCAAATGAACCGTAAAGAAAATAAATATTGAAATATTTACTTAAGCTGAAACTTGCAGCACAGTTTAAACAGCGTTTTGGTTGATTAGTCTTAGGGTTTACTGCCTACTATACACTCATTGAAGAGGCCCAAAGAGGGTATGAGGAGTTTATGGCAAAGCATGTATTACACAGAGAGAGAATATGAGCTAGAAATTGAGCTTCAGCTTAGATAGATTTATTATTATTATTATTACATATTTATTTATCTATGCATATATTCTCTACCGGGTATCTGCGAACCACAAATGCTGATTAGTCTTGATTAGTCTGCCTACACTCTTTGAAAAGGCCCAAAGAGGGTATGAGGAGTTTATGGCAATGCATCGATAGGATATCGATGTGTGCTAAGTGCAAGTATATCGATAGGATATCGATATCTAGAAGAAGGGCAGAACAGAAACTTGCCTGAAAGTAAAGAGTCAAGTCGTGCGTTGTTGTTTATCGTGTAAAGTAGACGATGGAGATGTGTTTGAGACAAGTTTAATTTTAGTATTCATTAATGTTCAGTTCAATTAATTATAAGCACATATAACCCGTTAGATAAATATAACTTGTGTGCTTTAAAATACCACATTTATTATCTACTCCAGAGAGAATATGAGCTAGAAAGTGAGCCTCAGCTTAGATAGATTTGTTATTATTATTACATATATCTATGTATATGCTCTCTACCGGGTATCTGCGCACCACAAACGCTTCTTTCTTTCGTGTGTATTGAGTTTTTCTATATTATTTTTGCAGCTAGCTCATAAAAATGTCAAATCATTTACATACACGTCAGCTTAGCGACAACTACTTGACAGGCATTAATACACTTAAGCTGCTGCTGCCTTTGCCAAAAGGACATGGCATTATCCTTTATGCCAAGCCAGTCAAAACAACAACAACAACAACAACAACAACAGCAACAGCAACATGAGCGAAAAAGCGACAACTTAACTGACATAATACAATAAGGCAACAAGCGAGGAGACACCATTTTTTTCTCCTTTCTTGCTTCCGCTGCATAAAAATCATCTCCCGAAATACCCTTAGACGGGCCACGCCCCCTGGCTGCTGCTGCTGCCCCTAACATTCGCTCACATGTCAAGTTGTTTGGAGATGTTAACAAATTGCTTTTGTGCAAATTTTGCCAGCAAGCATATAGACTTACCCCACCCCACCCGACCCACTCTCACAGCGTTTAGCAGGCAAGCTAGGAAATTTGCATTGCATACTTCTCGGCGCGCTTGTTTAACTTCATTAGCGTGTTTTTTATTTTGCTCCCTACCCTCTTACAGTTTCTTCTTCCAGTACTTTTTCTTTTTGATTGCCCTGAGGGCAGTCTGCAGTTCGCTTTTTCGTCTTTCTCATGGGTTTGTGCCCTTTTGCCATGCAATTTTCTCAAGATGAATTATTATATTTTGGCAATTGCTTGACCGGATAATCAGAGCATGTGCATCAGCTCGGCTTTGATTTTACAGTTGATCTTTTATTAGCTGTAGTTGCAGCTACAGTGGCTTAAATATGCTACGGATAGGAAATAAATATTTATTGAATTATAATATTAAAAAATTCTAACATTTTAAGTTTAACAAATACGGCAAGTTATAAGGAAAATTTTGATCTACATTAGTGGTATACCTTCAGGCAGTAAAATTAATAATCTAACACTTGATAACATAAAATTATTTTAATTTGTCAAATACATATATTTAATACTAATTTTTTGAATTTTTATAAAAAAGAAAATATATACATAAATATATAATGAATAATCGATATAAAAACAAATGATTACACGATTGATGCAACATTTATATAAACAAAATTTTTTTTTAGAGATTTTTATTTAAAATTACTTTAACAAAAACTAGCTTTCTTTCTGGTTAACAAACTGACACTTGCTACCAGAAAATTATTTCTTTATTTGCCATATATATTTTGATAAACATTTGGAAAAAAAAAATATGTATACAATTTAACATTTGTAATTAAAATAAAAAGTAATTATTACCTTTTTTCACTATTTTCCTTGAGTTTTTAACTACGTTTGAGTAATAACAAACTATCGAAACTTACTAATATTTACTACTTATTATTTTTGATACGATTTTTGAACCAGAATCACTCTAATAAAAGCTATATAGCTTTTTCCATAGGTAACCAAAATTATTTTGTTGTAATAATATTTTGGCCTTACATAGTTGTCATTTATATTTTGTATGAATATTTGGCAAATTTTCAAAATTAAAAAAATTTATATATTTAATACCTTTATGTATTATTTTTCTTAAGTTTTCAATGTACATTGGAGTAACAATAACATTGACAAATTTTCTTATAACTTTTGATAAATTTTTGTACCCAGAATAACTCGAACAAAAACAGCGACTTTTCAGCTATTGTCTTGGCATTGTGCTGGCTGAGGCAATGGTTCATTAAGTTGCGAGATGCTACGCGAGTGCAGCCTGGCATGACAGGTTCAGTTTTTTGGGAAGAGACAGTTCTGCTGCATTCTCTGTCATAAATTCTAAACAAATAGATTTGTCAAGAAATTTTGTTGCTAGCCACTGTACACGAGCATGGATGGCCCTAGGAAGTGTGTGTGAGTGTGTGTGTGTGCCGAAAAATATAGAAAAAGATGAAAAGCTATTTACATTTTGCATTTGGCTGCTTGGGAGGAAGGACAGCGACAACAGCAAAGGCAATTTATCATAAATATTTGTCAACTGCAGTAAACTTATTTTACGCTCGGACAGGCAGCTAGTGGGAGGAAGCCACAAGACAGCAAAGACGGCCACAGAAAGGAAAGATAGTGAGAACATATGAAAATAACTTAGCTTTATTCTAGAGCTTAACAACTAATCGCATTACATAGCCTAGTTAGTTTCTATAGGATTAATTTGTTAGGATAGCACTACAAGTACTGCCATATAAGCCAGATGGCCAGCACGAAGCCCATCACCAGATCCATGGGTAAGCTAAAGGTGTCACGCTGCAGCTGTTCATATCGTGCAATCTCGATGATTTTGTGAGTCGCCAACAGCCACTGCTTGACCACAGATGCCTCCGATGCCACAAACGAGTATTCCTCCCGCTTGCCCTTATCCCTATCCTGTTGCTTGACCAACAGATTGATTATCTTATTGGCATTCGATGTGTTCAGCTCCAGTGGACGTTGCAGCTCCACATTCTCCCAATAGTAGTGCTGCCGATAGGCCAAACGCTTCTTGCGCACCTCGGTGCAGACCAAGCAGCGATCGAAGAGAAACACCTTGGAGCGATATTTCTTTTTGGTAGGGAAATGCTGCGCATCAAACTCCGTGGAGCGACGAAAGTGGCCCTGTTGTTGCAGATCGAACTGGAGAGAGATCAGCGCATTAGCACAGTGTTCATTCGTTCAGTGTACAATCTATACTCACCTCGTTCAGCTCATCAATGTTGTGAATCTCCTCCGCCTGGTTGACCACATCCAGCTGTCGTCGCATACGCGTTTCCAGCTTACAAACGGCGCTTAGTACGGGCTTGCAGCTGATACCGCTCTTATAGAATTCCTAGAAATAGTAGTGTGTATTAATATTATTGTATTTGCTTGTTTATTTATATATCTTATTGATTACTCACCGATATGAACTGCTGCAATAGCAATGGATATCTGGTCAGTCTTTGTATGGGCTGCACTAGGAAACTATCAATGCCCAGTTTGTCTTTTATTGTCGTTTGATAGCTCTGAAAATTATACACAATTATCAATTAGTTATCGATTAATATTAAAATATTTTTAAATTATTTTCCTAATTGTTTTTCGCCTTGCTTACCTGCAGCCATTCACGATTTTCTTGACGCAATTGCATGGATGATTTTTTGCCCATGGTGAAACTGACATAACAATAGAAATTGTTTTTCTGCAAAGAAAATTAAATAAAGACATTTAAATTATTTTTATTAAGAGTGTATATACATAAATATAAAATTAAATTAAGGCAGTTAAGTAATATTTATTAAAATTGTCTGTCATATTCAGTTATAAGTTTGAGCAAATTTGCAAATTGTTTTGTTGAATTCTTAAACGGTTCATCACTGAGGAAAATAAATGCCCATATGATTGGCTATGAGTTATCCTATATTTAATGTTCAATAGAATTTAGTCAGCATTTTTTGTGGCTTTTTTTTAATTTTATTATCATTTTAATTGTGCCTGCTGCTGACTATAAATCTAGCTGTAGTAGAAGCTCATGCCTACAGGGTATTTTCATATTATTATTAGCAATTTGTGAAGCATTTTAGTCAGTCACTATGCAAATGAGTCAGGCACAGCAAATGCCTTTCAAATTCCCACAGCTAGCTGCATGTTTCTATTTTATTTTGATTAAATGCAAGACTATGTTTTGTCATTTGAATACTGCATCTGTTTAATGCAATAATTGAAGGCATTTTGGCTCAGCAGCAACAATTTTGACTTGGATCAACAATTAACAGCCGCAAGGCAAAGGCAAAGGCAAATATTGCCACAACACCAAGAGTCACTAACCACAATAATCAGAGCGTTTAGTCAACTAATTCATGCCTTAAACACTGTCAACTAAACGTATAATTATTTTGTATACACAAGCATTTGATTGACTTTAAGACACACAAATTATACGCTCGACAAATTATTTATACGAATATATTTTTATTTAAATAAAATTTTAATTTTTACTTTTTATTTTTGCATTTTGAGCTAGTTTGAAATGTGTGCATTGCAGTTTGACACAGGGACAGTGCGACAACGAGTGGAATATCAATTTTTCAGTGGCTGTGCCAAGGTTCACAGTTGCTGCCAAAAGTATGTGTGTGGTGTGTGGCGTTACGTGACTTAAATACCCAAAAAATTATGATTTCGCCAGAGGTTTTGCTTATGCACATATGTATATGTGGAGGTATATAGATCTGTTAGGTATTCATGTGAGTCTGTGAGAAGTTGAGACGTTGGAACTATTTTAAATTGAAATGGGTAATGCCCAGACACGAAAATGGAGTCGTCTGTACTGTACTATCTGCTGACAATAACAAAATTCTCTTTGTTTTAGTTTTATGACCGACACGAACAATTTGTTGGCTTAGCTAAGGTTAATGCGAGCACCATTTGAAAGTCTTTTTGAGTCTGAGACCAAGCTGAAAAGGGTCGTCAGAATAATGCTAAGAATACAAAGTTTTTATTTATTTTTACAGCGGTTCTAATTAATATACATTCATTTAACTCAATTCCAAATACAGTCAAAGACGAGAAATTATGTCAATTACAACTGCTGAAATCAACTCGAAATCAACAAGTTGAAGGCGATTTATAATTGAAATAAAACCCAGGCTATTTATGGCGGCTTTCGATGTGCGTGTTCTCTTCGAGATTTATACCCAAAAACTGAGGCGACAACAACAACAACATAGAAGATTAATTCAAAAAGACCAAACAAGTCAAATCAATAGGAATTGCTTTTAAATTTTTGTTAAATGTGAAAATTAATCGATTGAGCAATTAGTTGTGAAAAGCCTCATTAATTCTAGCTAAGACAAAACGCTGAAAGGAAATACATATCGCTGGCAACTAGTATCTATTTAGCTACAGATTGCGATTTGTTTATACAGCACATTGCCAACAAAATATGGCTAAGAATATGCATATAAACAAATGCAAACTTTTATGAAGAATATTTTTCAAATATTTACCCGGGTTTCTATATACTTTTATATGATTATTTCCATGAGTGAATCAGTATTTGCAGCGCGTTTAGCATAAATCACTTGACTCTCAGAGGTCTTGGCGTGTTTGTTGGACATTAAGCCACAAAGACTTGCCAAATCCTTGATATAATTCCGTTTGTTTGATATGGGTAAGGAATTTTACCTGCCACAGTTGAGTTTCTTTCGATGCTCTCTCACAATCTCGAGATTGCCAATATAATATTTAAACAGTTGGCTTTGTTTCTTGGAAAGTCTCATGACATAAGATCATATATTTGTTCACATACTATATATGCAAAGAGAGAGAGTCTCACAACATCAATTTAAATTGATTATTTGGCTGTCAACACTCCGTGTGTGTGTGTGTGTGTGTGTGTGTCTGTCTGGCCCTGACCACATGTTGCCACAATAGAAGAACACTTGCCACACACTCACACATGTGTACATATAAACACTGTAGAATATATCATCAAAGCATCAGTCTAATAACATTGCCATCGTTATCACAAATAATAAACACACAAAAACATTTTGAGCTATTCTCGTGATTCTACAAAAAGAACGAAGAACACAAAGCACTCGTATCTACACCGAAAGAATATGTAATACAATACATTTTAATTGAATAAAAAATAAAAATAAAATGTCTATAGTAACTAGTTCATTGGTTCATTATAATATTCATAATTTTATTTGTTGATAAGTAAATATAGCAATAGAAACTCTATATATTTCTGACTAATAGGCAGCTAATTGGTTCATTATAATATTAGTATTTTCATTTTAAATAATTAAATGATAAGTAAATAATTCATATGCTATGTCATGCTTGCTCTCAGTGTATGCATTCATTCCTAAACATTCATATACATATATATACTTCAAGCTCTGCTTCAAGTTCCATATCAAGAGCTCTCCGTCCACAACAACAACAACAACTGATGACGTCAGCTCGCATTGCCGGCTATGAAATCTTTTTTTATTGTTATTTATTTTGCCTTTGCTTTATTTCTCATATAATTTATAAATTTCGTACACAAGTTTTGTCGTAGGTTTCAAATTTGCGCCTCATATTTATTGTACACATTTTGGTGATTATTTCAGTCTTATCAAAGGGGCTTTACGGAGTCCCGGTCTTTTTTCTATGTACATACATATGTGTCATAGTCTCTTGGCTTTTGCTGTTGGCCTGCTAATTGTTTAAGTCGCAGAAAGCTAACGTGCTTGTTTATCAATCTATTTAACTGACATACCTCTTGGGCGAAGATGTACATAGGGTATGCACTCTGAATTATTTTGATTTTCTTTATCAAGTCAAATACTATACTCATACTTATAGGGTATACTTCAGTCGTCTATAGTTAAATTAAAAACCCCCTGTCATATTGGCATTACTTTGCGCTTGTCTAGACAATGATTTCGAATATGATAAACGCAATGCAGGAAATAATGGCACGAACTCTCTGCTCTGGGCTTGGCTCAAGTCAAAGTCAAAGTCAGAATTTGAAGACAAAAAGTATCTTGTTACTGGCGATAACACTTAAAAGTACAGGGTGCCATTTCCTTGTTTATTCGACGTGAGAACCATCAGAGACCTAGAACTCTTCGAGCATAATAATGAAGGTCTTGTGGTCAGGGAATAATCGGCAAAATCGTGACACACTTGTCAACAGGTGTGAATAAGTGTGCTTAAGCCATAAATAACTCATTATTGAGTATATTTAAATTATTTTTAATTCGTATACTATTTAATTTAATGCAAATTTTATGGGCTAGTGACAAGTGCTGACTTGTTGTGTTTAGCATATTTATAAGTATATTATTTGCTGCTTATAACCCACTTCCAGCTGTCATCAAGCCAAAAAGCTTCTGCTAAAAATAAAAATCCCAGAGCAAGACATAATTTAAGCGAGTGCGGTGGAAATAACTCAAAAGTTGTGCTGTAAAAAACACAATACAAACTCTAGAGACGAGATCGAAATATGCGAAAACGTCAATCATTAAAATCAACTAACTCAAATAAGCAAACAGTCGGCAGAAAACACAAAAAGCAAAGTAATAAATAAATGGAAAAAGTGTAAAATCTTGTACGTTGAGCACTAAATGAATACCCTAACATATGCTCAATATTGAAATGTTTAGAAATAGTAAATATACAATTTGTATATATGTATGTACTGTATATTACAGCACCCTTGGCACCCCCTAAATAGGTATTATTATTATTAAAAGTATTGTATATAACGTTCTTATGTATCTATATCAGCGGTGGGCACAAAATTCTTACTCAGGAGTAATACCGTTAGCTGACTGCAATACAGACACACAAAATTGAGGGCTGGTTTAGGTTTATGCGTGCATTTTGTTCTTGTAATTGGCTTATGGAAAGAGCAGAGTCTGCTCCCAGAGCATTGGTGTATCCAACGCTGATCTATACAGTACACCAGTCTCTTCCTCCACTTCCTCTCAATTATTCACTTGTTCACCACGATTAATCTGATTCGCTACCCACAATGAATACACCTCTCAGTTAGGGTATACGACAGTAAACACACAAATAGCGTGACAGTTAAAACAAAAGAAAAAGAAACGCAGCGCAAATATTTGAAATTTTAATTTGCCTGGGCGGTAAGCCGATCGATGGGCCAATCAAGCAGCGCCTAGAGAACCGGACGGACTAGCTACTACTGCCAGACAGACACGTTAATGGCTTAGCCACCTGTTGCCTAGCCCACGCGCCATTAGACTCACCTCAAAATGTACCGCAAACTCATCGAAGAGACCTTTCAGATCACGCTGATTGCGCAGCATCAGTGGCAAGATCTCCTGCTCATGTAGCTCCAGTATTTTGGCCACATTTCCGAGCAGCTGTTGCTGCTTCTGTTCGCCACGCAGTGCCTCCGGCAGATCCTCCACATCATCCAGCTTGCCATAGTTGTTGAGTCCTTTGCGCAGATTGTTCACATAGTTGACTTCCGTTTGGATGAGCTCATCAATGATGAAGCTGATCTTTTTGGAGGCATAGATTTCCGTTTGGTCGCAGGGAAAGAGATTCTCCAGTGACAGCGTGTCCTCATCCTCATGACTAATGGCAAGGGGAATCAGTAGAAGAAATTTGTCAAAATTAGCAACAATATGCAAAGTAATTGTGGATTGAGTGAGGGACTGTGGGCGGAGGGGTACTTACTACTCATCGCCCAGGGTTTCGAAGCTGAGGGTGTGTGTGAGAAAACCATTGTGTGTGCTATATGTTGGCGATGAGTTCGCTGGTGTGGGGGGCGTGGCACAGGTGTTGGCGGTTGTTGTTGGTGTTGGTGTCGAGGTTGAATTGTTCACAGAGTTCAATGAGATGCCACTGTAAACACAGAACAAAACGAAGAAAATGCAAGCAGAACAATAAAACACAGGCACAAGATAACCGATATGTATGTGACAAGTAACAGGTATATGATCTTAAAATAATATTAAAGTTTAATTATAGTAACTTTAAAGCACCTCAAAATATTCCAAATAGGGCATAAATATTTGCTATATTTTTCATTAGTTTTCCCACATTTAAAGCACTTAATAAACGATTTTCCAATTTCTAAAAATAATATGCATAATTGAATTAACTGCCAACACGAACAAATGGCGCAGGAAATGTCATTTAATAGTCTATTCCCAGAGCGCATATAATGATCAATAAATTTGATAATATATAGCTTAAAAGCTGCACTGTGAGAAATTATATTGTTGAACATAAAGTGAGAATAGATGGCTGTTGAACTTTTCGCTCGTCATGCTAGAGGAAATATATGTATACTTAATCTTATCGCTTGTAGTTTGTATGAGCGTACTACCGATTACACTAGGTAACAGCTAGATTGCACATACCTATCTATCATTTATACAGACTTTTTCATTTTAAGCAGAAGTTTTGAAACTAAACAATTTTGAATTGAGAAAATTTCGATTTTTAAAACAGCTTTTTATTTTCTTTTATTTTTAAAATACTTGGATTCACCTGTAGTCAGATTCGTTCTCTAATTAAATTTCAGGAATAAATCATTAAAATCAATGGCTGCAATCGGTCTTTGTAAATACCATAAAAGGATCGCGTGACTGTCGCTTAAAAAGTGTTAGTGTGTCAATGTTATCCCATTGATCGCTCTGTGTTCTTGTGTGTTCGCTGTCAGACTCCGACGCCGCAACACAGCGAACCCACAGACCAGTCTCTCTCTGCATAATTCCGTTATCGGCTCTGTCCGACTCTGGCACTAGTTTAGTTGACACACAAAAACACAGAGCAAAAACACACAAATACACCGATTTAACTTGATTTTAACAAACGCTCGATTTTGTTGCCTAGTGTATTGTAATATCTCGGCAATAATTGAAACCTATAAGTAATACTATATAAATTATTATGGAAGGCACGTCTGTGAGTCTCTTGAGTTTGTCGTGAATTTCCAGGGAAATTGTATAAAAATAAAACTTCAGTCATTAGGTAAATAATGTATTATCGCCTTACCCTATCACGTGTACGCCCAGTTAAAGCGTAACAGAAAAACAAAACAAATTAAAGCACAAAAATCACATTAATATAGTAATACTAAAATAACCATAAAAGACATTTACATTTTTCGGATGTGACATGAAAAATGATGGACAGCTGTCGGAAATATAGTATTGCCAAATAACCACAAGGAACACATTATGATGAATGAGAGAAAACACTATATCAGAGTAGCGTACCTATCGGAATCCAAAATACTGGCTTGCTTCTCCAGCTTGCCATTGGATGGCAATGATATGGATGTTCTTTGGGGTAAACTGGGCACGGTTACGCCATTTTCCCTCTCTGATACCGTACAGTCAATGTCCGGCACCAAGTCGACACAATCCACACTCTTTGGCGCCGTATTATCGCTCCGTAAGTGCAAATAGACGTTAAGCACTTGCACTATCACTATGCCCACAAATGTTATGGCCACGGGTATCACATCGAACCAGTTGATGGCAAACATATTTTACACTGTAACAAATACACACAGTTCACATATACAATTTCAAAGAGAGGCCATTTGGAGCTGGACTTGTGCTCAGTGTACGTAAATTCTATTCACTAGGTAAGCCAAGGCATTTTTCCGCGCGCGAACTAACGCGTAGCAAAGGCGAAACTCAACTGCTCAAAAGTTTGCCATAAAGTCTACAGTTGATCGCCAAGAGTGAGCGAGCTTTTGCGCTCGTTTATAGCAAAAGTTTAGCAGTGGAACAGCGCGTGGAGAGCGCGCTCTGCCGCTCTCTGCTCTCTGCTCTGGCGCTCTCCTGCTTTGGCTCTCTTGCTAGCATGCCTCAGGTATTTGTTTATAAACAAAATAGAAAAAAATATGAAACTGTAAAAATCATTTGAATATCTGCTGGAATTTCAGTTGCCATAACACTTTTGCTTTCTGCCGCTGCTCTGTCTAGCCGAAATCACGAATTTTGATCATAATTAAGGTAATTTATGGCAACTTAAGCGATTTGATTAATGCACAGGCATAACTGTAACTTGGCCATAATTATTTGATGGCAGTGATTGGCATTTGTCACCTTGAACTTATGCATAGAGTTGGCTTAACTTAATCGAGCGTACGACTAGTTTCTGATAGTTGCAGTTTATTCAGATATTTCAGCTATTCTCATACGCAAATTTATGGCGATGATCTCACAGAGATCACTCAGTGGCGACATTATAGATACGTATAGTATACTATTGCAATTATCGTCAACGTTTTGCAAATTTCACAAGTAAATTGTTAACATTTTATTGTTTTCAATACGTAGTATTATTTATAGTATATTATATTGCAATTGATTTCTTGTTGGATTTCAAACAATGCCTCGCACACGCCCCAAAATGAATTTCATGCTGCGAATGAGGCAATACAATTGTGGACAGTACGCAGATTCCACGAAACGGCAATTATAAAATTGCCCGAGTGCGATTGATGAGCTGCATACCCCGCTGATCGACAGACAGGCAGACAGACTGCCAGCATTTTGCATAAATTAATAAGAGCCATACGATAAAAATATTTATACATATGCTGAGAATGTTTATTTTTGCTGCTGGCATACCCTAGACAAACCGGAACGAAGAGGAGTAGTCCGAGAACAGAATTGAAATTAGTGTCAGTAAACCGATATAGGACTAGAGGTGAAGAACTATCGATGGCACTATCACCACTACCGATGGTTTAAAATTAACTATCGTCGACTATCGATGGCGCCCACTATCGATAGTTCTCCACCTCTATATTGGACTAGATTCGAATTACATAAAGTTTATGAATGTTGTTTGGAATACCCTAAACGCACATGCTAAGAGTAAGTGTATTATAGTTAAAATAAATTAAACATTCACAAATATACATATATTCCTGGCATACCCTAAATCAATTAGCAAATAAAACTTAATAAAGTTACATAAATATTTTTTCTAACTTTTTCTAGGGTATTCCGCGAGTAGTCAGAGAACAGAATCGAAATTAGTGTCAGTAAACCGATATTGGACTAGATTCGAATTACATAAAGTTTATGAATGTTGTTTGGAATACCCTAAACGCATATGCTAAGATTAAGTGTATTATAGTTAAAATAAATTAAACATTCACAAATATACATATATTCCTGGCATACCCTAAATAAATAAGCAAATAAAACTTAATAAAGTCACAGAAATATTGTGTATATATTTTTTCAACTTTTTCTAGGGTATTCCGCGAGCATGATTTACATCTTCTTCTTATGAAAAGCTTATGAATGTTGTTTGGAATACCCTAAACGCATATGCTAAGAGAAAGTGTATTATAGTTAAAATAATAATTCACAAATATACATATATTCCTGGCATACCCTAAATAAATAAGCAAATAAAACTTAATAAAACCGAAACGAAGAGGAGTAGTCAGAGAACAGAATAGAAATTAGTGTCAGTAAACCGATATTGGACTAGATTCGAATTACCTAAAGTTTATGAATGTTGTTTGGAATACCCTAAACGCATATGCTAAGAGTAAGTGTATTATAGTTAAAATAAATTAAACATACACAAATATACATATATTCCTGGCATACCCTAAATAAATTAGAAAATAAAACTTAATAAAGTTACATAAATATTTTATTCAACTTTTTCTAGGGTATTCCGCGAGCATGATGTACATCTTCTTCTCCCATACAAGAGCCAATTTGTTTATTTTTGTACATTTTCAAAGTGATGTCACAAGTTGTACGAGTGCCAAACCAGTTATACGCTTTCATTCTATTGTATTTGTTGTTGCTTTTGTCTGTTTTTATTATTAACAATATCATGAGGAGGCTGTGGCCAAGAGCAGGGAGATGGAGCCTTACGTCTATGCAGTGGCGTGCGACCTTTCCATGATGAATTTGATTGTTTTGACGTTTCGAAAAAATGTACAACTTGTTGCGGGAGGCATGAATGCTTTTTAGTTTTTGTGTTTAACAACAACAGGGAAATAGAGAACATAGAACAACTCAATTAGTTGTGGTCTTTATAGTCAATACAAACCTAATTGAATTCCGCAAGAGAACAAAATAGAATATAATGGAAATTGATAGCAGAATTTATCAAAATATTTGATTAAATACAATACTATAGCTTACATAGAGACCTTTGATTCTCCATACAAATCACATTTTATATCTTTGTAGTATTTGTCTTTATTATTCGTAGCTTTCTCACGCTAACATTTAGAAATTTTGCTACATTTGATATATAGTGTTACTTCCACCTCAATCAATAAATCATCACAACATAAACTAAAGCTAATTAGAATTGATTTATTCACAGGCAAATTCAGAATAAAGTGAACAGTAATTTGCGAAAGTTGCGACAACAGTAATACATACTTGAATACTAATTAAATAATATAGTTAACTTAACATAAATCGTAAATATATTTGGTTATTTAGCATACTACAATAACAACAAGTTTTTTCTTTTGTCTTTAACTAAATGAAACAAATAAGACCAACAGTAAACTGTAGAAGCTTTAACAGAATCGTTCAACGCTTTGTTGGATAATTGCACAGGCTTTAGGAGGTGTAGGCCCCAGATATGTGGAGCTCCGTGGCCAAACATAGTCGACTCTTAGGTGTCATTGGTTCCCTTAAGGTAAGGGTATACGGTTTGCTATCACACTCCTCCCATCTACGAGGCCGCGTACCAAGTGGTGCGATTACTGGTTGTCTCTTCATCGGGTTTGGGCATAATCCATATGTTGCCGATGCCGCTGTCCGAGCTGAAGCGATTCGAGTCGCGATACAGCGAGAAACTTGGCGCCTTGCGATGCAGATGATCGTTTTCACGGGAATAGCGCTCCTGCAGCTTCTGTCGCTCCTCGTTGGCGAAATTGTTGATCATGTCACGTATTAGATCCAGCCAGAGCTGTATCTGTGCCGGATCAGCTGTGAATTCACACTCCTGCTGCTTGCGACGCTCATAGTAGAGTGTGAAGGATTTGGTTCTCGCCGAGATGCCCACATGCTCGCAGGAATAACGGCCATGGAATACCAAATGCTTGCCCTTAATCTCCGTGTAGATAATGCACTTGTCAAAGATAAACACCTTGGCACGATAGCTACGCTTCAGCTTGTGATCCATCACCTGGAACTCGCTCACCTTGCGGAATTTGCCTTGGTAATACACATTGAACTGCAGGCAGAGAAAATACACATTAATAAGGGTATTCCAATAGAATAGTCCCCGTTTAATACACACCTCATTGCAGTCCACAATATCGTTAATGATCTCCGATTCATTTGTGGTGGTGAGCAAGGTACGCAGACGCTTCTCCAAGCGGCAGCAGGACTCAATCAGCGGCTTCATAACAATATCACGATTCTTGAAGAAGGTCTGGAAGAGTAGGCAATTGCTTAAAGATTATTCTATTTATATAACAAAATTATTTGCTTACATTTATGAACTGCGTTAGTAGCAGCGGATAACGGGCCATCCGCTGAATGGGCTGGACCAGAAAACTATTTATGCCCAGCTTATCATCACGTTCCAGGCGAATGCTCTGCATAGGGTTGAATGATTAATAACAGTTACTAGAGGAACAGAAACAGAAGTGTGTATACCCGTACCAAATCTGGCTTATCAAAAGTAGACAAGGGAAAAGTTAATAAGTATATTATATATACAAAATATAACATTAAAATTTGATAAGATTGTAACAAAAATAATAGCAAATACTGATTATACAATTTACAAAAATTGATTGCGGTTTCTTGTTCCTCTCCACACAGACTGACTGATGCCCTTTTGATTGATTCATTACACACTTCTTCATCTGTTTGCATCTGCAGTACAACTTACTGTAAAGTAATTTTTGTAGAGATCACACAGCTTTAAAGACTTCTGCTTGTTCATTGTAAAGATCACATAGCCATAGAAACAGTTTTGCTGCGGAAATAAAAGATGTAAAAATTAACATAAATTGTAGATTTACTTCAACTATGGCCCACTCACATCCAGAAACTCTAGGAACTCGTCGAAGAGACGCTTCAGGTCACGACGATTGCGATGCAGCATGGGCAGAAATTCATCGCGATGAAACTCGGCGATTTGCTCGATATTGCCAAAGAGATCATACTTCTTGCCACGCAGACCCAGCGGCAGATCCTTGCGCTGGAATATATTGCCATAGTTCTCCAGGCCGGTGAAGAGATTCTTCACATAGGCCTCCTCGGTGTGTATCAGCTCCTCGAGTATGGGATGCACACACTTATCGCTCTTGTCACGCAGCTCGATCTCCACCTCATCCTCTCTGAAATAAAGTGTGTGTGTGTGTGTGTGTTAATTATATATTCATTAAGATATAACATTAGCACTTACTCCTCTTTGGGCTGATAGACCGAGTGGAATTTCTCAACCAGTTGTTGGTTTGTTGTGCCAATAATTTCAGTCTTTCTTCTCGGCGTAGAACGATAGTTTCTATGTGTGTGTGAGATAAGAATAAAAATGGAAAAAATGGTTAGAAATGGTCGAGCAGAACTTATCAATTGTACGGTATGACTGCTGATAAAGACTAGACTATCCTCAAGACCATTACGAAAACAACAAAAGATAACAACAAGTTCCCCTCGACACGATGATTCAGACTCGGTTTAACCATATCAGTTACCCCCAAGGCAACAGCATATGTATATCCACATGCTACTATTTGGCAGTGGGAAAGTCCCCGTTAAATGCTCTTACCCTTACGGCTCCATTCTTACTATATATAAAAACCTTGCCGAGGGAATTGTGCACCGACATCGACAATTGCGACAGACAGTAGTTGATGAAGTCCAGCTGGGAGATGATAAACCACGGGATCAATATCAGCAGGAACATACAGATGGCGGTGACTGTAAAGCCAGTTAGCTGCAAATTGGAACAGACTGCAAAATTTGTCTAATCTAATCGATGCGACTATCGCGAGTCATCATACAGACCCCCTGGGTACAGCGTTCCGATCGCTTCGCAGGAATTGCTTCAGCGCCACTATAAGCCGGACCAAACGAACTCTGTGATAGTATATCTCCGTCCGTTGCCTCTTCGGTATCCTCAGGATTATCAACGGAGAAACTTATGCTCGAATGGTGCAGGTTTCGTGCATCGTAAGTGGAGACCCCATCCTCTGAGTCAATTGGCTCGGATTCAGTTATATTCGTGGTCACACTGACTTTTGGTTTCTTGGTACGAGGAGCTCTGGACGCATCTTCTATACTGCTGGAGCTCACCACTGGGGTAATGTCTACATCTGAGTCGTCTAACTGGGTGGCTTTGTTGCGATTCGGCTCCTCTTGGCTATCTGACGCATCCATAATTCACATGGAGCTCTCTTCTAATGTGCGAGTGTAGTAATAGATACATTTTACAAATTTTGCAACATTTCCTAAAGTGTCTCAATGCAATGTGACAACTGTTGCAAAGCAGCAAAATGCTTCTCAAATACCCCAAAAAGCAAATCTAATTAACACTCGCTGCGAGGCCTAAACGAATGTTTCTGCCAATAACAGGCAACTATGCCAATTAACTGTTCAATCTGGCGATAAAAAATAACAATAAAATCGACAACACTTTATGGCCGAGTCACACAACTCGACATTGCGACTTTGAAAACCTCGAAAATGGATATACAAATGCTGTAGCAGCCCATAGTCAAACGCACAGTGGGCGAAGGTCTTTCGTTTGCGCGCACTATAGGTCAGTCAGTGTTGGTAAAGGTCAACGAACCGCATAGACTACTTAAGAGCAAGTGCATTTAATTACTCTTAAATGTTGACAATTATTATGATTATTTTAGTAATGTTTATAATATTTCATAGTGTATTTGCAGTGTTGTAAAATGCATTACTCAAGAGGTAGTTGGTACCAGTGTTGGTAAAGGTCAACGAACCGCATAGACTACTTAAGAGCGAGTGCATTAAATTACTCTTAAATGTTGACAATTATTGTGATTATTTTAGTAATGTTTATAATATTTCATAGTATATTTTCAGTGTTGTAAAATGCATTACTCAAGAGGTAGTTGGTACCAGTGTTGGTATAGGTCAACGAACCGCATAGACTACTTAAGAGCAAGTGCATTAAATTACTCTTAACTGTTGACAATTATTGTGATTATTTTAGTAATGTTTATAATATTTCATAGTATATTTTCAGTGTTGTAAAATGCATTACTCAAGAGGTAGTTGGTACCAGTGTTGGTAAAGGTCAACGAACCGCATAGACTACTTAAGAGCGAGTGCATTAAATTACTCTTAAATGTTGACAATTATTGTGATTAGTTGAGTAATGTTTATAATATTTCATAGTATATTTTCAGTGTTGTAAAATGCATTACTCAAGAGGTAAATGTTGCACCGGCTCAGTAATCTTCTGTGGTTTACGGCTGCCATAAAACAGTATTGTAAAGGGCAGTCACAGATAACAGTTCTTATGTACATCACTGTATTATTATGCAACCTTCTAAACGGGTCCCCTAAATAACCACGATTACTATTTACACTGTCTGACAGTGTTGTAAAACCGTAGCTTATCATACAGTAACCCATGCAATGTGTTGTAAGACCTTACGATGTCATACATCATACACTAATGTTAGGACTCTCCTCATTCAGTATGTTCAGTACTTCTACGCACCTGGGGAAATCTTTGTCATGGCGCATCTTAAGGGACAGTTCCGATTGATCCGCACTGATGGATCGCTGCACCGCCTGCTGCTTACCCTCCTCCTCCGTCGTTGTGCAGCCCTGCAGTACCGCCGACAAGCTCTCGCTCAGCTCGTAATCTCCGCCGGCATGTGGATCCGTTTCGAAATCCGAGATCTGATCGACTTCATCCTCGGAGCGCACTTCATCAATGCTAAGCGGCGTAGTAGAGGTTCGGGAACCGCTGCACGAGCTGAGGCCGGGCAGGGCAATGCGACGTGGTGGGGGTGGGGTACGAATTTGGAAATTGGCATCGTGCTGGGAGAAGCTGGGCACACGACGATTCTCGAGCAGCTTCAGACTGTGCCGCTCTTGACGCAAGTAGATAAGGTTTGACTTGAGTGTCTCGAAACGCTGCACCTTCTGTCGCACATCGAGCAATGCCGGATCCGCTGTGGGTGTGCCTGGCGTAGTAGGCGTTGTGGCTGGCATGGGCGAGGCATTCTCTAGCTGCAGCTGCTGTTGCTGCTGCTCGACCAAGTCATCGCTTGCTGGCCGCATTTTCAATATGGAACGTCGTTGGAACGCGCTCTCCGTGTCCGAATTGACCGAATAGGAGAGTTGAAAGGAACTTGAGCTGCTGCTGTCGCGTCGCTGTCCGTCGTTCGCCACGTCTACGGCACAACTGTGACGCTCCGCCTCGGCTGCTATCGACTGTCCGCTGCGACGTCGCGAGTTGCGCTTGTTGAAGTTACGATTGCTCAAGTTGCGCTCGCGTCGAAAGGGCAACGGGCTGAGATCCTCGTCTCCCATACTGACTCTGTGTGTATGTGTGTTTGCTCAGTGTTTTCTCAGTGTGTGTGGGTGGGTGGGCGCAGTAAACTGATAAGACTTATCACATGCGCTCAGCGCTCTCTCCGATCAGTGTTCACTCGCTCAGTGGCTCAGTCTTTCGCTCTCTTTGTGCTGCTCCTAAGTGTATTGCATTTTCACACGCTGCTCATTCCGATTCCAGTCATTCCGCGTTTATTGCCTTGTGTTTTATTTGATTTCTTTAACTTAATTTTTATTTTAGTATACACGCATATATTATTGTTTATCTTGGTATTTTGTTGTGTTATTTTTCAACAGCTGCGCGACTTTTTTGTCGTTTGTTGGGAATGTGTGTTTTTTTTTTTAATGCGCTGCAAATAAATATATTTAGCAAAGTTTTTCGATTAATGAAATACACTTAAGATAAAGATAATCAAGTATATGTACGTAGACAACTTCTAAAGCCACACAACATGCAATTAAATTAGCCAAATATTAAAGGAATTAATTAGCGGTAATTAATACTTAAAACATCATTAATTCGCTAGCTCTAGTCAGTGGTTAATTTTAATTAGATAAACCATTAATTTGCAACGCCATTTATATATAGTATAACTTATAACACTCGAAATGTACTTTGCTTCGTGTCTGTTATCTAATGCCACAGTCTGCTCAAAAAGTTGATGTACTAACGATTTGTAATTAGTGCTAGATAATATCGCAACTTTCACTGATAATTCCCAGTGTTTAGAGCTTTATAAATATTTGCGAAACACTAACAGAAATTCAAGCATGATTATTTATAATCCAAATGACGTCAAGCTATCCGAGGGAACTTGAAAGAGAACTTTTGTCAGGTCTATATGCATAGTCACTCACACTCACGATCGGCTGTAGTTAATTATGTGTGACGCCTCGACTGGGTCAACAGCGCAATACAGTAGAAATTCATGACAAAATTGCAGTAAAAACTTGTAAAAATTTCGGTTAGTACAACTAGATGTAATATACTATGTATCAGGCATTTTTGCGCATTGCATTATTGAAAGCAGTGGTGCCCAATATTCATATCACATGTGCGTTTTGCTTGGCAGCGCTGTTTTTACACGCACAGCCTCTGCTCGCACACATACAGGCGTCACGCTTCGCTGATTTTACTTTTTATAATATATACAAGGTGATTCTACAAAGAACTCTTCTTTTTACTTATGTTTGCCCCTAAATAATAATATAAATTAAAAGACACCTATACAATTCTACAAATTTTAAGTGCAAATACTTAAATTTTGTAATTTGTAAACAAGAATTTTTTTTTTTTTTTTTTTTTTATTAGTATTAAGTACATTATACAATAATATGCCTAATATATACAGCGTACAAGCTACTATGGCCTTCGACGCGAAGAATTTTAAAAGTGTTTCAAAAGGATTCCACGTTCCCCGCAATACGTTGGCATTTGGTACAATTATATCGCATATCGTTCAAAATACCGATAGGTTTTCATTTTCAATGAACCTTCCTTTTCGGAGTATGGCAAATTGATTTTAAAAGACTAAGAATTATATAAAAAAAGTCGTGGATGTTTCTCAGTTGCATATTCATGTCAGTTTGGCGATTTACTTTTCAATTCACTTTCTATAAGTTTAGGGAATAATAATAATTTATGTGAATTTCGAAAACCGAGGCACCAAACTTTTCGTATTGAAAAGTAAATCACATAAAATAAGTGGAAGTATTCCTTCAAAATCTTCTTATTTTTGTAAACACAGCAGTCATAGCTTTCGAATTCACGCAGTTACCCTTAGACTCGATAGCACAGCCTAGCCTAGTTCATAGTTGTTTCTTCAGTTACACCGACAAGTTCTACATACAATTGAAAATTCTACATAAAGTTTTTCACATTTACACATTTTCATAGAATTTCGAAAACATTTCTAATAAATTCAAATCGACGACGACCATGAAGCGTTTAAACATTTACGGGGCTTTTCTTGCTATGTCCGGATCTGGCACCAAGGAGGACGTCATCATCCAAGTGGCCAAGGAGCAGAATATCCGATTCAATAAGCTGCCTCAGCTGCAGAGGGATGTCGACGCTGCATTGGATGAGTGCATGCGCATGGGATTCATCGATCGTCAGGGTCCACTCTACATGCTGAAGAAGGAGAGCGGCAATGCCTCAACGGACTCTATGGATCTGGAGGCTAATGCCCAGGGTGATGGTCTGCGATCCGCACAGAATAATAATATCAACATGAATATCTTCACCCCTTCGAGTGATCAGTCTGAGGATCACGATGGAGATCATTGCATATGCCCGCCTTAAAGTGGGGGTAGTATATAAAAATTTACAAGTGAGTCTGCGATGTATATCGGCAACTATCGTATTCTATCGTATCCTTTTCCTTACAGCAAATTGTAACTAAATTTTATGTACTATTTTAATAATATTTTGGTAACTTTATTTATTAAGCCATTTGAATAAAGTACTCGCAAATGACATTGGCTTTGATTACTTTTTGATACGATTTATTGACCCAGTTAGATAAGTCGCAGACCTGCTAAAGGTCGTCACGCAACACAACTGTAAATGTGATTTCAGGGTGAGAACTGTGTATCTAATCGATGCGATAGGGAAGTATCGTACACGATAGATAATTATACAATCTGAGCAACTACACTCCCAATTTTATGGAGTGCTCTGCAGTTTATTACCACTGTAGGCGCCCAGTCATCAGGCAACGTTATCACAACTGAATCACAATACAAGTATTTGGTATGCCCATTGTGTTGGATTCTGAATACGCACATCTGCATTTCGGTTTCCACAACGTGATTAAATATTAGTCAAGCCTAAAAACAATGGCAAGTGCTATACTTTATATTGTCTTGGCTCGAACTAACTTTCAATTATGCCGTTTAATTGTCGTTTATATTTGAAGGTTCTCCTGCATTGTTGCCAGTTTTCACCAGCTTCCTCTTCGGGCTGTTATCAGTAGAATCTTCACGCTGAATATCGTTCAAGATTACAGCTAATTATAGTTACACTGACTCACAGCCTATCCAAATATGAATGAGATCGAACTAACTTTCAATTATGCCGTTTAATTGTCGTATATATTTGAAGGTTCTCTTACATTGTTGCCAGTTTTCACAAGCTTCCTCTTCGGGCTGTTATCAGTGGTATCTTCACGCTGAATATCGTTCAAGGTTACAGCTAATTATAGTTACACTGACTCACACCCTATCCAAATGCGAATGAGATCGCCTTGGAGGTTATGTCAAACTCAGCTGATCTTTTACTGTTGATCGACGACGCCTCTTCACAAACTGGTATAACGACTAGTGCAACTAAAACGTGCTTGGCTTATTAAACAATTCTACTTTTTTTTTAGTCAATCGCAACAAGTTCAAACACACTACTAAGTAGCATTTATTAGTGTATGGGCAGGTAGATTCTGCTATCTGTGTGTGTGTGTGTGTGTCTCTAATCTCTCGATTGGCTGTTAAAGCCGTTTCTAGGAATTTCCGGCACTAAAATGAATTGCAATAATCATAAAGGCAAATGACAGATATGATTATAAATATTTGCTGGATGTAGAGAGATAAAAAAGGGAGTTTTTTCTTGGCTCAAGTCTTTCGTGACTGAGCAACATTTGGGTGCAAATTAATTATGAATATTTTGGAAAGAGAAAACAGTAAAATAAAAGTGGGAAATGTCTTATAATACATAGCAATTATCCATATGACTTGTAATACTCTAAAAAAGAAACAGTTGTTAGGCTCTTATAAACTTTGCACAAATGTTTTCAAATAATTCCATCAAATTAGTTACGTTCTTCCAATTGGCTAAAGCAAATAGATCACTGAAACAAAAAAAGAGAGTTAATGTACTGACATCAGCCGCAACTGATACGGGGTAGTACGTCAGACAGCGGACAGCGGACAGACAGACGCAGAGAGAGAGACGTACAAAGGTTTGTTAAATACAGTACTAAAATGTGAATAAATAAATGTGATAAAGTATAAACACAAAACCCACTCGAAACAGTCACACACACTCACACACACACAGACAGACAGACAAAGCAATTTGCGTTATTAGTTTTCCTAATTATTTAGTTTTATAATTTCTGAACTAGTATCTTTTAGTTTATTACTTTTATAGTTTATAATTTGTGGGCACGTGTTAATTAAACAATTAGCTGGCTAAACTCTAAGCGCGTGCTCAGCAGAGTCAATCCTAATGTTTTGGCGTTTAACTGCATTTTATTGTACTATATAGTACTATATAGTGCTATATATAAAAACATAGACATAACTACGTGAATTTCATGCACATTTGCCATTTTTGGCACTTACATTGGCAACGAATTTGCGTGTAAACAATTTAAGGTCAGAGTCAATCGACGAATTACTACATATGTATATCAACTGAAAGTTCTCCAAGTGCAAGCGACGTATACGCAATTTACACAGACACACTCACACTCACGCAAGTGTCGTCGCGGTTTGTTAACTGTTCTGCGCACGACACGACAAGGCACGACACGGCACGATGCGAAGCGATGGCAATTGGCGAGACGAGAGTTGTACGTTCAGCTCACCTGCGCATTTGAATTGGCACTGATCCGGAATTGGCATTGCAGCAAGTGCGCAGTGGGCTGGCTCTCGCGGCACAGTGGTGTCAAATACGTTGAGAAATCTATGCGCAGAACACTACATTAAGTTATCGTTAAGTAAACGCTTTAAAATTAATTTACTTTTATATACAGTTCATCGGCTGTCTGTTTTAATGTAAATATTTACTTGTATACATTATTTATAAACCTGAAACACATGCATTGGCTACACAGTGCGCTCTGCGCTCTGCGCTCTCTCTCTCTCCGCATTGCTCTCTCCATATGTTTTTGTCACACGCTCGCGTCGCGTCGCTGCTGCCTTTGATTGTTGTTGTTGGCGTTGGCTCTTAACTGTTTGCTTTGCTTTTGCTTATTATTGCTGTTGTTGTTGTTATTGCTGTTGTTGTCTTCTGCCGCTTTGGTTATAATTTGTTGTTGTTGTTTTGCTCTGTTTTTATTATTTAGATTGCGCACACTCTCACACGCAGTTTAGCAGCTCTAGCTGTTACAGTTTGCTGGTGTGTGTGTGTGTGTGTGTGAGCTTTGCCGCATTTTCTACGGCAAATTATTGTCATAATTCTTTTTGTTGCTGCGCTTTATTATTTCGCTTTTTATTTACATGAAGTCGGCATAAATTCTTAATTAGTCTAGGCCAACAACACAATGGCTATGTGCAGATCTATCGGTAAAAATTGTTGCAGTTGTGTGAAAATTCTCAAAAAGCATGCAAACCTTATCTTTAATAATAAAGTGAAAACTCGCCAAAAAATGTTAACAATTTTCCATGGAATTCTTCACACGTCTGAAATGTCGTATATTACTTTAAACTCAGGTGTAATTCATGCAGAGAGACGTCATTATCTTATCAGTTTAGTTCCTTTCGTCAGTCTGCAATACAATCGCCAGCGAAAAGAACATTGAGGCCAATTGTTCGTTTGGCCAATCTGTTTTTTTTTTCGTTTTCTTTTCCGTATCTCTGTACACATTTTTGCTTATCTTTGCACATTTTCGAACGTTTTCAGTCGACCAATAACCACAATGGCCAACAATTTCAGTTCGGGGGAGCCACCGGCTTATCAAAATGAAAAAAAACCCACTACTCATGTTGCCATAATAAATTTTTGATTTGGCGCCTCAAGTTGAAGCAAACAAAATTCCATAGCAAGAAGCTTTTCGTCGTATGTGCAGCAGTCGACACAAGACTGCCAGCTTTGCGACGCTAGCAAAAGCTGCAAAGGCGCCAAGCAGTTTCAAGCAGTATATTGTGAAAGCAGTGCACACAATTTTGAAATGCGGTTGCGTTAACTTTTATTAAAAATAGTAAACATTTGGTTGTTTTTATGCTTTTTTGATAATTTCTTTTCCCAAATATAAATGAAATATATATTCATAACTGCTCATAAAGACAGAGCTGCCTCTCCCAAAAGTTCATTAATTAAACTCACACAGTTGGACTTTGTTCACTTTGTGCACTCGTGGTATAAACAAACTTGGGCTTGATGTTCAGATTTCAACGTGCGGCGCCGTCAGTCCTGAACATACCATAGCTCTACTCATGTTGGCGTCAACAATTTCCCCCAATGGTAATTATTGTTTTCTCATTAACCGTAACTGTAATCCTAACCAAACCAAAGAGAAACTTCTAGCGGAAATGATTTAAGGTTTAAGTGCAAGCTACACGAGATGCCATTAAGATTAAAACGTTTAAGTAAGGCGTGGGTCTAAACCTAATTTCCAATTCATGCCGAAGGCTCTGTTGGAGCCTTAGCTTCCGGTATCCACTCAACCTAACCTCATCTATATTTATAAATCGCGCCTCATCTTTGGATGTTTAAACTATCATTAGACTGTCAAACAAGCTACTCTAACTAAAAGCTGTGATAAATATTGGTTCAGCTTAGGCTACTAGCTATAATTGGTTCATAATTGAAAGCTCGCCAAATATTTAGCTCAGCTCAAGAGCAAAGCAAATACCATACAGAATACTAGCGAGAGAGTGGACAGAGAGAAAGATACGGTTGTTTTTGGAGAAATTCCAGATGGTCAAGCGCAGTACGAACATTCGAGTTGGGAACTGTGAGCAGAATACCCAATTAGGTAAAGAGTAAACTATAAAATAGTATAAAAATTAAAATAACTACATTTAATTGAATTCATCAGGCTAGAAATTCCTTTGTAAGGCATTGAAAATAATACAGGTCCCAACGCCTACACGTACACACACGCGCACACACATATGCACACACACACACACATAAATCAAATGCAATTGCGCTCTACATGTTGAGAGTCTACACTCTCCCGCCAGCATTCTCTCAAGCCGGCTGGCTGCCGGCCTCAGAGTTGCGCACTCTCTCCTTGGTTCTCTCCACTCGCCGGCGTCGCCTGAGCGTGGCTTCGTGTAGAGTAGGTGGGGTATTGGCAAACTAAAAGTTTCGCTTCATTTGCATCTGTTATTTGCAAAAATTGCAAATGTAGAGTGTAAATAAAAAGCATTTAAAACAAATAATATACTAATATGTTTTATATGTTCTACTACTATTCCAATAATCACATATTTAAACACAGACAGACACCGGCACAAGAAGAACTTGCATGCATTCAGACTGAGAGCGAGCCCACCAACTTGCATGCAGACTGAGAGCGAACCCAGCAGCCCACACACACTCACATGCATACATAGATAGCAATCGGGCACTCTCGTACTCAGACTCGCTCTGAGCGCCAACAGGCGCATGTGGGAGTGGCGCCGCCCATTTGGGCAAATGGAACGTATAAAAGCCGGCGCTCAACTTCTCCAACACCAGTCGGCGTTCATTGCTGTTGCTGTTGGTGGTGCGAGATCGATCGGTTCAAGTGTTTTTTCTGTTGGCAGTGTGACCATACCCGAGCTAAAGAGCAAAGCAATCAGGAAGAAGCTGCAGCTGGAGCTGAATTCATATTTCATAAATCACTTTCGAGGTAAGACTGTAAGGAGGTGCTGCCACCAAAGGGAAAGCTAAATAATTAAAGAAAGCAATGACCAATAAAAAAGAAGAACGAACTAAAGTGATGTAATTGACTAAATCTAATCGATTTGATTTAATTCTATTGCCAATTCTGAAAAAGTTGCAAAGTGCGAATGGATCTTCGTGAAATGGCTGCGTTTCGTTTTTATAGTTTCTGGTGATCGTGTCCTAAAATTAGAACTGTCTTTTCAAATTGATTTGTGGGTCAGTCGATTCGAAATCGAAAAGTTTTGAACTCGTTTTCGGGTATGAGCAGTTCTCGCCTACGACTCGAATCATTCGCACGCAACTATGTGAAGGACAACGACGTGTGTGGACCCAAAAACCCATCCGAAAACAAAGTCGAACGAAATCTTCTTCGAATTGCATTAGAAATAGTAAACTCGAAATCCGAATCGAATTTTAATTCAATAGTGGAGTGCGCGTACGAATTTCAAAGCGTAAGGTACATCTATTTTCTCGATCGCAGTCGCAGCGAGGCAACCAAATCGTTTTCTCACAGTGCACTTTCTATAATTATATAACTCGAAGAAGAGCATTCAAAAGACAATAGAGCATTAACAGTGCTGAGCTGATAGTGACAACGAAAGTCAGTCAACTGTAAATGTCATTGATAAGCAATTCACTTAGTTCATCTGTAATCAGTTCGAGTCGTTTCATATAATTCTATACTCTATACTGGTCTGTGACATCTGGCATACAGCACGTGCTGCTGCTGCTGCTACTGACGTAGTACTTGCAGGTCCCTGACCTGATTCAGTTGTAAGAGAAGTGCTCGCAAATCAATAAGTACACTCCAGCTGGAGTTCGAGTTCTATCAAGTGGCAGAGTCACGACGACGACAGTAGTTGAGCTCTATAAGAAATGCATAGTTCAAACCTAAATAATTTCACAATCTTCAGTTTCTTTGCTCGTCTTCTTAACCTCTTTTGCGTAGTTCCTTTTATCGTACGCTTCGCACGAAACTGAAATCGATTTCACACACAATTTAAGTGATCTAGAGGTAGAGGCAAGGCAACATCAAAAGCAAAAGCAAAAACACTAAAATAGCACCAAATTTAAAATCGAATTTTAATTAAATCATGACACTAAAATACCCATGGCCCTTGCCCCACCCCCGCACTCGCTCTCCTAATGGATCTTTTGCCAAATTAAATTCAATTGAAGCGACAGAGCCAGAGCGGGCAAATCGTTTATTGCAATTTGAGACACGACAATTTGCAACGGAAGACCCGAAGAACCCGAAGAAGAGGGGTTCCCAGCAAAAAAGATTGACTGGCTGACTGACTGAATGGCTGACTGACTGACTGGGCGCTCTGCCAAATTCAAAGACACGGGACACACTCACTCGTAAGGGCCGCGGCGTCACTTCCTGCCTCCAGAGTTAATGTACGATTATCACAAGTAAAAGAAGACAAGGGAACGTACTATGGTGTACGCCCCATAAACTCAGACAGCTTACAGCGCCAACGCCCCACACTTTTCTGACTTGGCAACAACTGCCGATCCATACTCAGACGCGCGTCGTTCAATTAACTCTCACTCACACACACTCAGTGTACTTTATGTGGGTGTGGATCTGTCTCAAGTCTCAGTCTCAGTTGCAGTTCCAGTCTGTGTGCTGGCTGGTACCTTCCTCCTGCCTGACATAATCAATGCATTTCCGCTTCTGCATATACTTATACTATTTCGCAATTATATGGTAATTGTTTTGTTGTCAGCTTTTCATTTTGATTTATTGCCATCAATTCGATACCAATATGGCATTATCGAACTGCAATATGCACAAGTCAAGGTTAAATTGTGTAATAATGCAGGAAAATGTAAGAGAACTATCAGAGAAATTTATTGCGATTTGATGAAAACTTTTTGAACCTCTGGCAACCCTGACTGCATTATGTTTATTACTTTCAAGCGCTTATCTTATCTTCAGATAAACTATTCCGAAGTAAACAACAAACATATTCGAATCGCCGTAAACAAAAAGTATTTTCAGTTTCAGTTTCATACACTCCCCCATGGTGGTACATATATCTTATCTAAAAAACAGATTCGCTTCGCTTGATCAAAGCAAAAAAGCCAGCAGCAACAGCACTACAGTCGAGCGTGCTGTGATATTGACTTGCACTTTTATACACTACTTATTACATATACTATATAAACTGACTATAATTTTATTCAACTGACAAGGTCTATATTCTTATTGAGATTGAACTGTTTCATTTGCCAATGATATCGAAAAAGATGATAAAACTATCGCTGGTTATTGAGTTATCGAAACAGCTTACAGAGTCCGACTACAGTAATTCATTATAATATTGTCGTACAACATCGGAGAGTCAGATTTCGTCAACTTGCCACATTCATAGTAGAAAATTGTGCTACCCGAGCATAGTTTATTTGTTATTTGTATTTGTCGCGTGAATACTGATTACTGACTACTGATTGCAGTGCGAAATCGTTTATTTATTTCGTATTGTATTACTTGGCAGGAAATTTGCATTGAGAGATGGCTGACGAAGCACAAGCACCAGCAGCTGAGGCCGCCCCACCAGCTGAGGGCGAGGCAGCACCACCAGCCGATGGCGAGGCAGCACCACCAGCCGAGGGCGGTGAGGCAGCACCAGTCGAGCCCGCAGAGCCGATCAAGCACAGTTACACGCTCTTCTATTTCAATGTGAAGGCATTGGCTGAGCCATTGCGTTATCTGTTTGCCTATGGCGCCATCGAGTACGAGGATGTGCGTGTCACCCGCGACGAGTGGCCAGCCCTCAAGCCAAGTGAGTGTCATTGAAATGCTTTGAGCTGAACTGTAATGTATAGAGATCGATTCCATTAGCCATGCCCATGGGCCAGATGCCAGTGCTGGAGGTGGATGGCAAGCGTGTGCATCAGAGCATCTCGATGGCCCGTTTCCTGGCCAAGACGGTGGGATTGTGCGGTGCCACACCGTGGGAGGATTTGCAGATTGATATTGTTGTTGATACCATCAATGACTTCCGTCTAAGTAGCGAACAATGTGTGCTTCAGTTTCCATGTTCAGTGTCCTTGATTAACTCTGGAATTTTTAATGTATAGAAATTGCAGTCGTCTCGTATGAGCCCGAGGATGAGATCAAGGAGAAGAAGCTGGTCACCCTAAATGCCGAGGTCATTCCCTTCTATCTGGAGAAGCTTGAGCAGACCGTCAAGGACAACGATGGCCACTTGGCATTGGGCAAGGTAAGTGAGCTACAAAAACGAATGTATAACTTGACCAATGATTCCCATTTCCATTCCAGCTCACCTGGGCCGATGTCTACTTTGCAGGCATTACCGACTACATGAACTACATGGTCAAGCGCGATCTGCTGGAGCCGTATCCGGCACTACGCGGCGTAGTTGATGCCATCAATGCACTGGAGCCCATCAAGGCTTGGATTGAGAAGCGCCCCGTCACCGAGGTGTAGAGCGGAACAAGAACCAGCGGCAGCAAGTGCGGAGGAAGATTGATGGCATAACAAGCACACACAATAACAACAACAACAACAGCATCACAACCACAACAACAAAAATTCACAACTCGAAACACACATAATTATTATCATAATTTCAGCATCAACATTTTGTTCCTTTTGGATGGGATTCTAATTTGTTTGTAGTAGACCTACGAAAGGGATTTCAACCGCACGGGGTTACGTTCGGAATTTTCTAATTAATAGCAGTAAATGGCAAACAACCTAATTCTTTTTGGCATAATTCTCTTTGCATTGCCTCAAGCCAAATGGCAACTATTTTCTAGCTTTAAAGACTTTTAAAGTTCACGAATATACGAAAACAAAAATCATGAAAAAAACGTTATATAATTCATAAATTTATTGCACAGTTATAATATTGCCCTACTTTTAGAGAAATACTCCTAGTACGTTATGTATATGCTAAACTCTTAAGATATCTTAGATCGCATCCTATAAGCTAAATATTCTATACTATCTTTAGACACAAACACACAAAAGGCAGCAACAACAACGGCTGCAAATGCAATGCAAATATTTCACTTTTCCCCAATATTTCTTTTCAACTATTTTCCTTTCGATTTCCTCAAGAATTTTCGCCGTCCGGCCATTAAACACACACAGTACAGACAAAAAGACTCAAAGTTAAAGGAAACTCCAGACAACTAGAAGCTCCACACAGACAACAACTGCCAACAATTTTGATTTTCATTCGATTACGTTTCATTTCAATAACCATATCATTTAATTTGTATTTTTTATTTTCAAATATTTGCACAATATTAAAAAACACTAATGTTTTGAATAAACTACACACAAATTACGAATTGAGCATACTTTTCGAAAGCATTTGGTTTTATTTTCGACCCGAATGGACAGATATGATAGTAAATAAAATCCTCAATTTAAAATACAAACTTACCTGGTATTACTGGATCTGTAGAACCGTTTGAATGAATCGGGATGAACTGGATGGATATGCATGTGGCATGCCAAAAAGGAACTACATCTACAGCGAATAACAAGATTTTAATTATAAATATTTTCAACAAAGGTTTAAATGCACTTTTTCTGTTTCATCTCCCAAGTAATTCAGTTCTTATGACTCCAGTTGGGCGTTCGCTTCTCAATGAAACTGGCGATGCCCTCCTTAGTGTCTTCCATCTGCAAATTTTGCATCATTTTCAGCTTGGCCTTGGCGTAGGCCTCTGCAATGGGCATGTCCAGCTGCTCATAGTAGAATTCCTTGCCAAACTTCACTACAGCGCGACTTTTGTTCGTAATAGCTTCTGTTATCTCAGCCATAGCCTTATCGAGTTCCTGCTCCGGCACCACTTTACTGACCAAGCCGGCCACGTAAGCCTCTTGGCTGGTTATGGGCAGACCTGTCATTAGCATAAATGCGGATTTAGGACGTGGCATGACACGTGCTATGGCCACGCCGGGCGTATTGCAGAAGACGCCAACGCTAGCACTGCAACACAGAGTTCAATAGTTAAGATTGTAGAACTATTGATGTTCTAATATAAAGTTTACCCTGGCGTGGAGAACATGCTCTTTTCTGTGGCCACAATGATGTCACAGGACGCAGCCAGCTGGCAACCAGCTGCAGCTGCATACCCATTGACTTTGGCTATCACAGGCACCGGTAGCTTTCGTATGTCCAATACAATGTCGCTTAATTTCTGAAACACGGCATTACGATATTCACTGTTGTCGTCCTTCAGTTCTTTAAGATTGTGTCCAGCCGACCAGATTTTCCCTTCCGCCGTCAGTACAATGCAACGCAGTTCGAGATTCGTTATATCATGGAGCAGTGCTTCGTGCAGGGCGCACATCATGTCCATGGATAGGGAATTTCTGGTGCTCGGATGGCACAAGGTAATTTCACGCACTCCGGATACATTCTTCACCTACAATTGGTATAGTATAATAACAATCTGAACTTTGTTACTTAACTCTCACCTTTAAAAACTCCTGAGGCACTGTGCTTGCAAGACGAATAGGAATTTGTAAACGATTATACTATTTGAATAATATAAATTGTAATATTATAAACTAAATAAAGATAATATGTTAAGTAGTAATTACCAATTTAAGTGTATTTGTTAAATTACGTAGCAGCATAGTTAAAATAACGTGATTTTTTTTATTTATTATTATTGTTTTTTCTAATCGCGGTTGGCACACTTGGCGTTTTCCGTCAAAATTAGCGCTTTTTTTCCATTATAAATTAAGCGCACCGGGCCTCATTATATTAGCGAATTAAATATTATATTTATGTCGATGTGGTATTGATAAAATATTACTTCTGAATGGGCTATTAGTCCTATTTTTAAATTCATTTTTGGCGCACTTTTCAATTTTCAAATAGCACCCAAAACTAAACGATTACTGTTGCAATTCTATCGATACATTTGCAAGTGAATTGCTATGCATCCCTAGTGCGTAACTATTTATGTGGCGGCATTTTGGGTACACACTGGTCGCGTTTTTGTTTTGTTCAGAATTGTGAAATTTACATTGACTTTAAATGAATTACAAACATGTCGAACAGCTCAAAGAAGTCGGAGGGTTCTGATCTAAAGACGCCCACACGAGTGAGTGCAAACAACAGCAGTAGCAGCAGCGTGCATTCCACGCCCACGAGCACCTCCAGCCGGCGACCGCCTCGCAAGCGGCAGCGCATAGAGAAGGATAGTGCTAATAAGCAACAGCGCCGCAAGAGCTGGGATTCGCAACTGGACGAGTGTAACATAGAGGATGTTAAAGAGATTGACAGACGCCTGCGTAAGGTAGCGCGTGCCAATGCCATCAGTAGCGAGGATATGCACAAAGTTGTGCGCCGAGTCGTACGCAATGAGCACGTACTGGCGCTGGTCACACTCAAGGCTGAGGATGAATTGGCTCGGGAGAAACGCGCTGCTGCGGCTGAGGATGATGAAGAAGAAGAGCAGCAGCGTGGGGCCATTATTATCACAGAGACGCCATCGATTGCGAAACTAACCCGGGCCAAGGCACGTGAGTTAAATCGGACGCCGGGAATAACACTGCCACCGATGAATGAAACGCCGATAGATAATGAAATTGAGGCACTGATACGCGAGGATCTGCATTCCGACGAGGAGGATGAAGAGTACACGTTCAAGGAGGACGATTTCCATGTGAGTAGAAAAAAATTAAATTTTTAATGGCAAAAGCTTATTTATTACAATTATCTTGTAGTCCGACGAGGATACCAATGCAACGGCATCTGACTTCGATTCAAATCCCTGCACGCCACAGACACCGCAAACATGGAACGACGATTCCCCTGTCAAGTATACAACCGATGGTTGCTTCAAGCTGCCGATGGATAAAAATAGTGAAGACTTACGCATTGCTACACGCACTCGATCCAAGCTGTGCCTGCAGCAGACAACAATTGAGGATTTGCAGTCGGAATTTGTACCGCCCGATGTAGAGCAGGGCGATGTGCCTGACTTTGAATTGACAGCCAACGATGCGGACTGGATGCAGTTTCTCAACGAGTTCTCCAAGCCTTTGAGTAAGCAGAGAGCTCTGGCTTAATCGTCTTCCTCTCTTTACAATATGTTTTCATTCGTAGACAACAGTTTTGTTGGCGATGATGACGATCCTATCAATGACCCTGAGTATGTGGCAGCTGAGATGGTGCCAGTCGATGCTGAGGAATTGCGAGATGTGAACATCTCAAAGAAGGAACTGACTGATTTGGTCTCGGAACTGTTGGCGGGTGTTTTTCAGGAAGGCGTCTCATTAGACTCCATTGAATTGGAGACACCGCAAAAGTTTCTCTATGATAATGATATATCTACACAGCTCCCTCCGCCGAATCCCATCGAGCAAGTGACCCGTCAAATTGACTTTGATGCACAGCCTGCAGTCACCGATGTGGCAAATGTGTCAATGGCAACACATACGGGATTGAACTCTTTTCACCCGCATGTCATGTCCACACCCAGTACATTAACGAATTTTGTGTCTGTGCCCGTTGCGGAGACCTCGATGAATGACGGTTCTTGTACGATGGTGAATATATCGTCAGACCTCATAGCGCAGCAGCCGGAATTTATTGCCGTGCCAATGCCTGGGCAGCCAAACTGCTTTCAGCTGGCCAAAGTAGTTGCCAATGGTCCACCACTGCCGGCAACAGTAGAGAATGAGCGACAACAGTCATCAACGGTCCCGAAGGCAGAGTCTAGCTACTCGGAGCCTTATGATACAAATTTCTCTAGTAAATATCTATCGATACGCAAGTGCATACATTCCGAGTACGAGCCATACTTTGAGAGTCTGCGGCACACGAAGCCAGATGTTGATACGACGCCTGCAGTTCAGGCCATGGGATTCACCAAGGATCAGCATGAAATGCTGCAGCAACAGTTGCGCATACATACTCAAATGTTGACGCAAAGTTTTCTGCAGACTTACTCTCATCCTGTCCTCTACTCGATGGCAGAAAAACCAAAGGAGATGCTGTTGGAGCTACAGAAGAAGGCAACCAAAAATGCAAGCTTTAATTGTTGGAATTTGAAACCAGCCGTTGAGCTGGTAACTAAGTGGGAGCAGGAGCTGTGCAGTGAGGAATACGAGGAGCAGAACAAGACGATGATGAAGTTTATAAACAAGGAGTCTGAACTGACGTAAGTAGACTCCATCACTATATCCTGCTATTGCTTTAAACGATATGATTTCAGCGATGGCAACACACGACAGGTGGCACGTTTGCCGCCTCGGATCATGGATCTCATGCTGGATAGCAAGGTTTTCATGTATCCCCAGTATCTGCCCCGCATTGCATTCCAGTCAAAGAAAGTGCAGTTTGCCACCTACGCGCCTTCGGAATACCAGTTGATTGCGATGGGCCTGGAGAAGCATTTGACTGCCATTCGTACTGCCAGTAAGCCGCTGCGTAAGCACGCTCTTCCCTTACACATTGCCTGCAGGCGCATGGCCAAGGATCTGCTGCACGGCAAACAGTTCAGGAGCATACTCTCTAAGGTGACCGAGCTGCGCGACACGCTGCAGTATAATCCTGTCAAGTATTACTTTCAACACGAACGTGCGCCGCCCATTAAGCAATATGTGTGGGGCTTTGAGGGCGGTCTGGTGTGTACCCCTCGGGAGCAGCAGCATCTGTTGGCCAATGCCTGGAAATATTACATTACGGTAAGTTTACGTTTTTTGTTTACATATTTAATTTGGGGGTAAATCTCGGTCCAGTTGTTCGGGTGTATAAATTGTAAATTAGTCTAATGTCCAACGCGATCTCTGGGTATGAGTCGCAGCTCCGAGCCATGCTTAAGGAACACATTGCCCGCCGTCTGCTGTGGACTAATGCCAATGCCATCGTCTGTGATGATGGCGCTCGTCTCTGCGGGCACTTTGAACTCCTCGGATGCGAACTTCAGCACTGCGGTGAAGGGTGTAGCCTCTGGCACGCTGAGCACCTTAAATGGCAGCTTGGGGTCCGACGTAAGCGTAATCTTGAACGTTACCTTGCTCATAATGGATTCCGGAATGTGAAATACTACGTGACGTGGTCAGTTTTTAGTACGACTCACAGCTGCTGTTCGTAGGGCGTTTCTTACGATTGATTGCAAGTTGCCGGCTAGCTGGAATATAATGCCATAAATAGCTAATTAAAAGTGTTCATAAAAGTTGAAAAATATGGCAAATATAAATGGAAAACAAAAATTCCTAATTTGCTCTTACTCACAGCGATGGGCAAAAGAGCGATAACACACAAGAGTGATGGCAATCGTTTCAATGCGACATGCAATCGATAAATATTTTGAAAGCGACATGCAATCGATAAATATTTTGAATGCTTGAGTTGCCAACTAGGTGTAGAAAAATGTAGAGTTGCCAACTCTAACGTAAACAAATTTTTAAATTTATTTACGCCGCTTTTCACTTTTAATATTTAATTGAATAATATAATTAGTTTGTCATGCTGCTTAATTTAATAGCCTTAAGACACCTATTATTTGTTGGAATTCAAACACATAAAAATCTATCGATCTATCGATAGAACAACAACAATGCCAATGTTTACAAAGATTTACGAAACATGTAATTATATACGCTACTTTTTGGCGTCGGAAAAACCGCTAAACCTTGAAATTTCTGTAATTTATTGCAGCAAAACTGGAACAACGATAAGAGGATACGTCGCAGCAGTAAACAATTGAATCCGGTGCATGCATCAGCAGCGGCAACTGCGTCATTTTTAGAATTTGTGCGTGAAGCCGTGGGCGAAGATCTGGTGCTGCCCGATAGCTTGGGTGAGCCAGCCACTCCTGATGGCAGTGCCACGGGTCACTTCTCGCATGGCTCCTCAAAGCGCAGAGTTCAACGTAAGGCCACAATATCAGCAATCGAGGGCAAACCGAAAAAGCGACGCCAGAAGGAAAACGCAAACTCATCATCATTGACCATAAATGTGAATTACGTGTTCGGTGGAGACATTAATGGCTTACCCCATGTTCCCGGCATTTCCGTGCCACTGCTACCTGCCACCTACGCCGACAATGTGGCCAATATTAATCGCAGTTTGCATACGAGCAGCGAGTGCGGCTTATTAGCGCTGCCACCTCCGGTGCCACCATTGGCCGACGATGCTCCGCCTGCCGTTAACTATACCTTCGATTATAAATCCCAAGGTGTGCAAATAAAAGAACTCGACACGCTTGATACAGAGGATAGTTTGCAACCCGCTATCAACTCACGCTGTCCCTCTGCCAGAGCTAAACATCCACGTTTCAGCATTTTCCGCCGACATATTGCAGTGCGGCACCCTCGTAAACAACCGGATGTTGTAAGGCCAACACAGCGTAGTCGCTATCACGTGCTGCGTCGTCGTTTGCGACACAAGTTGCGCAGGCGTTGTGAGTCGTTAATTTCCTCTTACAGCAGCTACCTGCAGCAGCAGCTCGAACGCTACGTCCACGTGCCGGCCGTACACTATTATCACAGACGCTTTCTGGCACTTGAGCTGTACACACCGCTGTTGGACGAACTGAGAATGTTTTGTGAGCAGCATGAACCGACTGAGCTGGAGCAGCAGCAACAGCCTGAAAAACGACAACGGCTTGAAGAACAGCAGCAGCAAGAACAACAGCAACAGCAGCAGCAGCTACATGAACCACAGCAGGAGCAGCAGCAGCCAGATCAAGCGCAGCAAGAACAGCAACGGCAACAAGAACTACTGAAGAAACAGCAGCAGGAACTGAAGGAACAGCAGCAACTGCAGAAGGAGCTGCAGCAGCAGAAACGTCAACGCAATGAGGATGCGGCACGGAATCGGCGCATTCATCGGCAGGAGGAAATGTTACGCCACATGCTCAACCCAGATACGCCAGAGGAGCGCAATCGCAAGGATGCCAGTGAGTTGCCACCATGAACCATCCCACCATGAACTCTCTTGCTCATCCTCCACATTCTGCCCTTTTCAGCTTTTGCTTTCAACTTCTATGATCGAGTGGAGGAGGCCTTGCTGAAGGCAAATCGCATAGACGAATGCCGAAAATTCCATCAGCTGCTGCAAACGTTTGATCCCAAGCAGGACAAGGTCACCGATTTGTATTTGGTGAGTACTATAATTACTTTCTGCGAATTTCCATAACTCACGCGTCGCCCTCTCTTCGTAGAAATTGGAAAAATTACTGCTACCCGATTTCGCGGATTTGGCCGAGGTATTTCTGAATTTTCTGCTACCTGCGGAGGCCGCTGAACTGGGAAAATACTTTGAGTATTTTATGATTACGAATGCCAGCAACTTCATTAACAAGTTGAACATATATTTTTGCAAGCAACCAGCGCAGATTCGCAAGATTTACGCCTGCCTCAGCGAACTGGCCGAGCTGCCGAGTGTCAGTATGAAAAAGGTCGAGGCCAAAGTGCTACCGCTGCTCAAGGGTAATCAGTTTCTCAGCGAATGGTTTGTGCAGCAGTTTCCACAGGGAAAACCACCCAAACGGTAAGAGATAATTAACTTTGCAAGCTTCTTCGTCGTGTACATTAATATTTTCATTTATATTCAGTCTCTTACCTCCCGTCGAGTCATTCAATCTGCATGAAGTGATGGGCAGCCAGGGTTCCGAACTGCCAGAAACTGTAACTGAACTGCTTGAAGACCCGCCTCTGCCGCCGGGCAAACTGCCCGCGTGTCAACTGCGCTACTTCAATGGTCGCATTTTCTATGGCTCCAAGATTATGCTGCCTGCCAAGCTGTCCTTCCGAGCGGCCAGCATCTATAATGAACAAACCAACGAGCCGTTGAGTGGCGATACCTTAAACTGTGCCCATGGTGTACGCAATCACGGCGAAAGGCTGGTCTCCGCCAATTTGGATGGTGGTGATGATGCCGCGGAGCGCATAAGCGGTGATGAATCCTGTCGTGCGCTGATCATTGATACTACTGGGGAGGAGGACAACAGCAGCTGCTCCTCGCTGGAGATATGCAACGATGTGGCACTGCGTGCACATGCCATGCGTCTGAATGCCAACTATTACAACAACGCCTTCAACTGTGCTGCCAGCAGTACTCCTAATGTGGGTCATAATCATCATCATCATCCGAATGCCAAAAAGACAGCCATTAACTTTGGCGAGGTGTCGCCGCGTCGGCAATCGAATGCTGCCAATCTTTCGCCGTTGTCCGGTCTGAGTCCGCTGCCTGCTTTGACATCGCCGCAGGAGAAACGCAAATCGCCCAGCAAAAAGGTGCGCTCGCCACAAGGTCAGTCGGCAGGGCGTCCGCGCTATAATGTGCAGCCCATGGTGGTCATACATGAGGCGCAGATACGCCCGGCTTCCACATCGCCAGCCATTGAGTGTGCCAAGCGTCTGCGCACCATGGTTGATCAGGAAAGTGGACCACCGCCCGAGGAACTGGACAACAAGGCGAGCATACGTATTATAGCAAAGACCAAGCAGAAGTCACCACCTCCGCTGGAAGTGCTAGACGCTAACCTCTCGCTAAGCCAGCAAGCATTCCCTGCCATCAAGGTGGATGATGATATGGAGGTGGAGTCTATAAGCAGTGGCAGTACGCCACAACACATGATCACCACACAATTCGACAGCGACGAGGACTGCAAACTGGATGTGGTGGCATCGCTGGCTAACGGCACGGAAGGAGCGGAAACTAGCAAAGAGAAGCCCGCTCCAGCTGCAGATCCAGAACCGGCCACTACAACGAGTCCCTGGACCCGGGAAGAGGATAAGGTCATACTGATTGAGATGAAGCGAGGCGCACGAGACCGTCAGCATTTGATCAAGCGCATAGGCAGCAAGCTGAAGCATCGCCAGGAGACGGAAGTGCGTGGACGTCATCAGTTTTTGATGGATTTCCTCTCGAAACTGCAGGGCAAATAGATATAGATATAGTTTAGTATATTGCATGACCTAATGGAGTAACAAGTTTAGTATATTGCATGACCTAATGGAGCCACAATGGATAACTTTGATTATAGATAACGTTTAAGATCTAAATTATTATTATAGCTAAGCTCACAGTGGGATTAGTTTAAGCAGAACTTGTCTTAAGACGATGTATTTCAATTTATTAGACTAAGTAAATATTATTATTAGTGTAATTTGGAGTTCTTTTTTCCAATATTTGATTAGTTGTGGCATTATTTATGCAACTGTTGCACCTCCATACACTTTTCGAACGAGACTTTGTCTCAGTTTATCTGTGACCGCCACATCATGCGCTTCTTGCTCTATCTACACCTGTTCAGTCTCCTCACAGTTCTGGCAGAGCTCATGTATATTCCAGTTGGTAACAGTGAGAGGCCGTTGAGGGTGCTCCACCTGAAGATTCATAAAGTCATGCCGGCCGATCCCTACTATAACATTTTCAACAGCAAAACGCAGGCACGCGACTTCACCGACGCCAGGTGGCGCCAGTTGCTCTCACATTATGATGCCATAGCTCTATAGAGGTTGCTATAACGATAGCAGAAATAAAATTAAGTTTATTGAGTTCCTTAATGTAAGTGAAATTTATTAAATATTTATACATATAATACTTGTGTTTATTTTGTTAATTTACAACTTATGTGATGATAAAGCTACAGAAGTGTGGATCCTCTGGCGGCTGCTCCGGCGATTGCATGCAGGCGCTGGACTTGGTGAGAAAAACTGCTGGCTCCTTCTTCGTTTTGCAGTCAGCTTCATCCATAAGAGCATAGGTGCCTGATTCTGACCTGCAGTGCGTATCGTTTTCACAGCCGGAATCGCTGCTCCAATTGTCGCAGCCACACTGCGGCTCCTCATCCTGTGGCAGCTGTTGTGCTGCATTACAGGCAACCACATGCTCCTCGGCCTGAATTCGATTCTTACCATATGCGTAGTGGCGGCAGCGACGACAGCCACGTCCCAGTGCTGGTAGGCAGCAGAGGCGAAAGCATACGTCGGAGGCGCCACGCAGACATAGAAAGAACTCTGGCATAAAGCAGGGATTTATCACGCCGTAGATGACAATGTTCATGCTCAGCTGCAGGGCATTGAGTGTAATGAAAATAACCTCCAGTCTCTCCATCAGCTCCTCATCCACCTTGTTGGCGTCGCCACCGAAGAGCAAGTTCAGCGAGCACTTTCTGGAGGTCATGTGAGCAGGCAGCTCGCCCACCATGTACAACGTGATGACTATCACAATGCTGATGGTCAGCTTCATTTGGTGCTGGAATGGATGAACGTATAGAGGTGGGACAAGTGTGTGTTTGCCATCTACTACCTACCATAAAGCGCTTCTGTGTGGTGCGCACATTGTCGGCATTGGCACAGCCTCGTTGCTGGAGCAACTTGCTCTGCCGGGTGAAGCGATGGAATGCTATTATGATGGCTGTATTGCCGATGAGCAGAAACACGGCCGGAATCAAGGCCAACACCGCAAAGCTGAACCAATTGTGCCACTCGATGAATCTGCAGGGATAAAGTCATAGACACTTCTTCATCGCTGTTGTAGTGGTTCCACTCACCTGGAGTAGTAGAAGTTCGTCACATGACACTCGGCTGTGTCGCGGTCCACCACAAAGATGAAAAAGTACGGCAGATTCACCAGTATGGAGATCAGTATAACCGCACAGATCATGAGACGTGCCACCTTCCGACGGCAGAATCTTGGAGCACCATTGTTGGCCCTAAAGCTGGACAGGTATATGAAGCGATCCAGGCTGACGCAGGCCAAAATGAGATTGGCAGCACCAGTGCTAATCCCAAAGAGCGGCGTCTGCCACTGATAGTCATAGGCCACCCAGGGACCACTATGGTAAAAGTAACTCCTCGACAAGGCAGTCAGGGTAATCAACAGACAGGAGACACAGTCCAGCCAGGCCAACGCCGCCAGATAGGTGAAGGCCGATGGTGTCATCTTGGGACGCATAAAGACCACCGCATTGATAAAGTTGGTGCAGAGCCCAAAGGACGCCAGCATGGGCACTGCTAAGCCATACACCAGGAAGATGGATACGCTGGGCGTGGTATGCTGAAACATGCACACATCATCTGTGTGATCCTCATGCCTGCTGAAGTGTCTACTGCTGCTCCAACTGCTGGTGAAATTCAGGACAATGTCCATGACTGATTGACTGATTGACTGATAATGCTGATGGATGAATACTTGTACTGATGGCTGGCTTACTGAATTGCCAGTTACTCCGTGTTCCACCTGGTTGCTGTTTATCTAATTGTTGGCCAATTCAATCGATAAGATTATCTATTGAACGCTTAATGCTAATTTATACGCAATCAATGATAACGCGTGGCATACAATTTCCATATATGTACTATACTCTAACCCTGCAAGGAGTAAAGACTTGGGTGTCGTTTTAAACACTATTGAAAAGTTGGATAGATTATAGATCCGCACTCAGTTCAGGGTTCTAATCTCAGCCATGGCTACAAAGAGAGAGTATAAGAAACCGCTTTTCGGCTAGTGTCCGTATATATACACACACAGATTCACAGGGCTATGGGTGGTCATGGCTGCTCTAGACTTAGACTAGGCAAGGGTTGAAAGTATGGCTCCAAAGAACTAAGTTAAAAATTATTTAAATATCTTTAAGATATAGAATAATTTCGACAAGTTTATTTATAAGTAATTACAGTAGAGTCTGGTTATAACGACTCTGCTTAAAGCGTCCGTCCGGCTATTGTGACGAAAACTCGATGGCTTGGTTGGTCCCCATACAAACTTATATGAAAGGGACTCCGCTTAGTACGTTTCCGCTTTTAGCGACAAACCGCTTATACAGACGAGATTTTTCACAATTCAACCGGATATTGCGACGTACCGAAAAAAAATACAGCGAAATAATGCCAAATTTAAGCATCAAACGACGCTGTTAGAAATGTATGTATCTATCAGTGATCGGCACCCTTGCTTGTGTGTGTAGCAGCGACTCTACTCTCTCTTAGTTTTAGTTGTCGCCTTAGCAACGCTGCTGAGAGAAAGAGAGAGAGAGTCGAAGTGCAATACCGACGTCACACAAATGTTTACAGCGTGCGTGTGCAGACCTCATAGCCTATTCTATGAGATGTCCCGTTATAATTCTAGTTTTTTCTGATTTTTTTAAAGTAAAACTGAATGCGTAAATTCACCAAATGTGAGTTAATGCGCAAAATGCGCCATAATGAGCTCATTCAGTTTAAGCTCGACACTTGTGCATTTCACCCGCAAAATGATAAATTTTTTGTTTTGATTAAAAAATAAATTTGTTTTATTTTAAAACCTATTACAAACATGGCAACCCTAAAATAAACAAAAAAAAAATTTTTTTTTGCTCCTTTTGGTTAATGCGTCGTCCGGGTATAACGACGTAAAATCGTCGGTCCCTTGAAAGTCGCTATAACCGGACTCTACTGTATAACGAATATTAGATTTTTAAAAAAGGATAATAATAATATAAAATATAATAAAATCTGAAATATTTAAATAAATAAAAATAATTGTTACAGAATATTTAATAAAATATTATATGGAAAACTTAAGCATTTCCATTCAATTTACTTTACTATACTTCACTTTATTGATATTGAATATTGTGTAGACTTTGTAGTGTATGTCTAATTCGATCAGTCCTATTGCTTACCATTTAGGAATTTTAGGAATAAATTTGCTCTGTGCGTATGCGATTTGATTTATTTCTATTATTGTAGTTATCTTTAGAAATTATAGTTGTGTAAATGCCATGACAGCGTATCTGCATGAATGTATGTAGGATAGGGATATACATAGTATCTATTAATGCTCATTTGTAGTTAGAGCTTATTTTATTTCTGATTATAAACTCACCTTGGTATGTTCCAGAATCCAAACAAATGGAATAATAGTATTTCGATATAATTTATTGATTTGAATTTGTATGTCATTTATTTTTTATGCTTACGGCAAACATCAAGATTTGTATTTGATTTGATATAGTTTAAGTATTTGTTGTTATTAGTATTTAGTTTATATGTAGTTGCATTTGTACTAAATTAATGCTTGATTTGCTTTATATATAGTATGTATAATAATATATCGTATGTAAGTAAATATGCGATAAAAAACATACACACATGAGTTTGCTCAAAAATACGTTAAAAAATCAATGGATATTCACTTGTTTTATAAATAATTAATAAATAACAATAAATACGTACATGTGCATATGTACACACACACACATACATAGCTCATATGCATTTTGTATAGTTTTGCAATAGTAAAATTAATTGTTATCTAAACGTTAAATGTAAATGTAAATGTTAAATGTTAAATGTTTAATGTTAAATTTAAGTGTTAATTATTAGTGTTAATGCATAAATATTTTCAATATTTGAACAGACTTGGAAATGTTTGTTTTGTTTTGTTGCCATCAAAATTCATTAAAGTAATCAATCATCAATCCTCAATCGTCAATCGTCTTAAGTTCGTACTACAGACACATATACATATATCATATATCATATATCATTAGTATACTATATAGTACTTTGTAGTTAATATATACGAGCAAATTTACTGTATAGAGTACAATCTGGTGAACTTGAACTATTAGTGGTACTCGTGTCATAGTATCTTCTATTATAATATGTGTGGAATATACCTTTTGCTTATCGTACTATCGATTTGATTTGACTTCAACTGTCCTCGTTCTGAAATGAATATTTTAAATGCTTCAAGTTCGGAGTTATACATTCTCTATTAATATGCTTGTAGTTACGAGTACTCGTAGTGTTTAGTTTAGTTTAGATTCCAATCGCATTTTCAACTATCATTTCAGTTATAGACTCTTCGGTTTTGTGCCCTAACTTTTAGCACATAGCTTGGCTACAGAGTAATCATCTGATATTACTAAATAGTATATATTTTTTCACTTTTGTGTGGTTACTCGTACTCGTTTAGTTTCAGATACATTCAGAATTTCTTACGCTTCTAGCAGAACAGAAAAACCAAATGAGAAAAACTACAAGAGGCACAAAAGCTTAGCTTAGATTGCGCTACACAAAATGTTAAACATCGAATTATATTTAAAATTATCTCCCTGCATCATCGTGTGGTAACTCAAGGTGTTCCATATGATACAGTACAAATAGTACATAGCTTATAGTAGATTGTCTTTTCTCATTTTATGTTATAAGTAGTTAGATTTTGCGTTAGGTACTAAGAGCATCAACCCAAATAAAAGACAATAAAATATCATCTCACCTACATACAGTTCTATAAGTACTTTAGAAAGCTACACTTCTGGCGCAGTTAAGAGCAACAATTTATCATCATCATCATCTCCGTTCTAGTATATTTATAAGTAGTTAGATTATATGCTAGTAGACTAAACTTAACTTAATTGCTATGCAATTGGTTTTGCTAAGTATTTTCGAATTATATTTGTATTATGGTACATTGAGACTCTATGCCGTTCTAGTATATCTTTTGGTATATACTATATAATCGGATAATGCATAATTCTAAAACTGAATTTAATTAATTAAATATATGATTTACAACTGTCTTAATTCAAACACACATATCAGATTGAAAGAAATTGATGTTTCAATGATCAAAATATCGAAAATAGATATTGTAAAGTTTTCCTTTGTCAATGTGGGGTTAAACGCGTATTTCGTTCAGATTATAATGCAGGGGCCGACATTATAATCGAAAAACGTTTAAAACTCTCTGACCCGAATCGAAGTGTCCATTCCGTTTGCTTAGTAACGCTAAAAGAGAAAACATTTTCAGTTTGATCTATAGTAGTTCCGTATGCGCTAATTTAGTTTCTATTTTTTATGTGTGCTTCATAACATTCAGATGTTTTATCGTTTACTAACAATTATATGATATTATAAGTTAATTTTATGCAAGTACATATATTTAATTTAGCACAAATGTAATACTTGTGTGTGTCGGTGTGTGAGAGTGAGCGAAAGATCTGAAATGGGTCAGGAAATTTGAAATTGAAAACTGTTGAAAGGTTGAAAATGTTGAATGTATAGCGTGGTGCCAGGGAAAGTTCTTGTAGTGGAAAGTCGAAAAGCTGAGAGAAAAGCGTTCTTGGATTTATGTTGAGTGAAATAAAAGTATTTTATTTTATTTTATTTTGATTTCATATTCCATTCCTCCGTCTCCGTCTTATCTTATTTTCTTTTTTGGCTTTGAGTTGAGTTTAACAATGATTTCGATTGCGATTGTTTAAGAACTAAATGAATTCACTAGAATCGTTAACTTAGAATACTTATGCGTGGGTATGACTAACAATTAGTTTAAATACTTGTAATAAATAGCAAAAACTTAACATGACAAAATTATTGCTTTCGTTTAGCATAACGTGAATTGCAACTAAACTAAACATGAGCTAAATAATGTCTTTTACTATTTTGTTTCTGTTTTAAATGTAATTAACAATTAATATCAACTGATGACACAACTCGTTGGGTGGTGAATAGTATTTAGCTGCTTTATGGGCTCACAATATATTCGGGATTCACGTAGGAGAAGCCAACAAATTCCGATTGATCCAGATTCATCATGAATACTTTATCCGTGGGCGTCAAGTCTGTTTTCTCTGATGTGAATTGCTTATCGAAGTTGGACACATCCTTGCGGTGTTTCTGTGGAGTAAACAATGCAAATATTAATATATATAATTATATTATTTTAATCACACTTTGAAACCTACAATTTTTGGCTTAAATGGCGGCTGCACCTCACGATTCTCAATCTTCTCCCAATCGATGCGCCGGAAGAATGGATGCAAACGCACATCCTCCTCACCGGAGTTGCCACAACCTAAACGCTTGCTGGGTTGCTTGGTCAGGAACTGCAGTGAGTATAAATGATAAGTGGGTACAAGTGGTCCATAGAGTATTTCAGACTTACGCCCTTGCAGGCCTCCTTGGCCTCCTTGCTAAGACTCTTTGGATAGGATACATTGTGATCTGTAATCGCCGCGAACAGCTCCTCCTCATCCTCCCCATCGAAGGGCGGCTGGCCTACTAGCATCTCGTACAGCAGCACACCATAGGCCCACCAGTCCACCGACTTGCCATAGGGCTGATAGAGTATGATCTGTATAAAGAGCAGTATATTAAACTGTGATAGCAGTATGGTATACTTGACCCACCTCTGGCGCTATATAGTCGGGTGTGCCGCAGAATGTTTTGGTCGTCTTGTCGCCCATGATGTTCTCCTTGCACATGCCAAAGTCGGCGATTTTCACATGTCCATCGGCATCTAGTAGTACATTGTCCAGCTTCAGATCGCGATAGAGTATACCCTTGGTATGGAGATAGAATAGACCAGCGGCTATTTCCGCAGCATAGAAACTAAGTAGAGAATCATGGGGATTACTGAAGAGTCGATTGCTGAACGTTATCCGTACTTACACTGCGACTGGTTCTTTAAATTTGCCAAATTGTTGTATTTGAAACATCAAATCGCCGCCGTTCACATACTCCATGACAAAGAACAGACGATCCTGTGATGGGAATAGATATATAGTATTTAAAGAGTCTATTAAGATTGTGCAACTCAAAAAAGTATGTAACAGGCAGAGTGAGGGGAAGCCACACTGTACGCGGCCGCTAAGGCGTATGCGTGATTTTTGATTGCGGGCATGTATGTGTGGTTATTGTGTGTAATTGCGCGTATATTTGTATGAATAAGAGTATGGGTGAATTCACATATAAGCTACTGTTATCGACCCCCAAGGCCAATCAAAGTACAGAGTCTCCTACTGTCGGTTGCGTCCGACTGAAGCTTTCCGAGTTTTCTTATATTACTTTTATCTCGATGTGCATTACGCATACGCACCATTGTCTGGAAGCATGAATGCAGCTGGACAAGGAACGGCGGCTTCTCGCCCAGCGCCAGCACACGCTTCTCAATCATGGTGCATTCCACGTCATCATCCTGTATGATCACATCCTTTTTGAGTATCTTTATGGCGTACAGCTCTTCGCTACCTTTACGCTCCGCCAGCAGCACCTGGAATACATAAGACACTCTTTAGACTGATATTACACTATTACACTAATATTATTTACCTTGCCAAAGGAACCTTTGCCTAGCACTTTGATGAAGTTAAAGTCTGTGGCCCGTATCATATCCTTTTTGGCCTGAGCCTGGGCTTGTGTATCGCAGCGCAAGACCGTCGGTTTCCTTTGCGATGGCTTCTGCTTGAGCTTGAGCAAGTCCTGTTCATCGTCTGCGCAGGGTACATTATAGTATTCGCCCTCATCCTGGGTGAGCAGCTTGAACCAGCCATTGGTGGGATTCTTGATAATCTCCGATATGCCAAATGACAGCGCTCCCATGAAATCATTGCGCGAGGTGCGATCCCAGTCCCACACCTCGATCAGTATGCGTCGATCCTTGTCCTCGGCTTTTAGATCGCTGAAAGTATTCAATTTATAAGAAATATATATATATTTAAAGCAGTGGTGCCAAAAATTCATAATTTCTATCACATGTTCGTTTTGCTTTGCAGCGCTGCTTCTCACACACAGTCCATGCTATCACAATTACACTGATTTAAAGTATTTCAAACACTTACTAGCTGATGGTCTCATTCCATACTGGATTCAGACATGCCTTAATGGTGCGCGTCTTCTTCTTCGACTGATCCTTGTCATCTGGTATCAGCTTGACCTTCACATACGGATCGCTCAGTCCATTGGGGTCCATGGGTATGAGATTGCGTCCCTCCTTGACTGCAGAATGCAGAAGAGAAATAAGTAAATACGTTTTATAATGTATGCCAAGGCATTATTATGCTGCTGTCCATTATGGCCTCGTTCACGCTCCTTGCTCGCGTCCTTCCTCGCTCAGCTTAACATATTTCTTTTTATTACGCTTTTGTTTTGCAACTGCATTTTAGCATTTATTATGTGGCCCTTTGTACGAGGAGTTCTCTTCATAATGAATTAATGCAAATCATAAGCAAATTTGCCAGTGTCTCAAACTTGCAACGCAGCCCCCGAGCAACGGCAGCTGGAATTTAAATCGCTCTCTGTGATGTGGCAGGGCATCTAAGAATCTAAGTATTAAACAAGCGAATCTCAAGGCACGAGGTCTTTGTCGTTTTGACAATGTAACAAAGTGAAAAGAATAATGCAAACTGATAAAAGGTATTTTGCAATGAAACAAAAAAAATCCAGCTTGATATTATCAGTTAGAATATATTTTTCTGTTTCTCTGTTCATTACCTGTAACTTCAGACCAGTAGCTTTACATTTATACTCAGTACTACTCCTGGCATGAACCTTTTAGTAAACTCTATAGTAATATAACCCATCTATAGAGTATTTTATTCTTTCTGTTCCATTCCCATAGTTATGTTTGCTATTGTTAACCACCTTTCTATACTCGTACTTAACTCTACATCTAAGCTTAACTAATCAAACTTACTACTAACTTTGGACTGATTCCGTGAAGCAAAGTCTTTACTTTTCCATTTTATCAACATATCAGTTTTTCTTTTTATACCCAGACTTTTTACTTTAACTTTTCAGATTTCTAAATTTCTAAATTCATTTAACAAATTAAATTTAAGATAGTTTTTTATCTTCTTGATTGTCTCTTGATGACATTCAATTAATAAATCATCCACTGTATCATTATAAAATTATTTTATATATTGTACAATAATAACATAATGAGTAATTATTTATATATTGTTCAATTTAATTATTTTCTCATGAGTATTATTATTATTATTATCAGAGATATGTTTTAACACTGCGACCTCGAAGATCTATTGTGCTCTCTGCCTAAGCTAAGTTACAGCTCTTCCGCCAGTTCGATCGAGCGCAGAAATGCGATGATTTATACTGGTTGAAGAGCTCTGGACTGGACTGTCTAGGAAGTAGTTACCTAAGTGAGCTAGCCTTAACCTAATGACTGCCGGGCATGTTCCCAGTATGTGCTCTGACGTTTCGTCTTCTTTGAGACAGAGTCTACAGAGTGTATCGTCAACAATTTCTCATGAGTAACTTAACTGTAATTACTATATTTATGTTTAATTTCAAAAATTAAAAGTTGTTTTATGTCATGGAAGCAGGGCGTCAATTTTTAGACCCTGTACTTTAAAAAAGTACAAAAGGGTCTATTAAGTTTGTGCAAATGACATTTGTGTGTAACAGGCAGAAGGAGGCGTGGCAGACCCCATAAAGTATATATATTCTTGATCAGGACGACGAGCTGAGTCGATATAGCCCTGTCTGTCTGTCCGTCTGTCCGTCCGTCTGTATGAACACCTAGATCTCGGAAACTATTAGAGCTAGAGACTTCATTTTTTTTTGTTAGGTTTGTGTATTACATAAGCAGGTCAAGTTTGTTTCAAATGTTTGAAAAGTCATCCCCCTCCCCCTCAAATTTACAAAAATGTTCTTAGTATATACAGTTTTAGAGTCACTGGATTCATTTTTCGCAAGATGCTTTGCATGTTTGGTGCAAGTTGCAGCCCAATCGGATAAGAAACACCGGAGATATTCGACAAACAATTTTCAGTACCAGGCATGTGGGTAGGGGAGGGGGGAAGCCACACTGTACGCGGCTACTAGGGCGTATGCGTAATTTTTGATTGTGAGTTTGAATTTCTGTATGAGTATTGCTGATTGTTTGTATTTTAGTATATATTTGTATGAATAATATGTGTGAATATGTGTGTGTGTAGAAGTGCATGTGTATGTGTATGTGAGTATGTACATATATGCTGCTGCTATTATGGACTCCCAGGGCAAATCAAAGTACAGGGTCACCTACTGTCGGTTGCGTCCGACTGTAGCTTTGCGTCCGACTGTCGCTTTCCCTACATTTTCAGTTTATAGTTGCCAGATTCACTTCTTAGCTTTAGCTATGAAGTGCATCAAGTTACACATATTGTACAAACATCTAATTATATTCTTGTGAGTTATTCTTTTTATATTTAATGAGTCACATATTAAACGGCAATTTCTAAAATTAAAAGTTAATATTTGGCATGGCAGCAGGAAAGTTTTTTGGCTACAGTTTATTCAATTTGTAATTAGTGCCCGAGCAGACTTTATTCTCATTTTAACAAGTCCCTAAAAGCTGTCTTAAAAAGTACAATATACAGTGCGTTTCATAATCATAAGACACTTTAGAATTTATTAAAATAAAATTAATAGGATTCTTGCCAAGCCGATTGGTAGAGGTTCTCAATAGTCTAGAACAATTTACTAAATATAAAAAAAAATGCCATAAAATGTTTCATCTTATTTATGATAATGAAACAAGGTTTTTAGAAAGGTTTAATCACCAAATATAAGTTATATTTAAGTGTCTTATGATTATGAAACGCACTGTATATATTTAATTAAAAACCTTTTCAAAATCTATATTTTATCACTAACAATCGGAGTTTTCAACTGGCATTTAACCAGGTCAAAGTCGTAGCTGCAACATTTTGGAAACCTTACAACGCGTTGCATCGGAGAGTTGGGTGGAACTAAGTAACTAAGACCAAGTTACGAGCAAGAAACTGAATATTTTTAAGCGTTTTGTTGAAAAATAAAACTTTTGCATACAATTTTCCCATCATTTTTTCCCGTTTACCTCCCTCGTAAAGTTGGGCCTCGCTTACGGCAGAAAGTTGTTAGGCGCCGTAATTGGTTAAAACTTAAGCGCTTTACAGTTGTATTTCAGCTGAGCAGGGAAGAAAGTTTTGCCAACAAGTTAAGAGCCGTGTTGACCATAATACGCTTACAATGGCAAAGCGAATAACGGAAATTATGGAGAATAAATAACTGTAGGCATTGTGGCGTACTTACTGTGCACAGTGAGTAGATTCTCTTTGACGTTTATCTCCAGATAGATGCGGCCACGACGCTCCGTATGATCGCAGCCGCAGAGACTGGGCACGTTCTCCTTGCAGCGTGCATGCACGTTCATATCGCATGCTAAACGGATGTCGGATGTCGGTCGGGGGTGGAGGTCAGAGGTCACGTAATGGAATAATAACATAAGACGTCTGTTAGCGGCCACTTGGCATTTATTGAAATAGATGGGCCCGAGCTGAGCTCCGGCTCCGGCTCAAGCTCAGTGCGAGTATTTTGGATTTGTGCCAGTGAAAGTTTTTGGCATAGATTGAAAGTGTATGAGTTATTTTTTGGAGGAGGTGGGAGGAATGTAGTACAGTAACAGGAAGCAGCACACACACACGCAATAGACGCACACACACACCATCAGACGCGCGACATGTCACGCATATAAAGTGAATACTTACCCAAGTAGTTGTACACTGAGAAAAAATATACAGCTACTATGGCAACAATATGAACTTGAATTATGTCGATTCTTATTATAAGCTTATATAAAATATTTAATTAAATAAATACATAAAATTATTTACATATTGCAGCTGTTTTTTTTGGCAGTGTAGTAAAAATTGTCGCTTACTTGACAGACTCCGGGCAGCAGCTGCGCCTGGGCTGAGCTCGCTTATCAATCAGCACGGCAATCCAATAAATTCATCCGCCTCGACTATTACTTGCCCAAAGGCAATTCTATGCATATGTCTCTCAACCACGCCCACGCCCACACTCACACACATACACACATACACTGCTAAAAAATCAACGCCCAATTTGCGATGTCAACTGCAATCGCAATCAATTTGGCAGCAGCAGAAAAAGAGGCAACAGGAAATGAAGCGCAACTCGACACGAAAACTGTTGCATAGTTTGAGGCGCGTATAGTTGCTGATGAGTGGGGAGGCGTGTGAAGCGCACTCAAAGCCATTCGATTGGAAATTATTGCAAATGGAATTGTAATTCATTTTGTCGTCAACGCCAGAAAACTCAGCAATGCATGTTGTGAATTGTAAATGTGATTTTAATAGGACTTTAAGCGAGGATATACATACTATACCAAGCCATACACTTATAAGACTTTCCCTATGTTTCTAGGGTATTCACTTGTTCATCATTTCGAATGACAATCTAGCGTAGTACACTGGTCATCTTGCTCATTATCTTCAGCAGTATATTATAGTATTGTTGGGAATTGTAAATGTGATTTTAATAGGACTTTAGTCAAGGGTATATATAGTATGACATGCCATACATTTATAAGACTCTGCTCATGTTTATAGGGTATTCACTTGTTCATCATTTCGAATGACAATCTAGCGTAGTACACTGGTCATTTTGCTCATTATCTTCAGCAATATACTATAGTATTATATACTGCTTTATCGTCATCATCATGCATCATGCATCATTCATCATCATGCTCATTCATCATGGCTCATTATCATTACCATTCTTTATGCGATTCTTATTCTTTTGGGTTTCCTGTCGCGCTGCATCATTGGCTCGTCGCTTTTCCTTTTGTCGCTCTTACCCATGTGTGAAATGACTGCGGCCAGCCACTGATACCCCCCATTAGCCTACCCACTGCCCACTGCCCACTGCCCACTCTACCCTCATTTGCCCTACTTCCTCTGTAGCCACGGCGCACGTGGCGTATACGTAATATCATTTTTTGTTGCCTTTTGAAAGTTTCGCTTGTTGCTCGCCGTCTGGCAAAAAGTAATCATTTTTTGATGTCCACAAGCAAAACTGTATGACTGTGTGTGTGGGCGTGGCAGTTCGGTCAGTTGGGCAGTTTGGGCTCTTTTTAATGAAAATATGAAAAAGAGTTTTTCCCCATTTTTTTTTCTTTTTTGTGACAAAGAAAAAGGTTTTTCCCCCTTTTGCGTGCCACATTTTGTGGCAACAACAACAATGGCTGAACACAAGCACTAGTCTACAAATGTGCCTGTGTGTGTGTGTGTATTTTGTTCATTATGTGGCCCAGTTTTGTGTAAAATTATTTATTTATACAACTACATACGCAAGCTTATATAACAGCAACTATATATTTAAATACCCTGTAAAAGTAAGCAAACTGTTAAAGGGGTATGATGCAAAGGTTGACCTCTTCATTCAATATTAATTTTTAGATTTTTATTTAATTTTATTTTAACTACTACAGTCGAACTTTTCTATAGTGAACTTCTATACAATGAAGCTCTCCCACCCCAGCAAGCATTTTATGAAATTTCTGATAAAAAAAAACCTTTTTTTGAGTCTCCTTTCTGAATAAAATAAGCATAAATGCGCTCATTTTCTGATCAGAAATGATCCCCTCGGCGGGAGAAAATGGTATGGTAGCCGTGACACTTCCAGAAGAGTCTTATTTAACTCTTTTTTTTGATAATAAGCGACTCATATTCAAGTCATAATTCAATCGAATTTCGATCGTTTTGGAATCATATGCGACTTGTGCGTTACTTGCACAAATCACAACGCTAACAATGACATTTCAATCCCCTGGATGATCGATTTTGAATTGCTTTACATTTTCTTATTCCTTATTTCATGAATAATCTTTTTTCAATCATTTCAACGACTCGAAAAAGACTCTTCAAGACGATCTATTTTCGATTGCTGTACGGTTTGTTAGTGTTATTTCAATGAATCATACTTTAAACATATTCGCGAGTCATTTTCGAGTCTCCTTTTGATCTCCAACCATTTTTTAATCAGTAAGGTAACTCCAAAAAGACTCCTCAAGGTGATTAATGTAAAAACGCTCTTCCAAATGCTTGCTGGGCTATTATGAATTGATTTCAAACACACAACTTTTTCGCTTCAATTTCATTTCAAAAAATATCATTTCTGTACAGTGAAGTTTCTATATAATGAAGTGATTTTCTATAGGGAAGTTCGACTGTATTTTGTCAGTTATTTATTTCTATTTATAAGGCATATTTATTTTCATTTATAGGGTATTTTAATAACAAGTTTTTGTTGCCTGCTGCCCAATGTCCTTTTGCATATTTAGGCAGCATTTTTTTCGCCAAGTCTCTTGCTGCTGAGTGGAACTGAGCTGTACTACTTGATAGAGCTCAGTCCCTATACACTCGGCACAAAAGGCTCAAACAACATTTCATGCCACATCAAATATACATCAGTGAGCATGAGCATTATTATTGTTATTAATTATATAAATAATTAAATGGTAATTATGAGTATTATGTGGGTAGTTTGCTGACAATATTTAAAGCCAAACTTGTCAGTTACACTCGAAAAAAAAACAGCAGTACCAAAAGCCAGTGCAAACAGCATTGTGAATAGAATTACAAACATTATTGAACTGGCTGAAACAACACACACACACACGCATAATGTACACCCACACATATGCATGGTGTACAGCATGAAATTGTCGCTCGATAATGACATACACACATCCGCTCATTCGCTCATCCGCTTGTGGTTATGAGCCTGTCTCTCCCGCTGTTTGTTGTGTGAATTTTCTCAGTTGCCACATTTCCATTTTCATTTTCATTCGCAATCTGTTTGCTCCGTCGACCATTACATATTTGTTTGGGACTCTGTGCCATGCGCCCATATACTCATATATGTGTTCCAAGTGGTTTGTTTATCTATTGTTGTTGCTGTTGCTGTTGCTGCTGTGGCATCTCTGGCTGCGGCAATGAGGCGTAAGTAAATTATTTGTTTGCCAAAGGCCAAGCCGGATATTAAGGCGGCAATTTGCAGACGTCTAACAAATGATTCGGAAAATTGCGCAGTTTTCTTTTTGTGCCTCAACAACAACAATAGCAACAGCCACAACAATAGTCACAATTAAAGCTGCCTAAATAATTAATACATTTAATATGAATTTCAAATGCCAATTCTCACATGCAACAATCAACAGCAAACAATAACAGTAAACAATAACAGCAACAACAACTGTGTCGCAAAAACTGTTAAGCGCTAAGCAAACAAATGCATTCAAGGCAGCGCCTAAAATGCGTACAAATTGACAGAAACAAGTACCATAACAACAACAACAACAACAGCAGCAGCAACGTCAGCAAGTACCCAGGTACTTCACACACACACACACACACACACACATACTCACGCTGCAGTACAGTGCGCGCGAAAAGTGCGCACTTGAGTCGCAACAAAGCAGCGCTAATTGTAAATGAGAACTCAACCAGCTAAATGCGCTTAGAGCTGAGCGCGTGTCACGTGAGCAACTAGTGTGCCATTAATTGAGTAACTATATTAAATATAAATAATAATTTAATATAAATAATAATCCTAAAATTAAAATACAATAAAATTATTTAATTTTAGTAGACTGTTTTAGTTGGCATAAATAAATAAATATAAATGGATTGGGAATTTTTATATTTATACTTTTACTTTTTAATATTACCCCAAACTTTTTACTTTTACTTATTATTATTATTATTATTATTTTATCAGAGATATGTTTACACTGCGACCTAGAAGATCTATTGTGCTCTCTGCCTAAACTAAGTTATAGCTCTTCCGCCAGTTCGATCGAGCGCAGGAATGCGATGTACTTTTACTTTTTAATTTAAATAATTTTTGAGTCAATTTTATTAACTTTAATTTAATATAATTTTGTTTGTTAACTGCATTTAGTAGACATTAAATAAATAAATAATATAAATAAAAGAGTGTAATATAGTATGCATTGTTAAATATAAATTAATCAGGCCTGTTCCCATTTACGAATTCGTTCAATCGATTTACTTTTTGAGATAATGGGGTTCCAAATTTCAATTCATCGTTTTCAATTATCTTTATTTCGAAATAGATTAGCTTCATGTGTAAGTACAGTAAGCATTTTCCTTTTTTGAAAACGATACATCAAATTTAGGAAGCCCACCTTTTTCAAAACGTAAATCGATTGAACGAATTCGAAAATAAGAACAGGCCTGATTATTGATTTATTCATTTTTAAGTATAGAAATAAAAATTGTAAAAAAAGCCAGACAGGCAAACAGCTGCATATATATATTTTACTTTAATACTGCAATAAATAAAATGTTTATTTGATAACAATTACAACAGTCAGAATAAATGTTACATGAAATATTAAAAAAAAGCATTTAGCTACTTTGTGCCGTAAAAAATTGTGATAAAAATAATAATTCATAATTTACAACAATTTGTGTTTTATGAGTTGTTTTGACTTGTTTTTTTTAGTATATTTTGAAAAAAAGGATTAACTAAAATTACAGAATTCAAATGAGTTAACTTAAGTTATGTGGGATATATAAACATATTTCTTTCATTTAAGTCAAAAGTCTAAAATTCAATTCAATTCATCAATATTCAAATTAAAGTCTTAACTTAAAAATTGAAAATAATAGACATAAAATAAACATTGAAAACTATATGAAATATTTAAATTGAAGTAATAATAATTTACATAAAATATATATCGTATTCATAGTTAATCGTGACACGCGTCCATCTCTAAGCTGGACGAACACACAAACGAACAGAGTGTGCGAGCAAAGAGGGAGCAACAGAGAGTGAGATCACTCTACGATCGAACAGAGAGAGAGAGTATTGTTGTAAGTACTATATTTGACTTTTTGTTACATTTGGTCACATTACCTCGACACTTGAGACCCTTGTGCGTGATGCCGTGCAAGAGCGAGCCGCAATGATCGCAAAACATCGGCGATAGGAAGGCAACGTTGTGCCATTTATGTGGCATCTGGTGTGCCTGAGAATTGGAACAGTTGGAGAGAGCTAATGGAAAATTAACGCAAGTTTTTCTTGCTATAAAAGCTAGCAACATTTTTAACGCTAAATACGACAATAACAATCAAACAGTTTTTACAGCCAGAAATCAAAAAAAGTAAATGCATGACTCGTAAAGCATGAAAGATAAAAATTACGACAATCGAAATGGAAATGGGAGTGGATGGGTGGATTGGTGGATTCGCTGGAGAGTGCTTTATGGATATGGTTATTGTAGTTGTGGATCTGTGCTTTAGGGTTGGACAAAAGTGTTTTCCACTTGACACACACAGCTAAAAAGGGTACAACAGTTATAGCAAATAAAGGGATTAACTTCTTTACAGGATATATATACACTGGAAATGCAATTACGTGAGTTGCATTGCTAAACGGTACAAAGTTTGTCCACAAGTACGAAAATATTCCAAAATTATCTATAAACAATGGCCAGGGTTGCCACGTTTTGGCAATGGCTCTTACGATTTACTGCTCCATCGGGCACATAAATAACCATTTATTTTTCCTCTGTTTTCTAGTCAAAAAACAACGTATAAAAAAGAGCCCAAAACAACAGACAATTGTTGTCTAATCCGCTCTTAGCAGCAAAAAAGAAAAGACACACACACACTAATACATTAAGGCATGCACACGGACATGAGTACACACACACAGCGACAGACAACGAATGTTAGTATGGGAGATACTTGTAGCTGCTTAAATATACCCAGCAGAGGCACACGATGGGGTATATACTCGAAGAGTTTAGAGAAGTGCTGCCCAAACTCACACTTTCCAACAAAGTGAAAAAAAATAGCCGAACGCCAGAGTTCTGTACGTGTGAGAGCATCGACTGTGCGTGAGAAAGCAGCGCTGCAAAGCAAAACGCACATATGATAGTAATTATGAATTTTGGGCACCACTGGCTTAGAGCATTTTATTGTTTGGTTTCAAATAGTATCCCAGTCAAGTCCAATAGTATCCCAGTCAAGTCCCAGTCAAGTGCAGGTCAAATGCATTCATGCATTTCTACTTGATCTATAGCTAATTACAGGGTATCTTTATTCCTGCCTGCCTCGAGTTGAGCTGCTGCAGCTCAACACACTTTGAACTTGCAATGTCAAAGCCTTGAACTCATCAGCGCCAAAGCCGCCGACTCGTGTGCATTGTTAGTTTTTTTTTATAAATTTTTTTGTTTCTTATTTCAAGGCAAGCTCCTTAAAAGTGGGCAAGGACAAGCATGATATTATTATGCGCATGCATGAGCTTTACTTTTCTTTTTTGACTGTTGACTGTTGCCGTTGTTTGGTGTTTGGTGTTTGTTGTTGTTTTGACTCTGCTTACAGGGCTCAACAGCTTGCAGTGCTGATGCTCAGCCCTTAATATGAAAGCAAAAGAGTATACATGTCTCTGCCTGTGTCTCACTCGCCCCCGCCCCCCCCTCTTTTGCTCTATCTGGCAATGGACAAACAAAAATGAAGCCGAAGCGCAACAAAAAGCAAAAAATCTCACACACAGACACACACACTCACACACAAGTGTTGAGGAAAAGCAAAAGCTATGCTGGCCTTGTTGCCACACACAAAAAGTGTTGCATACTTTGGCGGGTGCCCAAGGCTGTGTATGTGTGTGTGTGTTTGCATTAAATGCAGTTGTATGCAAGTTGTTTGAAGGTGAAATTCAATTGCCAATTGCTTTGCCATTGTGTGTTTAGAGCGTGTGTGTAGCCTTGGCCAAGTATAAAGTTACCAAAACCAACGACAGGTGGCACAAACTGTGGCTGTTAGCAGTTGCCAATTTCATTAGCCTTAACTCGAATTAAGTGAAGTTTGAGCTGAGTTCGCGCTCTTTACCATCACAAACAAACAGACAGAGAGAAAGAGCGGAAGTACAACATTTTTCCATTATAATTCCCAAGTGTTTTGTTATCTAGCATAAAATATACTTTGGCTGAGTGTTGGCTGTTGTCAGCCAATGATAAATGCTAGCCGAGCTACTTTTGATGGCTTGTGTTAAGCGTTAAATGAAGCGAGTATCACATACAAAAGCTGGCAGTACCCTAGCAGACTTCAGAGTAAAATAGGTAACCCTGGCAATGCCGCATAGTAAGTAGTTTGTGCCTGACTTCACTATGTAATTTTCAACTCTTTGCCTGGCTTATCATTGCAGCGTGACTTAGTTTTTAACTGAGTCACGTGGATTGCCTCATTCGCACACATTCTCATTTGCTCTCTCATGGTTTTGTCTCTTATTTGCCAACTCATGTCCCTTATGCACTCTCTGCCCACCTCCCTCTAACCATATTTGCAGTGTCAGTTGACATTTTGTAACACATTGTACACAGAGAACCAAATAGAGTTCTAAAATTAAGTTTAACTGAACTTAAACTCAAAACTTGCATTATTATAAAACAATTCTTGATATAAGAATGTTTATCTCGTTATAAGTATGAAGTGCAGTATTAGAGTAGAATTTCTTTCTTCTGATTTCTTTTCTTAGTGATAGATAGTTATGATAGCTGGATAGATATCCACAATAAAATGTAAGATTTCAAAGACGAAGCTCTTGATTTTATCTCTCTGTGTAGTTAGTAGTTTGTGCCAGAGTTCTCTATAGGCATTCTGCACTCTTTGTCTGGCTTATCACTCCGACCTTAGTTAGTTTTTAACTAAGTCACGTGTCTCTCTGCCTGCCTCTTTTTGCCTTGACTCTGCCACATTTGCTGTGCCAGTTGACATTTTGTAACACATTGTACGCAGAGAATAAAATAGAGTTTTTAAATTTAGTTTAAATCAACTTCATTTCAAAATTTGCATTATTAAAAAAATAGTACAGGGTAATATTAGGGTATAATTTCGTATCGACTTCAGTATTTCTTTTCTTAGTGATAGATAGATATGATAGCTGATAGATACCCCGATTGAAATGAGAGGTTTCAAGGACGATATTCTTGAATTTATCTATCTGTGTAGTAAGTAGTTTGTGCCAGAGTTCTCTATAGGCATTCTAAACTCTTTGCCTAGCTTATCACTCCAACATTAGTTAGTTTTTAAATAAGTCACGTGCCTCTCTTTGCCTTGACTCTGCTACATTGCTGTGTCAGTTAACATTTTGTACATTTTGTACACAGAGAACAAAATAGAGTTCTTAAATTTAGTTTAAATCAACTTAAATTTAAAATTTGCATTATTAAAAAATTCGTACATTCTTAAAATATATAGAGGGTAGTATTAGGATATAATTTCGTATCGACTTCAGTATTTCTTTTCTTAATGATAGATAGATATGATAGCTGATAGATATCCCGACTGAAATGAGAGGTTTCAAAGATTTTATCTCTCTGTGTAGTAAGTAAGTCAGTAAACAGATTCTGCCAGACTTCTCTATAATCAGTCTAAACTCTTTTCCTAGCTTATCACTCCGACCTTAGTTAGTTTTTAACTAAGTCACGTGGATTCGCACACGCCTGTCTCTCTGTCTGCCTCCCTTTGCCTTGACTTTGCCACATTTGCTGTGTCAGTTGACATTTTGTTGCACATAGTAGATGTTTAGTGACTGCTAAATATTAAGCACAATTTTATTAGATAATATGGAGGAGAGGAAACGTGGGACAGTATTTATAGCCACGTGCCATCCACACACACACACACACACACACACACACACTGACACAGGCAACGGCATTAAAAGGCAAAAATTCAAAAATATTTGAAACAATTTATCACGACTTTGTCTGCTTTTGCTTTTTGCTTTTTGTTGCTGTTGTACATTTTGGCATTTTCTGTTGTCACTTAACAAATTTGCTGCCTGTTTATTGCCATTACCCCCCCTCGCTTCGCCCCCGCTGTTGCCTATCTGAGATATTTCAAACGGGGGGTGGGGAGAGGCAAGAGCCTGCTCACTGTGCTCTATCAGCGTATCGCTGGTATTATATCTTGTGCTGCCAAGGCTAGCAATTTTCCAACTCCATTTTGAGTGCGCACATTTTCAGTAATTTAGAAGAGCAATACACACACACACACACACACGTATTGTAGTCATAAACGTATGCGACATAGTCGTATAATATAAGTGGGAATCATATTAACAACTGATGTCCTGATAACGCGGCTTCAGGCCAGAAGGTACTGCATTTATAAATTGGCATGTCATTTATTATGACAGCGTGCTTGATAAGCAGCGCCACTGTCACACACACAACCCCCCACATACACTCACACACACACACCTACGTACGTATAATTCGGTATGAGCTGTGGCAAAAACCAATCAGGCAAATCAAACAGCGCAAACTGCAAACTAATTTCGTTTTCAATTTCCGTTTTGCACACAAAACGGACACAAATTAACACACACACTCACACCCACACCCATACACACCTCGCATGTATGTACATACACACACTCACAATAAAATGCACAAATTGACTGTGGCACAGAAACACAACAGAAATTGTTGTATCCTAATCAAGAACTCAACTTTTGCCATCTGCAATTTGATTAAATTGAGGCAGTAAAGCAGCAGCAGCAGCAGCAGTAGCATCAGCAGCAAAAAAAGGAAAAGTGATTGGCAAATAGGAAAAGCTTCATGAGCAACTGAAACATGAAAAATTTGTCCTTTTTGGCAGCACAACAACAGGTGTGTGCGTGTGTGTGTGTGTACAGGTGTGATAAGACATGACAGGAGAATAAGCAGTGTCAAGTGTGAATTAGTGATGCTTATATCGTAAAAATATCGTTATAAATTCTGGTGAAAATATTTGAAGTACTTTTAGCATTAATTAATTATTGAAACATTTATTTAAAATGGTTATTCTATGAATAACGATATGAAACTCAACACCATTTAATCATTAAATAGCCGCTATTAATAGGAAAAATAACAGAATCAATGACCATTTTTTAGATTTTAGCTTTACATATGTAACTTTATCACTTGATGTAGTTCGGGGTAAATGGCAAACCAGCTTCAATTTCGGGGTGAATGGCTAAATAAAACTTTTCACAATTTGACGCGTGGAACTTCTAACAATTATGAATTGTAAATCAATAAATGTCTAAAATATGACTGTCGTGGAATTCGACTATAAGTCTTTGACTTCTCATTAAGCCTTTTGGATTTACAAGTTTGTGGTAAGCGTTCTGATTCAATCATACTCAGCCTTTCACAATCATACACTTGTGGCGACAAAAGCCTCATCGGGCAACTCGCAATCGTCGCAAACAGGCGATAGCTCCCAGGGCGATATTCACAATCGATTGACTGCAAGTTGGAGAATGACACTCAACTTTACGTATAAATAAATAATTATGTTACTACGTATATATTTAAATATTGAATAAACGAGATAATTTGATACAGTCGCGTTTATAAATAGTCTTTAGTTTATATAGTTATATATAGTCGCTCTCTATTTACTCTATTTCGCATTCTATGCAATTCAAAGAAATGCGCAATTTTTCTCACTTCTTGCAAAGTTACGATCGGTGGCCGCAGTGGCGTCTGCTGCCGAAAGCAAACAAGTAAAGAGGACTTTCCACAATAGAGGGCGCTTTAAACTGCTTGCTGTGCGCCATCTGTCGCTCTTTCTATGAGTCTAGTATTTAAAAGCATAACTGGCAATTTCAAAGCAGTGTTGCCAGCTTGAGCCGTATTTTTCTGAATTGTTGCCAGATCGACTGCTACTGCGAAGCGGCTTGTAAGCTGCAGGTGAACTTACCGTCAGTTTAAATATAATCAACTTTAATAACAAAATAAAAAATTGGTAAAATATCGTACCATGCATATCGCAATTCATAACGTTACTTTTCAATCGATATACAAATAGAGCGTACTTATGCCATCTCTTGGTCACAAGTCAAGCATGGTCAAATTGATTGCTTCATAACACACAATTCAGCGGCGATTGTGTGTGTAAATAAATATATACAAATATAGATTTGATCCGATTCCGAACAACAACCGCCGCAAATCGTCAAAGCAGCTGCAGGCCAACAAACTTGCCTCGTACACTTCTTTTCTATCTCTTGCAATCACAAACGATTCAACCAAAGCCGACAAAGGGCAACACTTAAGGCATTGAGATTGTGTTACAAACACAATACATACACACAACTGTGTGTGAGTGTGTGTCTGGGTGTGTAGTACAAAAATTGTTAGCATTGTGTGTGTGTGTGGGCTGGGGGAAGCCACATTGAGTTGCCTCAGTTACTTATCGGCGGCACGTGTTGCAAATGTAGTTAAAATTTATGATGAAAATTCCATACAATTTGCATACACACCCACACTCACTCACACACGCACACACTTGAAAGTTTGCTTTTATTTACGCTTACATTTCTCACGCCTTGATTAACAGCATAACAACAAAACAACGCGTCGCAAAGTATGCAGTTGCCATGACACTTTTCTCTTATTCATTTCCCCCTTCTTCTGCTTCTTCTTCCTCTTCTTTTCTCTGACGCCATTGTGAAGCGAAAAGCAAGCGAAATACTTGAGTATTCGACTAAAATTGCAGTCTTAAGTTCTTAACTAAACTAAGTTCTTCGTAAACTAAAGATGAGAGAACTACACACATACGAAATGAGTTACTTATACCCAGAGTATCGAATATAGTAATTTAATTATTTAAATAACAGATGTGAGTTGAGGCTAAGTAAACACGGCAATTAAAACATTTTGCCATCTAAAATTATTTTCGATCCTTACGTTTTTCTTCTGTCACTAACTTTTCAAGTACTAGCTGGTCAGTGTATTCCGTATCGAAATTATCTTCCCATTTTTTGAGCGCTTCTGCTAGTTTCGCTTCCACATTGACCTCGGTACGATTAGCATTACGAATGTCCTCCACATGAACAATTGATTCACACTTCACTTTTGCTAAGATTTGAGCCTTAATATAATGATCTTTAACCATGGCTAAAAAAGCGGGTATTGTATAAGGCTTAACAAGTTTTTTTTTGTTCTTTGTATACACTTACCATATGCATTCATCAAAATGTGTATTTTGACTTCTGGGTCTGCATCAAGATTGTTTTCTTTCAATGCGTCTTTAATGAAATCCATGTCAGTCGCAAAAAGCACTGGATTTATTTGCTTACAAGTCTTGCCCATAACGAAAATGTATGAAATGACTAGCTAGTAAGTTGACGAGTGACTGAGCAAATTCTTTGACATTAGGTAGCATTTCGATAAGTTACCAGGATAGTAACATAATATCGGTATTACAATAGCCTTATGGCTAAGCTGGTCACACTGTATGTACATATATACAGTGACACTGATAACTTACAGAAGCTGTGAAAATATATATCACAACATCAACAACAGTCGTTTATCGCAAGCCCCTTTTTATCGTTATTCTAAGGGAAGTATCTAAAAGTAGGATTGATGATACTTTCAAGAATATTTTTTTTTAAATTTATCACAGTTTTCGGTAACACTATCACCGGTATCACTAGACCATTAGGTCTATGTGAGCGACGCGATCCCATCCGGTTCTACCTAACGGACTTTGATAATAATTGGTGATTTAAAAAAAATGTTATCAATATATGCTATCCATATCTCAATATTATCAATATATCAATATTATCAAGTAAACAGTAAATTTACGCCTATATCAAAAATAAACACATATTAATAATATGACAATGAATTAATATTGCCAATAAATCAATATTATCAATTAGTCAATGCATCCATATTGTCCATATATCAATATTGTCAATATTTTTAGATATCAATATTATTTAGGTTATATAAATTGTTGCGGAAGATATTATAATTTACTACTACTCTCTTACTATTACTTTCTTAGCCACAGTTTTGGAGTCACTTTGCATGAACAGCGCACTCAGACCGTAAACAAGACAGTTATAGCAGAGAAGAGAATCATATATAATAATCAGTGAAAAATTCATACTAAATTCGAATTTACCCGGACAGAATTGTAATGGCTCTATAGACTAGGGGTAGAGTGTTGATCCTAGAGTGGGTCATGGTTCGAATTTCGACGTTGCGGTTTTCTCTTTATTTAATCCGTTTTAATTAAATCTATTTTGTTTTATTTTTATTTTTTGTGAACATATTCCTCATTTCGTTTTGATTTGGATAAAATGAAATTATATAATTAATAAATGAAATACGTTAAAATGACTAAGCTAAGCAGTTTAATTTGCACTGCTTTCATGTGCCACTTCATGTGTGTTGGCTCGTGTTTTACAACACTGCACATATCAGAATGTGTATGTGTGCACTCTTGCCTCACACCATACACTCGTCGCACTCTATTTTGACACGCGCCATACGTTTCCCCCGTTCTATCTCACGCTATGAGTACATTTTATGTAATCTGGTAACTCTACCGATGTTACATAAGAGTGCAGCCCTGAAATCGTCGAGAAGAATAATCGATAGTTGAAGACGAAGAAGATAGAGAGACAGACGTTTAAGTTGAGCAGCAGAATAAAAGTTGATTTAAAGTTGTTACTAATTTGAAGTTGCCTTGATTAATTTGATTTGTATTTTATTATTATTGTTCAACACATTACATACTATATACTATTATTATTTAAATAAATACTGAAGATATTATAAATCTTACATTTATGTTCTACTCGTTCTACATTTACTCGTTAGGCTTTTGTGCGCTTCATTCGTCCGTTTACGAATATTAATGAAACTAATTTTATTAAGGAAACATATTAGTGTTTAATTGTCTACATTGTCAGTAGACGACTTGATACCCAACTCGGATGTGTTCAATCGATATATGAACAGAATCGGTCGTTTGTGCTCGATAAGTATATTCTTTTTCACCTTAACAGGAAATGTAGAAGCATAAGACAACGAGAGAATGTAATTAACAATTATTTCTCAGCTTATTTGCCTCAGTTTTCAATTTGAAACGTTGCCAAAAGTGCCGAAAGTGCATTAAATATTTAGGAAAACACAGAAGCTGCACTTACAGTTCCACTTCTATTTGCCCCCACAGGAACTGTGCTCGACAAAAAACACATTTTTGCATATTTTAATAACATTTGTTAGAGATTTTTGGCCAGTGGCATTCATGTGGCATTGCACTGCTTGCACTGCTTGTGGGACCCTGGCCTGATTTTAATTATATTATTATGACTAGCTAAAACTCTGTACAAATTTAGATATAGTATCGTTATATTTAATGGGCACATTGTTCGGCTTCAGGTCTATTTTATTCCATTCCATTCCATGCCATTCTATTCTATTTCATTTTGAGCTTCGTTGTGCTGTCGTGTGCATAATTATGCAAATGAATTGGTTGGCCATAAGAAGAGGCCATAGAGGAGTACAAATTCCTGGACATGTGCCAACAACAAAAGGAAACTTTCTAAAATGCGAACAATTACCTAAAAAGTGTGCACAGAAGCCAGCAATACACACACACACACAATACAGTTGGGTCGAGTTATACATACATATTTACATAAGGTAGTTAGGGTATTATATAGGAATGTCTAAAGATATACTTTAAATATATACTATATATGTACACTAAATTTTGTTTCTTTTTTGTTTAGTAATTAACTTTTTTGTGGCTGCGGGCAGTTGCTTGTTGTTCTTATGGCTCCCATTAAAAGCTGCTTAATTTATGGCTAAAATTGTTTTAAAATTTAATGTTTATGTACACACTGGCACACACACGCACAGAGACTCTAACACACGCAGTAGAAAAAGGTATAGCTTGGAAGAGTTAAAGAGAAAGGGTTTGAAAGCGGTTAGCAACAGTTTAGAAGCCTGTTAACATGGCGTTAACAGTGCGTACACATAGCGATAACATGAAAGTTTAACAGAAGTTTAACAGCAGAAGAGACAGAAAAGTAGACTGGATTTTGGGGGGAAGATAGGATGTAGTAGATGTTCATTGTATTGGGGGTAGTACTGGGGGTTTTTTGACTTTACCTGAACATTTCAGACCCTGATGGTATATGCCATAGAGCAGGGAACCACAATGATCACAGAATGTGGGTCCTGCGTATGTGAATGGTTCGAAATGGTGCTGAGTTTTTGGTGAGTCCTTCAATATATCAAATTTTTTTTTTTTTTTTTATGTGTATAGCGTGCCACAGTTTAAAATTTGATTTTTTGTTGTTGTTTTGGTGAACGAAGTGAATTATTTTTTTTGTTTTTTTTTGGTACATGAAAAATACAAAATACAATTTGTAAATTATGTTAAATAAACAGAGCACAGGATGACACAATCAAATAATATTTGCTGAATATGACAATAAGCGGTAATATTAACACTTAATTTGAATAATATTAACTTCATTTTTGTGGTTTACTAAACTATTGAAACTTCTTTTAATTTGCTGGAATATTTTTAATCGAATTGTATTTATCTCTTTTCTTTGGTGTAGTGCAAAACTGTTGACATTTTCATATGCGAAATTATTGGATATTATGAAAGATATAAAATATAAATAAAGGCTAATATGCTCTATGCTTGATTTTACAATTTTTAATAAACATTTTTATTTTTTCCCTCATTGCAAAGTTCATATTATTCTGTATTTTATCCCCGTGTGGCATGACATTAAATTACAGCTGAGAATTCACAATTTCGCACAGTTTCTATAGTTGGGGTCAAGACACTTGCGAATATGGAAATTTTTTTTTTTCAAAATGACAATTTTCTAAGCTAAGAGTACAGCTCCAGTAGGGGGCAAGTGGGGCTGTCTGGCAGCCGAATGAAAAGAAATCGCAACAAAAAGATACCACACCGAAATGACAGTTTAATTTGACAGAACAGAACACAAGACACTCTGTGGAAATAAGAAAATAAAATGGGAAAAACTGGGAATTTTCTTGGTTTCGCACATGAAAATGCAGCAGCAGTTGTTGTGGCCAATCTTACAGACTACAACTAAATACCTATTGTATTAAAGTTAGTACGTAGTATATGGTATTAAATGTAGGGCTTTTGAGCACTTACGGAATCAATGCCCTTATCCTTGCCAGGGCATATGAAGGTGACGTATTCATGGCAACGCTTGTGCACCACATACGAGCAAACTGCAATTGAAATTGAATAAAATTAGTCGGAAATTAATTGTGATTTCGGCAGTAATTCATTTGCCGATTAATTGCACTTGCCTTGACACTGGAATCCTTGCTTCCCAAAGCCCCTGCAAAACAATAAGCACAAACAAATTAGTTCGATTGGCCAAAATATGTTCACTCTCTTAATTGGCTCTAATTGAATATGGTGTGGATGTGGGTGTGGGTGTGGGTGTGGGTGTGTGTAGGTGTGAGTTAACCACTTAGCATAAATATTTAATTTGCACAAATAGCAAATATTAATCTATATGCTAATTTTTGCTCAGCTCCTTTGTCCGTCGCCAGCCATTATATTCAATCAATATAATTAATATGAACAAAGGTCAAGGGTCAGTTGCTATCGACCAAGTCAGACACTTTGTTCTGTGTAAAATAATTCATAGTAAATGTAGCCACGATTACAATATGGTAAGGGAATTTATTGCTTTTAGTTGTGAGCTGCACAACATGTAAAAAAATTGTGTAATAATGTAAGATATTCAGACATGGAAATTCCCAAATAAAACCTGTGAGGTTTTCCGAATGATAATTATATTTTTAGTGTATTAATATTAATATTAATAATATTTCTTATTTATAATATGGTCTCCAAATTATTATTATAATTTTAGTAAAATAATATACTTTATTTTTAGACCCTGTACTATAAAAAAACTACAAAAGGGTCTATTCAGATTTTGTCCGAAAGTCCGAAATGTATGTAACAGGCAGAAGGAAGGTATGTAACGACGAGCTGAGTCGATATAGCCATGTCCGTCTGTCTGTCTGTCCGTCTGTATAAACATCTAGATTTCGTAAACTGTAAGACTTAGAGACCCTCCCCTCTCCTCCCCCAAAAACCGCGAAAAACCACCACAGCCACAATTTTAAAGATACAAACTTGTGCGTACAATAATCTAATGGTAACCTTAGTCAGTGCTGTGAATTGAGGTTCAATCGGATAATAAACACTGGAGGTATTTGAGATTAAAGTTTCCGTACTAGTCTCTGATAGGCAAGGGGGCAGCAGCAAGCATATGAGCTTGCGTTAGTGAGCTGCGCTCTCACATACACAGATTTACTCGTAGTCAAGCCGGTTTTCGACTTGTGCCTGTGTACACTTGCACAGGCTGATGATACACATACTTAAATGAATAGGCGTGCATGCGTGGGTATGCGACAATGTGATTGAAGGGATGTCTGCATGTGTGAGTATTTGTGTGCGAAGGAAAGTACAGGGTCTCCTACTGTCGGTTAAAGCCGACTGTAGCTTCCGAGTTTTTTTTCTTTGAATATTATTCTCAATTTTTTTCCTTTTATAGTGTTTTCCTTTTTATTTATTTTCTATTGACATTATTAGTTTTTATTAATTTTATGTCTATCTTATGTATATTTGTCTGTCTATGTAGATACATATACTACTAATAAAGTAACATACTTTCCATATATTCAAAAAATGTTTTAAATTTAATTAAAAAATTATTTGCTTTTGTGTGTTAGTTTTTAACTTCACTTTAGCATGCAATAAAATATTAAATGTGCAGAAAAAGTTGCAAAAGCAATTTCATAAATTGCTGTTCAAATATTTATGAATAGTATTTTAAAATATGATGCAATAAATTTGTAATCATGTGTGGCACACATAACTGAAATGCATACAGGAAATGTGAGATTAAATTCCATTTGCATTCAATGCTCTTGTTTTACTCTCTACTGTTATTGTTGTCATATTGTCAATGACTTTGCCACCGCTACACCAACAGTAGGCCAACGTCTGTGTGTGTGTGCGTGTGTGTGACTTTACTTATTTGTATTGCCTACTTTTGAGCTTAAGCGTTACGTCGCCTGGTCCAGTAGCTGTTGTTTTTTTTTTAGTGGTTCATGTCATGCGAGTGAGTGCAACTCGTGTGGGTACCCATACCCATACCCTCAGCCGTATTAGGCATATTCCATAAGCCATAAATGCCTTGACCACAAGCCGCTTATCGACTCTGTGGCATGCCCCAGCCGCAGTGCCATTTGACCCTCTCCGCATATGCAGATTACAATCAGAGCACGCAAATTACATTTGCATATATGGCTTATACATATGTATATACAATTATTATTTACATTTATATTATGTAAAAGAAAAGCCACAATTTACAATAGAATTTCCAAATGAAAAAGGTATTATAGTTTCGGGGAATTTCCTATTTCCTATTGTTGTTCTGGATCCGGATAGCTTTCGATTTGCGAATTGACACCATGGCGATGCAAATTTCGCAGTCTCTTGGTCTTTTCCACATTTCGCTTTCTCTGTTTGTGTGAAATTACGTGTAGAGCTTTTGATATCTGAATTTTTTGTTTAATTACATTTCATTTTACTGCTTGTCAGTTTTTCCTGGTTACTCTTTCATCTGTTTCTGCTTTCGTTTCTGGCTTTTGTTTGCACATTAAATGAACTGAAAATGCAATTTTCATGCGCGCGCCACGCCTGCAGTTATGCTACAGTTTTCCTCTTCAGCATTGCCTCGCCTAGTTGCATTCTTTTATTTTTCTTGCATTTCTCAATTTTTAATTAAGCGCATTTTTTGCTCAACACAAAAACTACATAGAAAAAACGCCACACACACACACAGAGTGAGAGCAAAGAGGAAAATAAATTGGTTTGCGAGTCGAGCTAATTTATCACGCAAACAGAAAGAAAAAATAATAACAAAAATAATATACTATATTAAAGCTGAAATTGCACGCAAGAGATTCCAGATTGAGTTGAAAAGTTACACAGATAAAAACTATAAAAAAGTTCGTGACTCTACGCTTAACATTAATTCATAGATTTCAAATTTCAATAGCAAAAACTTTTCAAGTCTTCTAACAAAAGCCAACAGTTATCGATTTTGCATTATTTATGCGTTGCTTAAGCAAAAAGTTCAACAGCTAAGAGCTTGAAATTAGTTTGCAGTCTGAGCTATAAATTTAAAAGATTTTTTTTTTGGAAAATGCAAGAAAATGACTTAAGAATTTAAATTGAATTTTATTAAAATATTAAATAGATTTTATATGTATTTAAAAGTTTGATTTATAACAGCGAAATATCCTCAAACCATTTGCTGTATTACTTATATTAATAATTAAAATTGTGTAGCAACTTTTGAGTATCAAGAACGACTTTCGACTGTCATAATGTTAATGTTATTTCTTATTAATATAAATTTATTAGATACATATTAGAAAAAGCAAGGAAATTATTGAGAATTTTATACAGAATTTAAACTGAATTTTATTAAAATATTAAATAGATTTTAAGTTCGATTTATAACAGCGAAATATGCTCAAAATATTTATTATCAATATTTATTTATTATGTTTTTTAGAAAAAGCAATAAAATGATTGCAAATTTTATAAAGAATTTAAATAGATTTTTAATAAAGTATTTAATAAATTTTAAATGTATTCTTATGACCGATTTATAACAGTGAAATGTGCCCCAAATATTTGCTGTATTACTCTTATTAATAATTATAATTTTTGATCAATTATTGAGTTTCAATAAGGGCTGTCGGCTGTCATAATGTTAATGTTATTTCTTATTAATATTAATTTATTAAATTATTAGATTATTAGAGAATTGTATACAGAATTTAAACTGAATTTTATAAAAAAATTAAATAGATTTTAAGTTCGATTTATAACAGCGAAATATGCTCAAAATATTTATTATCAATATTTATTTATTATGTTTTTTAGAAAAAGCAATAAAATGATTGCAAATTTTATAAAGAATTTAAATAGATTTTTAATAAAGTATTTAATAAATTTTAAATGTATTCTTATGACCGATTTATAACAGTGAAATGTGCCCAAACTATTTGCTGTGTTTCCTGTTATTTATAAAAATAGTTATAAAGCAATTTAAAGCACTCTCGACTGGAGTCTTACTGAATATTACATCTCATTAACTTTACATTTAACATATGCCAAACTGATTAACTCTGGGCTATTTTGCCACTGCCATTACACTGCTCATTATTCATTATTATCGTGACAACTGCAGCTGTTATCGCCAACATATTCAGTATTCAGTATAGGCAGCGATCGAAATCTTCAGTCAAATAACACTGTTTATGGCCTAAGCAGCTGCTGGCGCAAAAAAGGAAAAAAAGAAACCATCCTGACATCATTGCATTTATCTGTAGATACTTAAGTATATCAAAGTAGCTTGTGCTTGTATCTTGAAATTTGTCAGACATTTTCGTGTTGTTGTTATGCAAATGATGTGCCATAAACACGACTCGGCAGTGCCTGCCACCTGGTGTTGCGCACAAGCGGTTGCCCCCCTGTCCCCTGCCCCGCCCCCTGTGGCACATTTGGTTACGCTGACTACGTGCCTGCAACGCCTTTTTGGCGACGCGTGCAACCAAACAGAGCCAAACACTATTCATTAAGGAGCCCAGGCAAGTCGAGCTGAGGCGAAAAAAGTGTAGCTGAAGTTGTTAATTAGATGCTGGCCAAAAGAGGCGTACACAATGTGGCCAATAAACAGCACAGCACAGCACAGCCCATCCTGTGCAAGGTAACTGTATCTGTATCTGTATCTGACTGTGTAGCAGTATCTTTTTATCTTTTAAACTGTAGCTATTATATCGCAAAGTATCTCTCGGCTACAGTTTCTTCTTTCTTGCTTCGCCTTCAGTTCAGTTTCGATCACAATTTTTAAAGCAGTAATTAATTTAATTATGCTCTAAATGCCGGCTAAATGTTTTATGGCAATTAGCTAAGAGCTGAGCCCATCCACTTCTCTAATGGCCAAGCAGAGAGTCGTTCTGTTGACATGTGCCCAGCTATTTACCGAACAATTTTCCAATTAATTTTCATGTCATTTTCATGGCATAGCTTAAAACTGTCAACGCTATGATTAGAGCTGGCAGTTGAGACCAAAAAGGCTGTGACTGAGATGAGTTGCAAAGTAAATATTAAATGCGAATTAATTAAAGCAAAACAGTTGACATATAATACAACTCGGCTTGCTCATTATCTTATGATTAACATTCAAGAACGAGAAACGAGCGCTATGAAATGCATGAATAGAAATCTGTTTAACACACAAAAATAAAAATACCTACATCCATGCATATCCCGATTGATAGCCGCTGCAAGTATAGTAAGATTCTTAATAGTAATAATAACAATATATTCCATTTAGTTTTAGCTCTACACACAAGCCCAAGTCTGGCCACAAATGACCCCAAAGAGGGAAGTCTAATACGCATGAGATTGGTCTATAATCCACAAATTGAAGGGGAGCCAGTGGAGTGTGGAGTGTGAGGTGGACTAGCTTTTTGTTAAAATTTGTATTTATATTTGTATCTATGTCATGTATTTGTTTCTATTTTCCTTCTTTTTCGGCTCTATGTATAACAATGGATTAAGCAGGATTTCAAGAGCAAGCTTTACCTAAATGAAATGTTACACGGGCAAACAGCAAGCCAACACAGTGCTCTCATTGTTGTTGTTGTTGCTGGCACCTTTGTCAAGTTGGTTCCATTGCAATGTCATTAGCTTGGCTTTAATATTGGTCTTCTTAGTGTTGTTGTTGTTGTTGTTGTTCTTTTGCCTTTTGCTCGTTGGCTTTTTTGTTGTCGATGGACTAAATATTGATTGCCGCTTGGACGCTCTGCTCTGTCTGCACAGTCTGCTTAGTTATGTGGCAGCGTGTAGTCCCACAAGTGCCGCACACACACACACTAAGTAAAACTGTCACACACACACACACACACACACACACCTAAACACCCGCATACCTGGCGTTCATATTCAAGACTATCAAGACTATAGTTTGTGATATTTAAAGCAACAGCAACAACAATCAAGCTATGGACAGTGCTTATAATTATAAGTTATAATAAGTTATAATTTTAATATATTTATGAACTGATTTTTATTTATCTGTGTTAATTTTATGATTTACTTTTAATATATGGCTTTTCATAAGATACATATAATACTGCACTTAATCTAGGTCAAATCTTTGCAATTTTATTGAAGCCTCTTGACGAGCTCTTATACATACAGTGCGTTTCATAATCATGAGACACTTATATATATGATTAAAGCTTAATCATCGTTTAAACAACAACCATTTGATGAAACATTTTTTTGAATTATTTTTTATATATTGTATATCGTCCTTGACTTTTGAGAACCTCTACCAATCGTTTTTGCATGAATCCTATTAATCTTCTTTTAACTAATTCTAAAGTGTCTTATGATTATGAAACGAACTGTACATATGTTTATTGATTTTTATGTTAGTTTATTTTACATAAATTAATATAACAACTAATTTAGAAAAGGATCTAAATTTATGTTTATTTAATTATTCATTTATCAATTTATTTTTTAAAATTTAAATTTACACATATATATACATATATGTGATTAGTAAAGTTTTTGTTATCAGCTTGTAAGCACAGTCAATATCTATTTTTCAGTGAATTTCTATATGTATTAGTTATAATTTTATGTTATCATTCAGATTTATAAATAGCTGATCAATTTAATTCTTTACATAGCTCGGAATATTAGTATTTATCTTAAAAGAAATCTGGCATATTTGAGCATATTTTGGGGATTTGTTTCACAGACAATAAAAATATACAATAAAATAAAACAATCTTAATGTAATGGAAAGTTAGAGTGTTAAATATAATTCAAATATAAAAAAGTAGGGAAAGCTACAGTCGGACGCAAAGCTATAGAAAGTTATAGTGATAAATATAACTCAAATATAAAAAGAGTCTACTAAATGGCTCTTTACATTTAGTTGACTCTCTTTATGTTTAAATTAGCCATTTAGTAGACTCTCTTTATATTTAAATTCCTACTATTAACGACGGCTGACGATTAATGTTCTAGCTGAGGAATTCGAAATTGAAGAGAAACGGAGCAGGGAAGAAACTGCTGAAAGAGGGAAGCGACAGAGTTTGATGGTTCGATAGAGTTTAGTTTTATTTCATGCAAAGAATTACTAGCATAATACGCAGAGCTATATTCGTATAATGATTAATTATGTAAATGAATAACATAACTAATATAAGATACACATAAACCAGTGGAGTCCAAACTCACACTATCAAACAGTGTGCTTGCGTTCGTAAAGTCAATGTAGCGTGACGTCTATACATGTGAGAAAATCTACTGTGTGTGCCAAAGCAGCGCTGCTCAGCAAAGCGCACATGTGATAGGAAATATGAGTTTTGGGCACCACTGATATAAACAGAAACGACCATGATGAAGACATATCGTAAAAGAAGTTACCTAAACTACAACAAATTCACTATTAAAGAGAGTGTGATACACAGTTAGCAATCAGTTTTGGCCTTAATACTTATATTACTCGCCACTGATAGTTTTTCTTTATAATTATTCAATTACTCACCAGATAAAGTCCTTGCAGTGTGAACAGAATGTGGGCTGCTTGAAGAAGCGCGCGATGAAGCAGTGATCCTTCACGTTGAAGACGTTCTTCTTTTTGAGCGCTCCTTTGCGCAGACGCGACTTCATTTTATTTTCACCCGCGGCCTCGGCCTCCGCCCCCTGGCCCTGGCTCTGTTGGTCGCCATTGTTATCGCTGCTCTCCGACATTCTCACACTAGTTGTTGTTGTTGTTATGGGTTGTTGTTGTTATGGGTTGTTGTTGTTATGGGTTGTTGTTGTTATGGGTTGTTGTTTGCAAATTGCACAGGTTATTTAACTTTTAGCTGTCGTTTTGTGGTTAGCTGCTCTTCTTGTTCTTCTCTTTGCGTCTGTTGCTGCTGCTGTTGCTGCTGTTGTTGTTGCTGCTTCATTTGATTCTTAGCTTTATTGTTACGTATTTCTTTGGCTTTTGTTTGGTTTTTTATTGATTTTTAAATGACTGGCACAAGAATGTCGCTTTTTGTTATACTATGTATATTTGCTCTCGTTCCCAGCCAGAAACTGGAGATATTAAAAATTATTATAATTTGTATTTACTTGCGTTGATTTTATTTGCTCAACACAAACAGAACGGCACACGGCACATATGTATTAATTCCTGCATAAATTATCATCAACATCCATATCAATATTTGTTGTATTTGTGTTTTTATTTATGTTTACTTTGCTGTATCTTTATGCGATATTTGACATTAAGATCGTGTCGAATTTTCACGGCAAAAATTAAAAAACAATTTGAACTGTAATGCAGTTAATTAACTGTGTAATAAGTGAAATGAAACGAGTTGTTTGCCTTATTTTATTTTCAATTATATATGTAGTATTTGCTGCCTTTTTATCGCTTATGATTGAATGCAATTATAATTTTACTTATTCGCATTCGCATTCCTTTGTTGTTGTTTTTGCTTTAAACTGTCGCGCGTGCAAATTAAAAAGCGAACAAACTTTAGCATATTTTTTATTCGTATTTCAATTGTTGTTGCTTTTCGTTCATTTTTTACGCTCGTTGTGAATAGACACGTTCTGTGCGCTAGCGCCCTTTTACCGTCCCTTCCCCCCCGTTACAGTTCCCCACCTCAGGTATAAAAAATCTATAAACTTTAATGTGGAATTTGCTGATGCTTAGATAAAAATGTTGGCATATGCAAAGCACACACACACACACACACACACTCACACACACTCACACACACACACACACACAACAGCAACAGTTACTAAAACTATAAATATAGCTGTAAATTGTGCTGTAATTCGTTTTGCTACTGTTTCTTTATTGTAGTCGTCGTCGCCGCTTAATTGCTCGCTTTGTTTTGCTTTTATTCGCTTTATTTCATTTGCAGTTGACAATACATTTTGGCTTGTGGTCCGCTGTTTTGGTTTCGCTTCTGTTGTTTGCACGCGACTTGTCGCAGTTTGTTTACTTTTTAATCACACACACACACACACACGCATAGACCATCGCTCAAACTCTCACTCTCTCTTTGAGTCGCGCTCTCCAGTTTACACTTCACACATTACGCGAGAGATGCCAAGGAGCAACTGCCTTCGCGTGCTGGCCAAGACGTTGTGAGTTGTGAGTGTGCAAATATTTTCACACGCCGTAAAAAGCACAAAAATGTCCCCTCACAGCTGTGGTGAGTTCACACGCACACGCACACGCACACACACAGAGACGAGAGAGCGTAACACACTTGTTGTTGGCCCCTCTTTTACGCTCTGCTTCGCTGTGACTCGCTGACTGGCTGCTGGCTGCTCGCTGTCCGCAGCACGTGCGTTTCGCTCGAGTTACAAACGCGTTCTGATGCCCCACTCAGTCAGCCATTTTGTGCTCAACTGGCCTCGGCTCTAACATAGCAAGCTTTCAGGCGCTGTTAACTAACAGAGCGCTGTTACTGGTGCAACTGTTAACTGTTATACACGGACTTGACTGATGTGTGCATAGCCAATTAGCACAGCTGAGAGTGACGCTGTCTATGATCGGTGTTAACCGGCACTCGTATCGTTTAACCGCTAATTGCCACTGTTTGCGGCAATTGGCCAAAACGTGTTAATGTCGCGTTTCCACTTTTTACACTCTTGCTGTTCAATTAAGCTCATAAATGCATATGAGCATGGCTAAGCCCACATTTAGAGACTGTCACACCTAAAATCAATTAGTTTGATTTGAAAATCCATCAGAGTAGTAGGCACAGTGGGCTGACAGATCGGAAAATGTATTAAAAAAATAAAAAATAAAATAAACATAAAAAAATTCAGATTAATTTACGCTTATGTAAATATGGATAGATTTTCTAATATTATTTTAATAAATTTATTTTACAACATAACTAAGGCAATATTATAAAATTAAAAACATACTTAAAAATAAATTCAGATTAATTTATGCTTATGTAAATATGGATAGATTTTCTAATATTATTGTAATAAATTTATTGTACAACAGAACTAAGGTAATAATATAAAATTAAAAAAATATTTTAAAATAAATTCACATTAATTTAGGCTTATGTAAATATGGATAGATTTTCTAATATTATTGTAATAAATTTACTGTACAACAGAACTAAGCTACCTCATCTAGCGAAAACTTGCTTCAAAAATGCATTACAACTGTTCAAAAGTTTGTATTTTATTTTTTTGGTCAACTATCGAATTTGTCTGATTACCAACTTTAAACTGGATCAAACATGTAGTTGCAACTATGAACAAGTAATGTACAATGGGTGTAGTATTTACGTGCCCCAACCGCAGCAACCTTCGAGTGTTGCGTGTTTTTCTGTTTTTGTTTTTTAGTGTTCAAGTGCAAAATCTGATAGCCAAGTGTCACGTTTCGAGTAACGGCAAAACTTTTGTGGCTAATGCAATAATTATTTATGCATGTGCTCCATAAAAAAAGAGCAGAACCGAAAACGAACAAACCATAAACTATCAGAAATTACTATTACGGGTTTGGGTTACAGCTGTTTGGTCGATTTGAAATAAAGTTGGTCAATTTGCTCTACTCATTGCGAGTGACTCTAATCAAAATGCCAAATATTTTTGTAAAAGTCGTAAATATGAACGCAAATCGACACAGACAACTTGTAAATTGTGGCTAAAATGTTGTGCAAAGGAAATGAAATTTGATTTTATGCTTGAATATTCATTTACACTTCTGATGTCACATCAGAGCTGTTGGCTAATGTGTGTAAGTACTTTTGAGTGCGCAGAAAGTGTGAGACGAGTTTCGAAATACACATTTTAGTTTTCATATTTCATACTCGTATGCAGTCATAAATTTCAATGAAAAGCCGCAAGCCAATTAAAAGCCATTTAGAATGTGATGAGTATTTAAATAAAGTATTCGAATTGCAGTCACATGTTACATATCAGACAAATTATACTGTATAGAAATAGATACGAATGTGGTTCAAGGATACTTCAAAAGTGCAAATAGTTTTTAGAGCTGATTATGGGGATTATGGAATCAAACTCATTGAGTGAAAGTAGAGCGACGTAGAGTACTACTACAAATAGCTCTTAGCTCGTACCTTTCACTTCTTGAATTGATAAAGCAATTGCTGCTAAATAAGTGTACGATTTGCCTTGGGCTCTACTTTTCAGCTACCAGCTGGAAGCATTTGCTGCTTTCTTTTGAAGAACATCGAAGTGACTTTTGGTATTCAACGAGTTTTTTACGAATGAATTACAAAAAACTCGGAAAGCTACAGTCGGATTCAACCGACAGTAGAAGACCCTGTACTTTGATTTACCCTGGGCGTCAATAATAGCAGCTGCATTTAAGTATATACTCACATACACTTACACATAAACATATGTGTGTATACATACACACATACACTTACACATACAAATATACACGCAAATGATAACCATAACCAATACTCATACAGAAATTCATACTCACAATCAAAAATCACGTATACGCCCTAGTGGTCGCATACGCTGCGGTTTCCCCCCTCACCTAGCCAAATGCCTAGTACTGAAAATTGTTTGTTCAATATCTCCGGTGTTTATTATCCGATTGGGCTGCAACTCGCACCAAACATGAAAAGAATCTAAGGCTTTAATCCTGCAAAAAATGAATCCAGTGACTCTCAAACTGTATATACTAAGGACATTTTTGCAAATTTGAGGGGGAGGGGGATGACTTTTCAAACATTTGAAATAAACTTGACCTGCCTATGTAATACACGAACCTAACAAAATTAAGTCTCTAGCTCTTATAGTTTCCGAGATCTAGGTGTTCATACAGACAGACGGACAGACGGACAGACGGACAGACGGACAGACAGACGGACAGACAGACAGGGCTAGATCGACTCAGCTCGTCGTCCTGATCAAGAATATATATACTTTGTGGGGTCTGCCACGCCTCCTTCTGCCTGTTACACACAAATGTCATTTGCACAAACTTAATAGACCCTTTTGTACTTTTTTAAAGTACAGGGTCTAAAAACGAACTATTGTCAGCATGTAAACTCTAATTGTATGTTTTGTGGAAGCAAAATTAAGTTTAATGTAATTTAAATTGATGTGTGACTAACCGTCTTGTCGAAAATAAATAATTTAAAAGTTAAATTACAACAATTAAACTTTAAATTGGCTTAAAAATACTATAAAAGTTACAAAAAGTTAATAATAAATTCATAATTGATATTTATGTTATTTGAATCAAGTTAAGGGAGACAGAACTCTGTTATTAAGTTCTGTTTACAAACATTTTTAATGGTAAGTAAAAAAAGAAAAAGATGAAAAAAATACTAAAAAAAATTTAAATAAATCAACTACATATGAATTGAAAAAATAAATACTTAAACTTATTAAATCGGTTAATAATAAATTAATAAGCGTGGTTTATCTGAATAAAGACAGTTTAATTTAAATTGATGTGTGACAAACCGTCTTATCGAAAATAAATAATTAAAAATTAAATTACAACAATTGAACTCAAATTTGCTTAAAAATACTATAAAAGTTACAAAAAATTTATAATAAATTCATAATTGATATTTATGTTATTTGACTCAAGTTAAGGGAGACAGAACTCTGTTATTAAGTTCTGTTTACAAACATTTTTAGTGGTATTTAAGAAAAGAAAAAGATGAAAAAAATACTAAAAAAATGTAAATAAATTAACTACATATGAATTGAAGAAATAAATACTTAAACTTATTAAATAGGTTAATAATAAATTAGCGTGGTTTATCTGAATAAAGACAAACATTAATTATGGTAAAATTCAATAATCTAACAATATACTTAAAATGCTAAAAAATACTACAAAAAATAACACACACTGTACACTTGAAGCAACCCGCGCAGCGTAATGCAGATGCACGCTTACTATATTCTCAAATTAAAATTTTGTTGTTTGTGTATCGTGACGTCATTGCAGCTAATTACCGTAGCAGGCCATAAAAATTAAATATAGCTTGTAAATGCAGCAACAACAATACAACTCAGTAGCCGAAACAAATTAATCGTGTAAGAAGCAACACTGCCAGGTGGGCGATGGGCGTGGCGCAAGCACGCACACACATACATGTATGTACATATAGTATACATAAACAAATTGACACAATTAGGGCAATCAGAGCAACAAGAATAACAATAACAATAACAATAACAATGGGCCTAAGATAAATCGTTAGCACATTTCTATTTTGCACATTACTGCAACGGTATTTCAGCGCTGTTTATCGTGGTTTATTCGATTATGTTTGCCATTCAATAAATTACAGAAATTATGTGTTAGTTTTGCGCGATTTGCGATTAGATTTTCCATTTATTTATCGCCGTGGATTAATTTAATTTACGCGCATAAATAAGCATGGATTTTGCCAGTCGAATGCCGCCGCTTAGTCCATTCAATTATACACACAGCGAGAGAGCAAAGCCGCGAGGGAGAGCCGCAGAGAGAGAGGGAGAGAGCTGGAGAGAGGGAGTGTACACATTTTTGTTTTCTGATTAAATAATTCGCGGTATATGCAACAAATGTGCCCATAATTTGCCCCGAAATGGCATCAATCATCGATCGCAGCTGTCGATACAAAACAAAGCAGCAGAGCGAAAAATAAAGATGGAAAATGAAAAGCACTTAACGAAAACACCGCAAAAAACAGAAAGAATAACAATCAGCTGCCCCACTGCGTACCGACACGCTTCTTTGCTTCGTATCGTTCCGATACAGTTACAATTCAAGTCTGTCTGCCCCATTGAGAAACGCACACTTCAGATCTTCACAGCAGCCAAACGCCGACGCCGACGCCGACGTCGCTGTCGCTGGCGCAGTCGCAGTCGACGTGAGCAGTCGATTTACGTTATGACAGGCCACACCGGTTCGGCAATTACGTCGCTTGGCGCTCAGCAATTGGCCCACTGTGCCTACAGACAGAACCGACAAACGGTAAACGCCAGCGATCAATTGCGCTCTGTGTATCAGTTGGGCGTGTGAATGCGCGCAAACTTGTACTTTTTATAGGGTATGCCCGTGGTTTAAGGGCGCATGCCGGCACATAAATAAATATTAATTATTTACTGTACAATTTTCTGAAATTTAAACTATTCTGTATTCACACCTTGCATAAATTATGAAATATGAAAAAATTAAAATTAATAAATAAATAAATTGCATAATAATATACTATTCATTTGAAATTATTTACTTTATTATTCAATTTTTTATTTTATTCATTAATCATTGTTTTACTTAAAGTTTTATTTAATTAAAATTCTTATTACTTTAGTTCATTTATTGTATTGCATTAAAAACATTTTACTTTTATTGTCTTTATTTTTAGACCCTGTACTTTAAAAAAGTACAAAAGGGTCTATTAAGATTGTGCAAGCCCGAAATGTATGTAACAGGCAGAAGGAGGTGTGGCAGACCCCATAAAGTATATATATTCTTGATCAGGACGACGAGCTGAGTCGATCTAGCCATGTCCGTCTGTCTGTCTGTCCGTCTGTCCGTCTGTCCGTCTGTCTGTCCGTCTGTCCGTCTGTATGAACACCTAGATCTCGGAAACTGTAAGAGCTAGAGACATCATATTTGGCAGTTAGATGCCCCTATAGTGCAAGCAGATCAAGTTTGTTTTAGATTTTTGATATCTCTCCCCCCCCTTCCCCAAAAACCGCGAAAAACTGCCACGCCCACAATTTTAAAGATACAAACTTGTGTTTTTGCATACGATAATCTTATGATAATCTTTATCTGTACTGTAAATTGTGGCTCAGTCGGATAATAAACACCGGAGATATTCAAGATTCAATTCCTTGTACTTGGTAAGGGGGGAGCAGCGCGAGCGTATGTGTGGTTGCATGCGACTTTTGCGCTATGTGTGCTTGTGTGAGTGTTAGCGTGTGTGTGTGCAAAGGAAAGTACAGGGTCTCCTACTGTCGGTTGCATCCGACTGTAGCTTTCCGAGTTTTTGTACTTCATTTCATTTGGCATTATTTGCAGGGTATTTCATATTAGACTTCTGCGGTTGCTTCTGCTTTCATTGCTCTTGTTATTGTTATTTTATTATATTATTCAATTTACTGAACTAGTTTCTGTAGCAAAAAAGGTATATTTTATTTTTTTTATAAATTTTATTATGTTTTAATATTTTCTTTTATCTATTTCTTTGTATATCATTTCTTCAAGCGTATTCAATTTTCGTCTATGTTTTCATCCCTTTTGTTGTGGCTGCTCTTGTTATTGTTTTTGTTTTTATCCCATTATTCAATTTACTCCATTATCTTCTGCATCAAATAATTTACTTATTTTGTATTAATTTTATATGATTATCTGCACTATATTTAGCAGCATTAAAATAACTTTATTTATGAATACTTTTTATTTATGGTATATTTTTTTCATTATGATTTTTTACTTTATTTAATATAGTTATGTTTTCACTCTTCATCTCTTGCAGGGTATTCAATGTTCGTCTATACACACATGTTGTCTGCGCTTTTGTTGTGGCTGCTCTTGTTATTCTTTTATTATTGCTTCATTCAATTTACTGCACTTTTTTTGCATCAATGCGTTGGCGTTTTTCATGCTCAGCATGAGCGCAGCTGAACACAGATGCGCTCTCTCCTCGCCCTCTCTCTGTGCTACACTCTCTCTCTGTTTTATATACTTAGTACTTATGCAACTCCCATTCTTTTTATGGTGCGTCATAATGAGCATTTAATTTTGATATTCTATGCACAGAGCGAAACCTATCCCAATTTAATTTGGCTGAATTTTTTTAGACGTCATCACATGATTGCCATGGCCCAATCTACCAATCTACCAATTCCCCAAACCCCCAGATCCCCAAACCCGAACCGAAATTGAAATTGTTTCTTTGTTTTATTTTATTTATTCTGCGTTTTTCTTTTGTATCTGCTATGTTTGCCGCTTTCCGATTGCTGTTGCCATACCACTTACAGTTGTTGTTGTGGTTGTAAGCATTTAAGGCGCGCTTTTTTATAAGGCAGATTGCCAATCGTAAAGTTGAGGTTGTTGTTGTTGTTATAGAGCATGGGCATGTGTGGTTGTTGTTGTTGGTTTGTTGTGTTGCGTGAAGTTATCAGGCACCATGTAAGGGGACCAACAAGTGAATAAATCAAATGTTCCATAAATAATTGAGTGAAAATTATCAAACATCTGTTGAATTTGTGCTCCGCATAACTGGAATTCTGACAGAAATTTACATTTGCTTGGCAGGTCGTGAGTGTAGTAGGTTATAGCTTGACGTATTAAAAGTATATGTATATATTTTCCAAGATAACGCACGAGACTTTCGTATGCATTCAATATTTAAAAAAAAAACAGTCACGGTTTTTTTATTGTTATTAAATACTTAACATAGCATTTTGTTTGACCTTTATTTGGTGCAAATAGGTATTGATTTATTGTTGAGATAATTGCAAATAATGAAGCGGTACACACGAGACCTAAAGTAAGTAGTTTTACGCGGCAAACAGACACAAATTCAGCTCTACCTACGAAAATATATTTTTATTACTTTTTTTAAAACACTTTTTTAAAATTTTATTTCAAGTTAATACGCACGGGACAGCTTTATATTATAAATATTTAAATGTTGTTGTCGTTGTCTTTTTTTGAGACATTTTATAAAATGAAGCTTATAAAAATGCTTTTAATTCCACAGATGGGTTCAAAGTATCTGTGGTATGAATGCAAAAATATATTTTTGATTAAAAAAGGTATTTTAATCCTTCAACTTTTATCTTTTAATTTAAATTTGTTTTATAAGTGTTGATTTAATTTTTTTAAAAGTATAGGGTCCCTAGGGTCAAATGCTACATTCGTACTCATTCAAAATGAAAAAAAAAAAAAATAATATATTAAAAAATATGTTTTCATTTCAACAACAGGCGACACTTGTAGCTGATGATTGACACTATAATTAGAGCTAAGGTTGATTTTTGGCAATTTATTTATTTACAGATAATTACAAAAAAGTTGAGAATTCGTTAAAAACAGAAGTCGTGTTCTGTGAAAATGCCCATATATGTATTTTAAATATATGTATTTTTATATATAATATGAAATAATAATTAGATCACACAAATATTCATATATTTACATACATTTTTTTGCATATTTATTGTGTAGACAAATTGTGCTTGTCGTCAACATTTGATGCACTTCACGCCTGTAATTTGAATGTACTGATATGAAATGTTGTTTCTACGATATCGCACTGTTATTGGTAATCGCATAGTTATTTTGGCACTCTCATTTGGTTCATTGCACTCTCTGAGAGAGTCTAGAAAGCGAAAGTCAAAGCATAATGTCGCTCTTTAAGCAATTGTTATCAAAAAAAGAAAAAAATTATATAAAACTATAGTACGATAAGAATAAATTATTTTCATGAACATTTATTTATTGGCTTGTTGGACTTTTCTGTGAATATGTATGTAAATAAAGTATATGAATAAATATGTTGCTTAATTAGTTTTTGTTTACAAACTTATGTTAAATACAAAAAATACGCATATAAAATTATACATTCTACCAGTTGAAGGGCTTAGCTTTTATAGTTAAGTTTTTAGTTTGTCGTAATTTTAATGAAGTACTAATTTGGTTTTAATATTATTAATAAAAAGCCTAATAAATCTATTAAAATATTTTGTTGAATTTATTTTTCTTTATTTGCAGTTTTGATTAATTTGCTACTCGTTGATATTAATATTTATAAATATTTTGTATTTATGCAAAGTATCTCACAGTTTAAATAGTGCTTCATTATTATCGTTGCAATTATACTGTGAGATATGTAAATAAAATGCAATTAATTGCAATTGCCGTGCATTCGCAGTTATTTATATGCACTCATTAAATATCTGTAATGTAGATAAGGCAAAGCCAGAGATAAAGATACGTATCAGTTGCGATACAGTATCGTCGATTATGCCAATTGATTTCTATTTCCCCACAAGCAGTGCAACTGGCTCGCTGTCGCCGTTGCGGTCGCCGTTGGCGCCTCTGTCGCCGTCGGCGTCTCAGTCGAGGTTTCTATTTAGCATATCTGAAACTGTGAAACTCGATGACGTCTCGCGTCTGTTTGCAATACCTCTGGGGCTTAGCTTAAACTGTTGCTTTGCGATATTATAATTTATTTTTGTATTTTCTTTTCGATTGGGTTTTTTTGGAGGTTTTGTTGTGCGTCACAACACAACAAGATTTCCTGCTTTGATTTTCTCGTTTCTATCAAAGCCATGTGGAAGGGGAAGTGGATTAAAAATATGATTTGCTATGCCCACTGTGCCTACTGTTATTGTTTAATACGCTGCTCGATTGGTAGCTCGTTGATTATATATTTATGCACATGAATTAAAATATATTTGTTATTATTGTAATGAAATTGTATTTCGTTTTCGCTATGAAAATAGTAGCTAAATTAATATGAAATATTCTAAAAAATTATAATGTAAATAATGCAGAAAACTTTTAGGCATGTAGTTAAAATATTTACTTATGGCCAAGTAATTTAATACTATCATAAATGTATGTCATACATAGAATAATACATATAATAATACATATATAATTGAATGAATTAAAATTTGCAGTCAAAAAAAGTATAATAAATTTGAATGAATACACATCATTGTTTCATGCAACATTCAAAAATAAAAAAATGAATATTAATTAATGTGAATGACAGCCCAGCATTCGGATTTTTTTCAATTTTATTTTATTTAAGTGTAGAACCTGTACTAACAAAAAATGTACATTAACAACACATGGACGGAAAATAAGAGATGGACCAAACCTTATCCTCATACTAGGAGAATTAAATACTATATATATACTATCGTGTATACTATTATATACTATTATAATCTTATTATTTAAGACGCCTTAGAGGTCGAGCAGGCAGTAGTCTTCTGGCAAGTAGGCTGTGGTGTCTCAGCAATCAGTCGCTGTATCGGCTCGTGTGCCTTCCAATCTGCTCTTCCACAGTATGCAGCTTGAGGTCTCTATGGAGTGTGGTACCTCGCACGTACCAGGGACAGTCTGTTATACTGCGAAGTACCCTATTCTGCAGTACCTGAATACGCTTATAATTAGACTTGGCTGCGATCCCCCAAATCTGTATTCCATAAAGTCATATGGGTACAACGCAATGGGCATTCGGATTAATGACACTTCAATTTGTGCACTTAATATATGTGGTGTTAGTGTAAGTTGGTCCCACAGATGCCACAATGATGAACATCAGCGAGCAGTAAGGAGGGCGAATTAACGCAGGCGAATTCGCCAACGTATAAACGTAAAGACGGCGAATTCGGCTGTTGATGTTCGGCTTTTCGACGTGCAAATTGTGGGAACTTAAGCTCAGATACGTATGTAAGTGTTTTTAGTTGAAAGAAGTGCATTCTAAGTTCAAAACCTGTATATTATTATTCTTATTATTATCTTACTACTTATAATCAAAAAAAAACCCCACATATATATTTTTTTTAATTCTTATAACATTTTAATCAATGTATAAATTATCGAATTGACGTCAGAGGTAAATTCAAAAACATGAAATTTATTTGTGAAATGTCATTTATTCAATTCAGTTGAATTCGAGTGTACTATATTGAGCTGAGTTTGAGAATTAATTCAGACTAGAGAGTGTGTATCATAAAATCGTCTGCTCGTATATTATCTTTTATTTTTTAAACTTTTCATGTGTCAAATTGTGCTCTACAGTTGCCCGCATTTTCGTTTTTATGTTGGAAACAAAATAACTTCAGTTCATATCACTTTTACGTGCAGCAGCAGCAGCACCAGGATCCTTGACAGTCAGCGCTGTGTCTCATTTTAAATGGCCGCCATCAGCAGAGGCCAGCAGCTGTCACATAAGTTAAAAGTATGCCACACAAAGCAGTTGGCCATAGTTCAATTGTTGGCAACCCCCCATCCCATCCTCACCTGCCACCCCCTTCTGCGCACCACGCACAGACAATTCACAGCCTGGCAAGGAGAAGCTATTGTTCTAAAATCGAGTGAAACTGGCAGCAGGCGAACGGGCAAACGGGCGGACAGATGGACGGACGGACAGAGAGTCAACTCTTGATCTTGCTCATTGCCAGCCCAGTGTGCTACCCTCTCCTCGTCTCCGCCGAGTCATCCAATGCTTGTCAAGTGCAGTGTGGCCAGTCAGAGCAGGATACATGCTCATGCTCATCCACATCATTGTGGGTACTCCGGCATACGCAACACGCAAGCATTTGCTATGGTCATTGTTGCGGGGCGTGGCACAAGTGGGATCACATGTAGCTAATACGACACTGCAAACAATTTCAAGGACATTTATTAAAATGTGGGTAAAATTTCATTAAGTACTCTGACTTTTCAAGTTCGTGGGAATAAGAGTGTATAAGGCCCTTAAAAAGTGTGAAATGAGGCGTTATTACATTTTCAAAATGCGGAGTAGTGATGTGTAATTTGTATTCACAAACGCGTCATACCCCATATGTAATGAATATAAAATTATCACAGGTTCACTCCGCGTGAAGTTCTTTTATTATTATTATTTTTAGAAATTGTAAAAAAGGATTATAGCTTAATTTTTAAATAAATTATTAAATTTAATAATTATGTCACAATTTTTTATATATATGAAATAAGTAAGGAATTTAATATATATTTAATATTGTTAATTAATGTAATCTGTGCAGTGCAGTTTTTCTAACATCTCACTTTAATTGGTTTTGTGTTAGATTTCTGCTGCGTTTGCATATCAAATTCGATTGCCTGTCCAGGCTTAAAGTCTTTGCCAGCTGTCAGCCATTTGATAAGAGTCATCACAGCGCTTTTCCTGTCACATTTTCCGCACAATTTCCACTCCGCACCGTACAGTGTCTAATTACAAAGCGCAAAATTCAAATGGTGCTTGCCCCCCTGCGCAGGGCTCTCCTCCACTTGTGCAACAGTTGGCCAACTGTTTCATAAACTGCCACGCCCCCTACGCCTCGCTACGCTACTTGCTCGTAATAATACGCGCCGCTTGAAAATCGCTAAATTTAATAAGGAATACGAAGTGTGGCCAGAAATGTAGCCAAAAGTTGTGCGAAAGTTTTTTGAAGAGGCAAACTGCCAAGTTGGATGAGAGACGAAAGAGCAGCGCTAGGAGAGCCATGTACTAAGTATATAGCACAAATATATATAGCATAGATATGTATATATGTGTGTACCTAACAGGTTTCATTAGAAACTTTTTACAGCAGGGGAAAAACCGCGCGTGCTGCGTTTTTTTTCCCTGTTGCCAATTACTCTCAAAGTGAGCCTTCAAACTTTAAATTGTCCTTTATTTATTAATTTTTAATGCTTAGAATTTTGTGCAATTTTGCTAAAAAAGTATTTCAACTTTTATTGTAATGTTATTAGCGTTTTTCATTAGCGTGCAATCGATTACTCATGCATATTTCATACCATTTCCTACAGCGTATTTAAATCAGTTTGTCCGCATCCGTTTTTTCAGTATTCTTTTCTGCTGAAATGGAGTGCATTAATTACGCGCCGAATCAGATAAATATATTTAAATTCATATGACAGATTGGATTAGCTGTTTGCACACTCGAAATGCAAAGCAAATTGATGTCCCTGTGTGCGCTCCTTCTGTCAGTTCGTACAGTGTTTGGCCAGCTGAAATGCCAATTTATATGCAAAGTTCACATAATGCTAGGAATATTTGCAGCTAAAGGTGAAACTCAGCAGCGAACAAAAGGAAAAATCGTCAAGCCAAACTCAAAAAGGAAAAATGTCCCAAACTAAAGAAAAAAAAAAAAAAAAAGCACCAAAAATTAAGCCTCACAAAATGTGAAAGTGAAAATATTTGCACATTTCACATTTGTAACAGTCCGTCCGTGTGTCTGTCCAGCTGTCCCTCTGTCCTTCTGTCCGGTATAAATGTTAAGAGTCACAGCTCAGCTGACTGGCTGCTTATTGTTGAGCTTGTTGTAACACCCACAGGGCACTTAATGCGAATTTTGGGCGTAGTCATTGCACGCGTCTTCTTTGGCTTCTCTTCGTTCCTGGTTCTTCTTTCCCTCTGTCTCCCACTTTCTCTGATGTAGTCTCTCACTCGTTCCCTTGTCAGTCATAAATGATTCAACACGTGGCAGCTAACAGAAATTGGCCAGTGCCCAACCGCAGCACAATATACAACCTATGAACCTATGAACTCTACACTGAAAACAGTAATGCAATGATTAGGAAAACATTATGCAGAATTGATGAAGTAAAATGTAGAATAATATTAAAATTATTAACATATTTATTATTATTAAAAATTAACTTATTTCTTTAACTAAAGTTTCCAACTTTCCTGCTAAGATTTCTGCCTTCTATGTACTAGGTGCCATTCATGTATTACTATAGCCTCAAAAAAACATTATGTAATACAATTTAAATGTCTATGTTTTACTATTTGATTAAAATAATAAATACATTTTATTCAAGTATTTAATTTCTTTTCTTCTTACAATATTTCAACCTTAAGATTTAATACAATTATAAAATATGTTTATTTGTAAGAGCTTAAATTAATTTCTAGTTAAATATAAATGAAATACTCTATGCTATATGCTATTATGACTCTGATCGAAGAATGAATATAATTTATACAGAATTGATTTAATTGACTTGTCATTGAATATAATATTCAAATACATATATATTTTTTTAAAGTGTAGTAAACTGATTTCTTCAGCTTATTCAACTTACAACTCACTTTTTATAATTTCTGCATATAGACTGTAATAGTTTTACTGTTAATTCTTAACTAAAATAGTAAATAATTGTGAATAATATTTATACAAATATTTTTGCCAGTGTATGGAGAGCAGTGGTAGTGGTGGCACAGCTTCTACTAATTTACACGCAAAGCAGTTGGTGACTGCGCGGCGTGTAATTAAAAGGAAATTGTAGCGCGTGCCAGGACGCAGTTAGGACGTGGCGAATGCCAGGCGCTATTTAATAAGAGCCAGTAGAAAATTCATGGGGAAATGGAAAATGCGAGCAACTGAATAAATTCACCGCTAAATAATGCGCCGAAATGCAAAGACAGAACACATCGCACATCGCAACGCATCGCATCACGTATGACTTCAATTTCAGTTTGTGCCACCACAACAATAGTAGATGCCACACGCACTCAGCACAGTCACACACACACACACACACACACACGCTTTTAGCTATTTTTTCCATCGGTTTGTTTAATTAAAACTTTCACTTGAACCGAATCAAGCGCACATAAATTCGAGAACAAGTGTGTTGAGTGGGGGATAGGGCGGAATTCGATGGAGAGGGAATGGAAAAATTGCAAAATCCCCATTCTGTTTGGGGCACTACTTTCAATGGGGTTTTAATTACGCTCCAAAACAAAAAGCATTGCAACTGCATCAACGCTTAAGCTGCCAAGCGAGTTGAAAGCATCGACTGATGGGCGTTTACGCTTTGCGCTATGGATTAAATGTGGGCGTGGCACCCGTTCAAGCACTAAATTCGCACGAGAGAGCAAAGAGAGAATATGCTTGATGAAAGCGAGTTGAGCAAAGGCAGCAGGCAGTGATTGATTTATACATACTCTTCTATGTGTATAGCCAGTTAAAATTGTAATACCCCTATAGTATAAGTTGCTAATAATAGTAACAGTAGGCTATAAGAAATTTATATATTAAATAAACAGAATTTTTAAAGAAAAAAAAAAAAATACATACTCTTCAAATGCAATTTAATTCTATAGCAATAATTAATAAATTACTCTGAATTATTGTCTGATTATAATACTACTAAAAGTATTACGATTTAGTCATGGATTTTCTGCAGTTTGCAGCAAGTTAAAAAAAATGTAGCATACTTTCAGGTCGTAGTTGAAATTTTCACTAGAAGCTCAGCCTATAAGTATGCATCACTTTTAGCAACTAGCCAGATTACCTAGTCAAATTTCATATAAGAATGTGGATTTGTGGATTTAGCTAATATGTAATAAATAATTAAGAAAATCAGAATAGAGTATTAATATTACCTACCAATGTTAACGTTATTAATATCCTTTTCAGACATTATTTTAATAACTTGAGTGAAACGAGTCTCTATGTCTTATCACTTAAACTAATCAACTGTTTTAGATGTTGACAAAAAGACCTTTAACATCACATTCATACTATATGCTACGAACAGTTGCAACTACAATTCTGACTTTCTGTTTAGCTGCATTCGTTTGGTAGCTTTTCGAGTTTTCAAATATCTGTCCTTTCATATAAAACCCCTTAAACTAGCTACCCAGCTCTGGCGAAGTCGTGCAGGATATCACTTAATCTGCACATGACACATGGCACGTTGGAGGGATCACCCGACTGCAGTTATCAAACTCAAGTGGTCACTTAATGCCTCAGAAATGTTGCAGAGAGCAGACAGAACGACCAGAACAAGTTGATAGAAAGCAGTTATGTCAGTTTGCGGAATATTGTGGAATACAAACATAGAATACACAAAACATTCTATGCTAACCACACAATTCCTCCCTACACTCCCACTGCTTGACCGCATGATTTTTGCTTTGGGGAGATTTGCGAAATTCTTTGGCAAAGCAATTTACTTGCTGTAAATGACTGTTTAGATTTGAATTGCGGACTGGGTAATGAACGGGGCACTGGGATCCAGTGCAAATAGATTCATTAATTCAATGTTGAGTACAAATTAATTAGGGCTTCAATTGTGGCCGAGCTACACGCTGCCCACTAATCCAATCATTTTCAGCTCAACGCCCCCGCCATACATATATTCGGCTAGTCATGTGCGTTAATTATGCTTCCAGCTGTTTGTCGAGGTGTGTGTGTGTGTGAGAGAGTGTGTACTAAATTGCAAATATGCCTGCCAAATGTCAGGTAGGAGCAGCAGCAAAGCGGGAGATGCCAAAAATGCTATCAGCAAACCAAACTGAGCAAGTTTTTTCAGCTGCTAGCGGCAATATCCAAATAAATACAACAAGAAGAGCAACGCAAATTTTGAAAGCGGGGGAAATAAAAGAAAAACGGCAACGGAAAAGAGAAACGTGAAAGAAAAACGTATAAGAAAAAGTCAAATAAACAAACAGCCCAAAAGTATGCAGTATGGAAAGCATTCATTGTTTTTGCACTAAGTGGTTTCGGTTAGGGTGCTTACCCAAGATTTATGCAGGCTGAAACATTATTTTATTTTAATAAAATCTCGTATATTTTTATTGAGAAATTAGTGAAGCTTCAACTAGAATTGTCTAAATTAGTAAAATAAATTGCAGTATAAATAGTGCTCGCAGCATTTGAAGAAGTAAAAGGAAAATGTCAAATAAACAAACTGTCCAAAAGTATGCAGCATAAAAGGCATTCATTGCTTTTGCAGTAGGTTTCGGTTAGGTTTCAAGCAAGGTTCATAAGTGAAATTTATTTTATTCCAGAAAGAGCAGCCTGCCGCTAAGATGCAAGAGGGCGGTCTATGCCCATTGCGTTGTACCCATATGGCTATATGGAATACAGATCTGGGGGATCGCAGCCAAGTCCAATTATAAGCGTATCCAGGTGCTACAGAATAGGGTACTTCGCAGTATAACAGACTGTCCCTGGTACGTGCGAGGTACCACACTCCATAGAGATCTCAAGCTGCATACTGTGGAAGAGCAGATTGGCAGACACACGAGCCGATACAGCGACAGACTGCTGACACACCACAGCCTACTTGCCAGACGACTACTGCCTGCTCGACCTCTAAGGCGTCTTAAACGGCAAGGTTTTGCCAAAAGATTATAATAATATACAATAGTATATATATAGAATATATAATATAATATAATAATATAATATAACAGAATCCTCATACTAGATATAAGGTTTGGTCCATCTATAATTTTCCGTCCATGTGTTGTTAAAGTACATTTTATGTTAGTACAGGTTCTACACTTAATAAATAAATATTTAAAAAAAAAAAAAAAAAAAAATTTTATTCCAAAATATTTGTTGACTGTCAGAAAGAACAGAGTTCAACTTTGACCAGTTGAAATATGTAAAATAAATGCAAACTTTAATAAAAGTTCTAGTTGATCTTAGCAGTATTTAAAGTATGTTTATCCACATTCTCAGTCTCTTTTATTATTGCTTTGCTTTTACCTGCGACAAGTGACTCACATTCTCGCTTATTCCCTTTCATTAAAGTTCTCTGCTTTTCTTTAGTGTGTTTGTGCGGTGTTTTTTGTCATGTCACTGCGACAGTTTAACGGCACTTCGACGCTATTCAAAGCGACTAAAACAAAGACAAAAGGAGGCAGAGATAAAGACAAAGCAAAGTCGTGAAGCATTCGAGCGAGAGACTGGGAGAGCGAGTGGGAGTGGGAGTGTGGGTGAGGGTTTGGGTGAAACAAAAGCCTACAGCCCGAAAAACAGGCGGCTACAGCTGCTTGACTCATGGATTGTTTGCCATGCGGCATGTGGCATGTGGCATGTGCTTAGCCTTGTTTGCACTCTGCTCAATATATACGCTCTTCACAGCGCTCCCTCTCCTTCCGGTTCCCTTTCTGTTAGTTGCTTTCCTTTCAGCTGTCATTTCCGGTCTCAGTCGCTTTGTGTTGTTTCTTTTCCTTTTATTCTAATTTTTGCTGCTTTTTTTTTTGTTTTGGGGTTCGAAGTTTAAGCGGCGCAAATTAAGCGCAAAAAAGCGAAATGCAAAATGCCCAAGAGCGAAAGCATTTAAGATACACAACAAATCCAACAAAAGCAAAGGCAAATGGCAAATGGACAAACCAAGTAATTAAATGCTCCAGTCCTTCTATCACTTGGCAGCATCTTCTCTCACCTCGCACCTCTCGACCAAGAAATATGGAAATGAAAATTTCGTTTGTTTTTTCTTTCTATTTTTTTTCGTTCTCCTTGAGCAGGACTAATTATGATTATGCCTCCCTCTGCGCTACTGTGGCCTGTTGCTGTTACACCATAGGCCCTTTGGCGTTCGTACTCATTTGTGGCAAACCCCTGCCCCGGCCCCTGCTTACCCCCCTTTGCTGCCAGTCAATGTCTAAATGAAACGTGCGCAGGCATTACGACCATTTTGCTGCCAGCTTTTGGCCCGTGTCCTGGCTGCCATGTTGGCCATGTTGTCCATGTTGTACGCCGTGACTGCGACGTTGACTGTGCCGCATTTAGCACATCGTTACCTGTGTTGCCTGTTCTACCTGTGGCAGCACCTGTTCAGCTGTATGCTTAGCGTGCCACGCATGCATATCAAATATTTAGAACTGGCCAAAAGGCGTTGACTTATGGCAACAAAACCAGCAATTTAAGAGCCAGCTCTATGTATGTTAATACTATATATCTATGTGTGTGTGTGTGGGTGTGTGTGTGCATATATGTATATATGTACATATGTGCATAATAATTATACCTTAAATACTAAATACTAAGTCAAACTTTGGGGGGAAGTCCAGCATAAAAAACTTTTTATGATTTTTAATTGTACTTTTAAAGTGATTTAAAGCTTTTATCAATAAACATATTATAGAATAAATATTAATTTAAATGTATTTAATAAAAAACAAATATGTGTATGTAATGTTACGTGATATTATTATACAATAGTTGAAGAGTAAAGTTGGTTAATTTTTAAGTATCAAAATCTATAATTAGAATGTAGAGTCGAGTTCATTTACTAGCTTTTACTATCTATATAAAGTGTTTAAACAATTTTATTATTATTGTTATTTTATTTAAATTGTTTTGTATATAATTTTTTTGATTGTTGTGTAAATTTCTGCAACCTAAATAATGGACAAAAATATTATAAAAGTGCTAAAACTGAAAACAATAAAATTTAGTTAAACATAACTGAAATATTTCAGGCTATAAAAATAAAATTATATTCTTCAGGCAGTTAGTTATTTATTTAAAGAAATAATAATAAATATTTTAAATAAATTAAATATATATAAATTCACTTAACTCCAACTTCGGTTTAGCTTATTTGCCATCAGCAGCTCCAATTGACTCGTATCACATTTCGCTATTGTCTAAATTGTGCATATGTGTGCGATAAGTATTTATAAGCGCCGGATATATGTGTATGTATATGTGTATGTATATGCATATGTATGTAGGGTATAAGTATCTCTGCTCTTGCTTATAATCTATATCAGCTTCTCTCCCGCTTCGGTATGGATTGCTAACACAAAATCAATAAAGTCGTTTTAGAGCTCATTGAATCGTTAAAGGACAAACAACGAACCATTGACTTATAAATACTCACACACTCACACACACATACACACACCCATAAAGCGTTTAATATAAATTTAGAATTAAGTAAATTCTATTCATTTCCTTATTATTTTCATGGGGAAGCTTATAAAGCATATTGAATAGTAGCCCAAGTTGCGTTAATGACAGAGAGTCTATGAAACTGGCATTTATGTCACATAATGCCTAGACCACAGCTGATGGATTAGTTACCATTTCATGGCTTCTAATTACGCTTAATTAAAGCTATTAATTTATGTCCTCAATCTGTTTAATCAATCATGCAACTTTTCCCCCAGTATCAACATGTGTGTGGCAGTGTGGATTACAGCCAGGATAACTAAGTAGTGCGCGAGCAGAAGCTGCTGCCAACTCAGCTGTGAGCAGCAGATACAACAGCCTTAGAGCCTTAGAGCTGCAGATGAATCTGCAGTAAACTCCACTCAGCAGAAAGGAGGGGGTGTGGCAACTAATAGCAGCAAGTTAGCAGCAACTGTAGCTGCTTTCAATGAAGTGCAGATAGCTGCGACTGAGGTGGAGGCAGTGTGCTCTGAGGACATTACATGACAATGGAGCTTGCCATTTTGTCTGGCTGATAAATGAAATGCGCTGATGATGGCGCTGCTCAAGACAGCGTACGGCGTACACTGAGCAAAAGTAGCTGTAATTTGTATCACACGAAATTCGCTATAACTAATCTGCTAACTCCATTTTTAGGAAGAAGTGAAATGTTGATTTCTTATAAGATGATTATAAATAAGTAATGGTATAATTGCAATGTATATTGCAGAAAATATGTCAATTTATATACATTTTCCTACATTTAGAAAAATTCACATTTTAATAAGAAATTTGCTTAGCCAATCTGCTGCCTTATAGAAAAGTGTTGCAGTCTTTTAGGCTGCGCTTGTTAAAATCCACCACGGTTAAAAGTATGCAACAATTTGTTTGCTAATCTTGAAAAAACATGATAGCAAGGAAATATGTTTAATATTGAATGAAAACAAAATTTCATGTAAATAAACTTTTAAACATAAATAAAATAACAATTTAGTTAATAATCCTGCAAAATTGATTGATTTTCCAATGACTACATCTCTCTATATCACCCAAGTGTTTGCTCACAGTGTATTTGTTTAGTTTGGTAGCCTTTTGTAGCCGTTTTGTGGTCGAACTTGCCTTCAACTTTGTCCATTCCAGACGCTGATAATTACCCCTAGATAGCTGTTAACTGTGTGTACATTTTCCAGCTACTCCGAAATAAGCATGTAGAGAAAGTGTAGGGAGAGAGAGTTCAAGTGAGTTACTTGGGATCGCAGCTCACAATGTGCCCCAAGCACAATGTAAGTTTTACGAGTGCTCGTAAACTCGTAAGGTTCTTCAAAGTATTCCCCATATGCCACACATGACTGTCTTTCCCATTCTCTGTCTCTATGTCTCTGTCTCGTACATTCACATTCATCACTCGGTGCTTTAACTTAATTTTCATGCTGGCAGTCTTGACAGCCCGCCTCTTCGTCAGTCCGTCAGTGTGTCGGTCTGTCTGTCCAGCTGTCTCTCAGCATGCTTGACAACATTTTGCACGCACATTGTCATTGTTTATTATGCCAATTTTTACTTTTGAGGAGGGGTGGCAACCCTGGCATAACAACTGCGTAACAACTCGCATCGAAACATTGGCAAAAAATGTAACGGAAAATACGAAAATGATGTAGCCCCCTCACGCCTTTCCCCCTGCCCAGAAAAGGGGCAAAAAATTGAATATTATGACAGTTGTTTTGGTGGGCGTGGCAGTAGCAGTGATAAGCGAACGTTGCAGGAAAATGCCTGCCAGCAATTCTTCGGAAAATACACACTGAAAATGCAAATTCAAATTGTACAAGCAAATGACTTTGTGGGTGGGGAAGGCTGTGTGTGTGTGTGTGTAGCCATTTGAATATTTCTGCTCTTGTGCTCGTATCTTGGCAGAGTTTCTTTCAGTGATTTGCCAGAGAGATTTATGGGCAGAAATCAAAGCAGTGACAGCTGCTCGAGTCTCCACATAGTATATGTATCTTCTTCACCGTCTCTATATACATTTGGCTGTCGATTGCAATTGGTGAATTGTTAAATGTCTGCAACAAGATATCCGTGCGGTTTCGGTATCAGTTTCAGTTTCAATTCAGATTCAATGCCATCGCCATCGACTTGCAGTTTGTGGGCTAAGAGTCTGGACAAAAGTTTGTTTGCAGCATAAATCAAATTTATTTTTCCATTTTCTCTCCAGTCAACGACAACAAGGAAAACTTTGTGCGAAGCTCATGTGTGTGTGTGGGTGTGTGTATGGAAAATAAAAGCCAGCAAAAGTTCACGATTGAATAAATATTGAAAGAGCAGCAGCAACAAGAAAATAAATAAAACTTTTGCTTAAACGTATTTCATTGAAATGTAAACGCGCTCCATGATTGCCATACAACAACAGCAGCAACAACAACAACAACAATAACAACAACAACAACAACAACAACAACAACAACTTGGACAGTTACAACAACAACTTGAACAACAACAACATGTGCTTCGAGTGTATTCAAATCACTCGAGTCCAGGGCATCTTAAGTGCACGTTTTGCAACTCACTGAGCAGGGTCAAGGGGCAATGGAAAGGTATAGCCAAAGTAGACGATAGGCTAGTAAAGAAACGGAGAACAGGCAGACATACAGACAGACAGACAGACAGACAGACAGGAAGACAAACTATTCATATGCTGCGGCCATTTGCTAATTACAAACAGCAAAACTAGAGCAAACAACGAATTGGAATACTCTTATTTGCCTACTGTATTTTCTATAGTTTTTGGTATGTATAAAATAAATATGGTATACATTGGTCCCAAGTTGGACTCTATAAAATGCAAGTAAATTACTTTTATTATTTTATTATTTAAATAAATGTGTTTTTGAAATGATACTTAAATTACTCATTTCTACACTTCCAAAGAGGTAGAGAATTTTGTGCATTTTGTTGTTACATGGTGTCTGCAATAGATATAATACACACTGAGCGTATGCATGCTGCTGCTTCTCCTTCCCTCACCAACCTTAGCCTTGTACAGCAAATTGATTTTGAAACAATGCACAATATAGATGAAGGTAGCCATAGGTTACTTGTATGCTGAATCGCAAGCGTGTATCTTTTAAATTTTATAAATTGGTTGTTGCTTGTTGTGGAATACGGAACCTTAAGAAAGACCCATAAGGTATCACCTCGCTAGAAACCTTTGTTTCTATGTCTTACCGCTGTACGTGGCCTTTCAGTCAGCCAGGAAAAGAACTAGTATATATACATAGATTGATCCACCTACTTATCTGCTTTAAAATTGTATTTTCGTTAAAAGTGAATTCCAGCGTTTACCAACACTGCACTTGAGTTTAAGCTGCCTTGAGCGCATTGGGGTTGTTGCCACTCACCGGGGCTTAAACCAGTTTCCTTTATAAGCGCATTCGCAGAGTTTGGTGTGTTGGTCACGTTTGCTATTCATACATAAATTTACACATATATATATGTGTATGCTATGTGTATGCGTGTGTATATATTATAGGGATAAAGATTTCGGTAAGGGTATTAGCCAGCATCGTGAGCGGAACAACAAAGATGTCAGTGCGTTCGATAAGATAAATGAAAGTGTTGCACAAGTGCCACTGAGGGTCGTTGCTGCTATTCCGCTCCAACTGACTGCCACACTGTTTCTCTCTCGGTTTAGTTGGCAACCCTATACAGACAGCATTGTGTTTGAGTGTGTGTGAGTGTGTGTGTGAGCTGAGTGTCATTTATAATGACTCGACAAGCAGCAGCTGCAAAACTTTTCAAGTGCTCTCTCTGCTTGACTCCCCTCTGCCCCTCTTTGTTCTTGTTCTTCTCTTCTGACAGCCATCAATGAAATATTTGGTTGAGCTAAAACCAAAAGTGCGAGAGGTCTGAGCTAAAACAGCTGCTTAACTAATTGAGCGGCAAAAGGTGAGACAGTTGAGTGCAGAGCGGCTAAGTGATGAATCATTGTTGCCCCAGCCACAAAACATGGAATTCCAATTAGGAGCTGCAGCAGTTAGAGCCGACTATGGGTGTCGATCTTAATTCATTTATTTAATGCCAACTAAATTCAACAGGCACAGAATTTATAATATGACTAAAGTAAACAAAGTCATTGAGGTTAGAACTAAATTAAAATTTAAATTAAATGTAAATATGGGTATAAAAAATGAAACAGAAATTATGAATGGTTTGATAGATTATTATGACTCAATATTATGTATGACAAATTTAAGAAAATATTATTTGAATCCAATAATGAAAGAAGGAAAGCGTATAAATATTTATTTATTTATTTAATGCCAACTAAATTCAGCTGGCATCAATTTCATAATATTACTAAAGTAAACAAAGTACTGAGCTCAACTGAATTGAAATGAAAATTAAATGTAAATCTGGGAATAAAAAATAAATATATGTAAAATAAGAAATGGTGAAGCGGTCTAGCATTTGCTGCATGGATTGGGGAAAATATATGGGAAACCCCAATCAAACCCAAATTAATGGTAAGATTGATTATTGTGATACAATATTATGTAGGATAGATTTAAGAAAATATTTGAGTGCAATAATGAAAAGTATAGTTAGTAGTAGGAAATAAACGAGTATAATTAGAGGTTATTCAATGCAGCTTAGGCTTCTAAGAAGGTAACTAAAATGTGAGTGTAAAGACAATTATAAGGAAATAATTCGTTAAAAATAGTTTGGAATGATGATTTCCAAGTAATAGTCTTGGGGTCCCCCCTTACGTATAGGAGGATATCCAAATTTGAAGCGAGTGTGGATAGCTCATTAAGTTGAGCTTATGAAGAATAGGGTCATGATTTACAGAGTCCAAAAGCTTTATCATCAGTCATGGTATCGAAATATACATATGTCAATATATTATTATAAAGCAATATGATATATAATATATGAATATTTGCTGATATTTCATTGAGACTTCCATATTTTTGTATCGCATTAAATTTGAAAGTGTGCGGAGTATTTTAATTTGCGCTTTTCAATTGTTATGCAACCGAGTCTCTGGCTGGAGCAGAGAATAGTGAAAGCGCTTAATCAACTTTACACATACTCACACAATTTGCATGCTCATTATGGCCAGTGAGTACTCCTAGTCATTTCTCTTCAGAGTTCTTTTCCCTTTTGCATTTGCAACTTGAGTTGCTCCTCCTACTTGCCTTTCCCTTCCCTTCAATGCGCTGATGCACTGCGCAAAAAATGTCAACTGCACTCTTGTAAAGAGGGCGTGGATGTGGGCGTGGCTGAGAGCTATGACGCGAATGACGCTGTCACATGGATTGGGATTTGTTTGCGTTGCCTGATTGCAAGTGAAACGTCTGTTAACGATGTGATATCATCATGCTCGAACAGCCTGGCATTTTATTTCAACAGATTTCTTTAATCAAATTTCAATTGAATAGCAGAAGGAATGCTCTGATGGTCTGATGAGACATTGACTGAGGAAATTGTATATATCTGCATATATGAATCGAGCTTTATTAAATTTAGCTATTGAGTCAGTAGACTTGAATAACTTGAAACTATACTACTGATACCATTCAATCGTCTTTGTCACACAAGTTCAATGAGCTGCAGCCTCGTTCGATTGAACTACATGTTGCTAATCGTTCAACTTTCTGTAAACTTTTGCTTGGGGTCAATCATCTAGCAACTGGCAACTGACAACTGGCAACTAGCAACTGGTGGAGTTCTGAGGTTTCCCTTTCCATATCACATTCACTTCCCTTGGCTCAGCTCCAATAACATTATCGATTGTCGCTCGTGTCAAGTCCATTCAACCAGAGCTGGCTAAAGCAGTCGCGCCCTTTTACACTTTGCTGACTTCGCCCCCCACCCACTCGCCCCTCCCCACTCCAGCTGCTCTTTTCCCTTAACTGTTGTCTGGGGAGTGTAATTGCACGGGCCAAGGCTATAATTATGTGCTGATATGGGCAATCAAAAGGGAGAAAAAGTAAAAGTAAATTGCTGTTAATTTAACTGGCAGAGCATATAGTAATAAATACATATTTGTTTTTAACACTCTCGCTTCGCCTTACGCTAAGCTGGCAATTGCTGTGCTTGATTTGAATTTACGATTTCTAGTCGACTTTTAGGCGCAAGAGTGTGTGTGTGTGAGTATATTGATTACAGCATATAATTACGCATGCTGCGACGGCAAGCGGAATAATGTATTGCCACCCAGCCTCTGTCTGAGCGCATTACGAGCCTGATTAATCGACTCTGGCGTTTATTGGCCATAGCAGTCAGTATATATACCCTATATAGCTGGGTCCCAGCATTGATTGCCTTTGCTTTCTCCTCCCACACCTCTCTCTCTGCTGCTTCCCTTTTCGTTATCATCATCATCTACACATAACATTTTTATGCATATCCAGAGCTCAAATTCAATTTTAATAATTCAACACAGTAAATTCTGCTTGAGCAGTTCACTTGCCTGGTTTCAGATACTCTGGACTATATAGCATAGGGGATATGTACTACTATAGTATAACATATTTAACAAACATGAAACTGAAATATAATCTGCATTTAGTTCTCCTTTTTTACAGATACTCCGGATTACATAGGATATGTACTACTATAGTATAACATATTTAACAAACATGAAACTGAAATATAATCTGCATTTAGTTCTCCTTTTTTACAGATACTCTGGACTGTATAGTATAGGGGATATGTACTACTATAGTATTACATATTTAACAAACATGAAACTGAAATAAAATATACAGCATTAGTTTCATTGCAAATCTTTTTTATAGCCTCTTTTTACAGCTTACATCTATATACCTTTCGAGCTTAATTAATGCAGTGTTTACTCATTAAATATGCGCTGCCTTAAAAAAGGTAATTTAGTGCTCATTATCAATAAATGTACTCAATTATAGTGTATACGCGGAAATACTAACTATATTTAGATTGATAAAATATTGTAGAAATTTCTGCAAAAATTGTGTTTATATTTAAAATTCTTTAGTTCATCTTTATTTGTATTTCACTAACCACACTTAGAGTAACTGGAATTCGACTAGTGCATTACCTAACTCCGTCCAGCTACTTTTTATGTTAATTTCCTTGAGCGTTTTGTTTGTATGCTGCGCTCCAATTGCTGTCGTCTCTGGGCACTCAAATGCCCGGACCTGGGCCAAATGCTTAATGGTTAATTTATATGCGCTCGCTTATTGAAAACATTGCCCCAGGGCCAACGTTGCCCACCACCCGCTCCAGGGCCAGCTGCTTGAGAGAAATCTGTAATTTTCATTTAGCAGTTGGCATTTTTAATTGCCTTACCTGGCTGGCCTCAACTCAAACTCAGCGCAAGCTCAGACCCGCCCACGTGAGCTAACATTTGTTGGCACGAGTGCGAGTAGATGCTGTTGGGCTGTTGGGCCTGACTGATGAATCCACTCTGGCTCAACGTCTCTTTAAGTTGTCAAAGTTCAGCAGAAACTGAAGCCGCTGTAAAATGGCAAAACTTTCCCTGAGGTCAGCACAAAAACACGAGCACACAAAACAGTCTATGGCAAAAGTAATTAACAAATGTGGCACAAGCAAAGTGTTACGCCAAATGGCAGGTCTCTCTGCCCCTATGCCCCCCTCCACCCACACTAGTATCTCATTTTAAATTGAAAGATGGCAAAATTTCGCCCTCGAACTCAACTCAACCACAGGACCACATCACCACAGCAAAAGAGTTGCCCTGCACCACTAGCTTGTAAGGATTCCACACAGATTCGAGTTACCCCATTTGCTGGAGGTCTCAGGCCACAGGGCGTATAATTAATGTGGGCATTTAAATGCCAGAGTTTCGCTTAGAGGCCTGATATTCAGTCAGTCAATGCCTACGCATGCACATACATATGTATAGCATGTATAGTATAGTATAGTATGTGGGTGCTGCTGACTGAAAACATATTTAACTCACCTCAAATTGGTTTAGAATTTCAAATAAAGCACTCGAGAACTTTAAAGTGGCTTTAAAGGGTAAGTAAATTCCTTCTGAAATTCACATTAAATATTTAGAAAAGTTGAGCATAATTTCAATTATGCAAAATATTATTTCTAAATTACGTAATATTAACTGAAATGTTAAACATTTTAACAAAATTCCACATACATTTCAAGCATTCAGCAATTAGTAGAGAGTTGGGGATGATGATGATTCATCATGTTTCTATATTTACTTTTTCGATTATGTGGAAGTTTTCAGAGAGCAGCTGTGGGCCACATAACAGTTTTCTGTACAGTCATGCAACTGGTAATATTTTGGCAATGCTTTTATTCTTTATATTTTATACTCGTATTGATTTTGCTTTTGCTCTGCTTGAATTTTTCTCTCTCACTAAAAATTCGCTTTTGTGCTTGGCAATTCCCTAAACCTGCCACTTTGCTCAGTTCGTTTCCTTTATTAATGCCAGAATTATGTGGGGCATTTGCTGCAAATGCTGTGGGAGTGGCAGTAGGCGGTGCGGCAACAGAAGCAGCCACAGAGCACCGCACAGGAGCACATACTACTACAACCACAAGATTCATATCGGCCTGAGCATCGACAGCGAAGTCAACGTCGACATCGACAGGGACTGCCAGCGGCTTTTGGGGTCTTGTGGTTTCTCTTTTCTTGACCTGTCACACACACACATACACACTCACACTCACACACACACACACACTTGATGTCAAGAGGCGTTTCTCTAAAGCTTGAATTTCTCCCCTCGCCACCCTGTTGCTGGTTATGATTTCGTTTATTGATTTCATCTGGCTGGCACGCCCACTTTCGGCCTGCCTTCTGGCTGGTGTGTGCTACTTGTGCTTCACTAAAAGCGGAAGCACTTAAATTCCTGCGGTGTTTCCGTTAAGCAATACTAGCACCACCCACAACCACCTAGCCACCACGAGCCACGTGGCTGTCGGGCATCGCCTATGACATGCACACTGGCATCCTGTATGGCCTGGACAGCCTGGACATGGACATCCTGGCCCAAGGCAGCCAAAAATCACAACAAAGTGCGCTCATTGTCACTGCCACTGCCAGCAGCAGCAACAACAAAAGTAGCAACAACAATAGTAGCAACAGCAATTCCTTTCTGACCACACGCAGCGCTTGACAAAAAAAAGAGAAAGAAATGAAGCTGAAAAAAGTGAAAGCAATGAGCACGTGCTGTGATAAAGTGTCCAATGCCAATCGCATTTGGTGGCATTTGTTGCCAATATAACTGTTGCTGCTGCAGCTGCCCCGAATCCATAGGGGAAAACAACCGCTGAGAACTGCAGATAGAGTTATCGATGTTACCATGTTGGCAGCTGCGGTCTGCTGGCTGTTAACGCATTTCAGCTGCTGTCAACTACCCTGTAAATATTGAATGAGATACAGGTGATATACAAATCAATGTAAGCACTTGTAAAAAGTAAAGAAGTATGTTAAGTACTATTATGACATTAAAAAACATGCAATATAGCCATGTATGTCTTCATTTAGCAATTCTAATTTTGATAACTCCTTTTTAGGTATAAAATAAATAATAGTGAATAAACCTATAAATAGTGAATAAACTTTTTATCCATATTAATGTTTAAATTGCTGAGTCATTCTATAGAGTTAACAGCAAATTGATGCTCGACTTTTGAGATGTGGTTAGAGTACATATAGTGTATATTTCCACCACGAAGTATAAAAGAAAGCTGTTGCAGCCTGTCGGGCTGAGCTTGAAATACAATTTAAATGTTAAGGGCGAATTTATTACTGAGGAAAATATGTGATGCTCCTTGGTACATGCGTACTAGGGATATAGAACGGGATCTAAGTGTTCCCAAGATTGGAGATGTAATCCAGTCACACGCAGCTAGATACTTGGATCGTCTTGGTCGACACCCGAATGCGCTTGCCAAACGGCTAACTAGAAGGCCCAGAAAGAGAAGACTCAAAAAGTGCCATCCTCTGGATCTTTCGACAAGACTCCTTTTGTAAATATGTTCTTTAAATTTTGTAATATATTGTTATTTTGAGATTTATAATTAAATTTTAGTCTGTTAAGTTACTTACATATGTATCACTCTGCTGTGAACTATTCTTCTTGTACATTTAATATACAATTAGCTTAAGCTGCCACTCTTGGTAGCAGTACACTAGTTAATAAGATTTAAAAATAGATTTAAAATAAATCAAAAAAAAAAAAAAAAAGGGCGAATTTAAATGTTTCTTCCAACAGAGTAGAATGGCTTGGCATGTTTCATATTAATAAATGAATTTTACTAATATGTAGTATGTGAGTAAAATCGTAATACAAATTCGTTTTAATTATTTTCTAAATAATATTTTAAAAACTATATTTACAAATAGAAGTTTAAATTAAAATTATTAATTAAATATCTTCTTTTACTTCAACAAGCATACAATACTCGTTATTTTACTCGGCGTATTTGTCGCACTTCAATCTCCAACTTGTTTCCTTTCTGCTTCTGCTTGTTGTGCCCTTTCTTCTGCTGTTTCACTGTAGCTGATGGTGTGTGTGTCTGTCTTCATTTTGCTGGCAGCGTATCAGTGTTTCTGTGTTACTGTGTACCACCCAACACCACCACCACCAACACCGCATGCAACATGCAGCACAGCAGAAGAGAAGTCAATGCTACGTTAACATGTTTTTCGTACTACTTAACATGCCACTACTACCTTGTATTGCCCCACAGTCACAACGCAGGACAAGTAAGAGCACTATAGTCGATTGTGCTTGACTGGAAGGTATGTGGATTGAAGTATGAAGAGCTTTAAGCAGAGTGAAACACTAATGAAGTAGAATGCGGTTTCTGTTGCGACCTCTGCTAAACTTGTACACCCCATTCGCTCGTTTACTTTGGGCTGTGCATAATAGGAGTTAAGGGAGACACGACATAAATGTATATACATATATATCTCGCACTACCTCAACTTGGTTGATTTGTTTGCCTTTGTTTTGTGGCAGGCATTCCCCTGACATTCCCCATTTCCCCTACACTTCCAACTGGGCTAACGATGCCTACTGAGTCAGCGGCAGTTTCCTTATTTTCATTTAGTATTTTACAGCTGAACTGTTGCTTTGCTGCCTGCCACAGTCGCCTGTCTTTGTGTCTCTCGCACTGTTTCCGTTCTCCGTTCTCCGTTCTCAGTCCTCTTTCAGTTTTTCTGTTACAGTTCTCATTCTGCTTGTATTTTTTTTCGCTTTGCTAAACGTTGTTCACACCGCTTCTCTGGTACTCATTTCCGTTTCCGCTTTGCACGAACTGCTGCAACTGCTTGTCTCAGTTGTTCTTGTTGTTTATCACAGGCAAACACCAGATGCAGAAGGAGAGGCAGAGAAGTCAAAGGGACGGACACACTTTTTCGTCTACAACTCATTAAATATTTGCGCCGTCAAGCGTTTGGGTGTGGGCGTCGTGGCTTGTTGGCCTGTAATTTATTGAAAATTATGAAAACTTGGCAAAAATGTTTTGACACTCCCCCCACCCTCTCCCCCAGCCGAAACCATTCTCTTTCCCAATTCCCAGTAAATGGAGGGGCCCGAGCTGATTAAAATAGTTCTGCAATTAAATGTTGCCTACTTTGCGGCAAAAGTTTTGTAGCGGAAAAGCAGCTGCTGCCTGCTAGTTGCAAAATTAAAGAATTATTTTCGGCATAGTCATTAAATATTGCTGAAAAACTTACGAGAGTTTTACGAGCTACGAGCAGTAGTAAATAATAGAACTTATGATGCATAAAATGGCTATAAAATAGCAAATTTAAAACGGGCTACAAATTTATGAACCTGAACTAATTTGAAGACTTCATTCAACTATGTTTAGACCCTGTACTTTAAAAAAGTACAAAAGGGTCTATTAAGATTGTGCAATTGACATTTGTGTGTAACAGGCAGAAGGAGGCGTGGCAGACCCCACAATGTATATATATTCTTGATCAGGACGACGAGCTGAGTCGATATAGCCCTGTCTGTCTGTCCGTCTGTCTGTCCGTCTGTCCGTCTGTCCGTCCGTCTGTATGAACACCTAGATCTCGCAAACTATAAGAGCTAGAGACTCAATTCTTTTTTTGTTAGGTTCGTGTATTGCATAGGCAGGTGAAGTTTGTGTGTTATGATCAATATCACCTCCCCCTCCCCCTCAAATTTGCAAAAGTATGCTCTTAACTCGCACAGCAGCCACAGTTTTAGAGACACTGACTTCCGGCTTTGCAAGAACAAGCCTTAAAATGAATAGAATGTTTGGTGCGATTTGCAGCGCAATCGGACCATAAACAAGGAAGTTATAGCAGAAAATAGAGTTCTATATAATTTTCATTGAAACACTGAGTTATCTCTTTGTAGGCACCGTCAGTGAGCAGTAAATATGTTTGAAATTAACCGGAGAAGAAAACAAGCACGCTGTAGCCTAGGTTGTAGAGCGCTTGATTCAGAGTCGGGTGGTGTTCGTGGTTCGAACCCTGGCATAGATCATTTTATTTTATTTTTTTTTTTTAAATCTCTAAATATTTTTTTTTTTTATTTTTTTAATAAATCTCTAAATATTTTTTTCTGTTAGTTAATTCGTTTTAATTTTGATAAAATATAATAATATAATTGCAGCACCACGAACGACATTTAATAAAGAGTAATACTGCTAAGCAGTTCAATTTGCATGTCCCAATTAGAATATTAAGAATGTGTACACATGTGTTGCCATACGCCAAACAGTTGTCCCACTCTATTTTGGCACGCGCATATTGTCGCCCCGGTCTATTTCATGGTTTCAAGTAACTATGTTTAACTTTAGCTGAATGACAACTCAAGTGCGCTATAGCTCTTGGGTGAGGAGCGTTGTTTCAAGATCGAGTGGATCGTGGTTCGAATATCAGCGAAGGGGACAATAATTTTGCTTTTTTTTAAATCCTTTTATTTAATTATTTAATTAATTGTTTTAATTCTTTTTTTTAATTCCAAAATAATTTCTTTAATAAAATTCTTTCTTTTAATATAATTTGTTAATTAAATAAAGCTATATAATTGTAGCATAACGAAGGACTTATAATAAACAGTGAAACTGTTAAGCAGTTCAATTTGCACTGCTTTCATGCCCCAATAAGAATTTTAAGAATATGTATGTGTGTACATGCATACTTTTGCCACACGCCATACAGTTGTCGCACTCTATTTTGGCACGCGCCATATTGTCCATTTTTAGTTCGTTTTGTGCGATTCGTTCGAGCGTTTACGAATTTTGATTGTGTCGGTATTTTTCCGTTTTTTTAAGTTTTTAAAGCGCAATTATCATTGCGAATGTTAAATACGATATTAAGGCGTGATCCGTTAGATAAATTTAATTTGTGCGTTGTGAAATAGAGTTGTTTTAGTAGTTTTTATAATAGTTACGGCCGCCGCGACGGTGCTGTTTATGTGTTAGTGCATTCGCGCGCCCATTTATTATAAAAGAAAAGTAATAATAATTAGTAAGTAGTTAGTTTAAAGTAGTTCCATTTCTTAGTGTGTGTAACGGGAGTAATTGTTTAATTAGATCGGTAATAAATAGCAATTTGTTCGCGAATTAATAATACACACATACGCATACATACATACATTTTTGGCATTTAGCGCCAAAAGTGATAGTGGTGGCATTTAGCGTCACATGTGATAGTGGTGGCAATTCGCGGATAAAACATTTTATATGAATTAAAATATTTTTTTTTGAGATTTTTGTTCAGTTTCGATTTAATATTTTTTTTTAGAATTGTAAGGCGGTTTCGGTACGGTTATCGGATATTTAATTTCACTAACGGTTTCCGCTACGCGAGGGGCTGGCCTCCCTTCTCAAACATATTTTCAATATACTTTTCTAGATTAGATTTGGTCCTACGCATTTAACTTTCGGCTACGCGAGGGGCTGGCCTCCCTTCTTAAACCATTTTGTCTCTATCGGTTTTTTTTTTCGTTTTTACGCGCTAAAGTTTTGGATAGCAAGGGCCCGGACACCCTTCTTAAAAAGCAAGTTTTAGTTATAAGTTATTTTGTATAGATATAAGCTATTCTATTTGTTTATATAACAATTTGTATTTATATAACAATTTGTATTTTATTACTAATTATTAAATTTAAATTTATTGCTGAGGTTTTTTATTATTAATATATTAATTATTTTTTATTATTAATATATTATATATTTTTTTTATTAATTATTTATTATTAATATATTAATTAATTATTAATATATTAATTAAAACTAACTAAACATTTATCTTCTTAATTTCTAAAATATTGACACTAAATAACTAATATATTTTTTTTCATATTTACAATTTTTTGAAATATCTTTTTAAAATACCTTTTTATTATTTATTTGTTTTAGAATTTGATATTAATTTCATTTTATTTTGGAATTAATTTTTTTTTTTTCGTAAACGTATTTAATACTGTTTTAATACTGTTTTGAATATTGTTATTTTGGTGACATGCCGCGTTTAAATCGACAGACTGCTTCGCAGCGGTCTACGAATCGTAGATTAAGAAATAGGTTTAATAGAGATAATACTACATACGCGGAGTTAGAAAATGAGAGAAATGCCAGTGCTCAAAGAGATCGCAGGGCAGACCAAGAATATAGGGACTTAGAGCAGAGTAGGGATAGAGATCGGCGCTCAATTAGAAGAAATAATTTAGAAATCAGACAGGGGGAAAGAGAGACAAACAGTTTACGCAGGTCTAGTCGGAGACGGAATACGGACATACGTACAACTGAACAGAGTCAAAACACCAATAGGAGAAGACAGAGAAGGGAAGACACAGAATTTCGACAGGGCGAAAGGGACGCTGACAATTTACGTAGGTCTAATCGTAGACGGGATACGGACGTACGGGCAGCAGAACAGAACCAAAACACCACTAGGAGAAGACAGAGAAGGGAAGACACAGAATTTCGACAGGACGAAAGGGACGCGGACAATTTACGCAGGTCTAATCGTAGACGGGATACGGACATACGGACAATAGAACAGAACCAAAATACTGATAGGAGAAGACAGAGACGGGCAGACGTAGAATTTCGGCAGGTGGAAAGGGGGAGAGATAATTTGCGTAGGTCAAATCGTAGACGGGATACGGACATACGGACAATAGAACAGAACCAAAATACTGATAGGAGAAGACAGAGACGGGCAGACGTAGAATTTCGGCAGGGGGAAAGGGGGAGAGATAATTTGCGTAGGTCAAATCGTAGACGGGATACAGACAATAGAACAGAACCAAAATACTGATAGGAGAAGACAGAGACGGGCAGACGTAGAATTTCGGCAGGGGGAAAGGGGGAGAGATAATTTGCGTAGGTCAAATCGTAGACGGGATACGGACATACGGACAATAGAACAGAACCAAAATACTGATAGGAGAAGACGGAGACGGGCAGACGTAGAGTTTCGGCAGAGGGAAAGAGTAGCCGATGCTTTACGTCAGACTTTACGTAGAAGAAACGAACAAATTAGGACGAACGAACAAAGACAAAACACAAGACAACGAGCAGATAGACGAACAGATGTTGAGCGCCGTATTTTAGAAAGAGAAAATGATAGATTAAGTAGGTCTCAAGCTAGGGGCAATCTTGCACGGAGGATTGTCGAGCAAGCGCTTGATACTGCAAGACGGCGAAGCGCCCGATTGTTACAGCGCCAAGCAATTTCAGATGCCATTCGGCGTCTTAGTCAGCGGGTTAGCCAACATAGGAGCATTACTCAAAATAGAGAAGCAGCAAATCAAAGGAACGCAGACCATATGAGAGAAGTACGTGCGAATAGCTCTCAAGATATTGAAGCTATTGAACCCAGACTTTCCATTTTAGAATCTCAAATAGGCATTTTTAATAGAACAGTAAAGCTGGGTCCAGATCAACTTTGCCTTTGTTGTAAAGGCTTATGGTTCCCTCATCAAGTTGAGAGGATTACTCGTAATTTCATTGAAACTGAAAACGAGTATAGTGCGGAAATTTTAATTCTTTCAAGTCAGTTTTCATCCGCTGACGATATTTTCCAATTCTGCAAGACATGCAGCCGCAATATAAAATCTGGTAGGAAGCCAAAATTTGCCATTTCAAATGGTTTAGATTTCCCCGAGTTACCCGAATGCCTAAAAGGGCTAACTTCATTAGAGGAACGACTAATTTCTCCTCGCCTTCCATTCATGATTATCAAATCGCTAGGTTGTGACCGTCAGAGTGCAATTAAAGGAGCTGTTGTTAATGTTCTCATTCCGGTTAGCAATATCGTGACTTCCCTCCCACGAGATTTCCATGAAGCCGAGGTAATCCAGCTCCACCTCAAACGTAGAATGGAATACAACCATGATTTCATGGCTGAAACCATTAGGCCTTCTAAAATTGTAGATGCACTGAGATTTTTAATAGGAACAGAGCTTTATATTAATCATAGTATAGGAATTAATGAACAGTGGATCACTGATTTCACATCCGATACTGTTCCTTTCGTATCTTCTCAAGCAGATGCAGGTTTAGTGGAGGATCTCATTCGAGAATTTCAAGTACCTTTCCAACCTGAAGAGAATGTGGAAGATGAGGAGCTAAATCCTGGGGGTCAAGAAACTCTGCTTGAGAATAACCAAATCGATAGTGTTGCCATGCAAAGAGTCATAATTGCTCCGGGCGAAGGCCAAAGACCCCTAGATATGATTCTAGATGTAGATTCTGAAGAGTTGTCTTTTCCAACTCTTTATGCTGGCATTAAAAGAAAGACTCGAGAAACTTTTACAACCATAGTTAGATCAGAACTTAGAAATTTCGATAGGAGAGGTTGTAGAATTGATAAATTGTTCTTCAATTATAAGAAGTTAGAGCTAATTAGTATTAGAAATAATACTTCCATTTGCTTAAGAAAGCACAGCGCCTCCCGCGCAGTAACAGCTTCTAATGCTCTTAATGAGGAACATATAGATCATTTAATTCGCCACGATGAAGGCTATAGGGTTCTTAAGGGCATTCGCACGTCTCCTGCTCATTGGGAAGCAGAAAAGAAGAAGGTTATGGCCATGATTCGTCAGTTTGGCTTGCCTACCTTCTTTATTACTTTGTCTGCTGCTGAATCTAAGTGGTTTGAACTGCTTGTTCTACTTAAAAAGAATGTAGACAAGCAACAAGTTACAGAAGATGAAGCTTTAAGCTTGCCTTCAAGGGAGAAAGCACGTCTTATACGTACTGATCCAGTAACTTGTGCTAGGTATTTTGATCATAGATATAGGCAATTACTTAAAGTAATGAAGAAGCGGGGGGGTATTTTCGGAGAGCATTTCGTTATCAAATATTATTGGCGAGTTGAATTTCAGCAGAGAGGTTCACCTCATATCCATGGAATGTTTTGGCTAAAAGATGCGCCAAAAGTGGATTTTGACAATGTTGATTCTATTCCTTCAGTAATAGACTTCATTGATCAGTTTGTTACAACTGATGTGACCGATGCAAGTCTCTCTGAATACTTGCCATACCAAAAGCACAAACACACTCACAGCTGCACCCGTGAAGTAAGAGGCAACTCTATTTGTCGCTTTGGTATTCCTTATTTCCCAATGCCCCAAACAGAAATTCTCAGGCCTTTGCCTGAAGATTCTGAAAGAATTTCTCTACATCGGGAAAATTTGAAAAAAATTCAAAATGTTTTAAATTTTCCCTTCGATGCGGAAACCATCGACCATCTAAGCATATTTGAAAACTTTCTTTCTCACAATCAAGTGAGCCTCAGTTACGAGGACTATATATATGCAATTAGATCTGGTTTGCAGAAACCAAAGATTTTCCTTAAGAGAAGTTTTGCAGCAATTCACCTTAATGTTTATAATAAACACATTCTCGGAATGCAAAGGGCCAATATGGACATCCAGTTCATATTGGATCCTTATGCATGCTGTAGCTATATTATTAATTATATTAATAAATCCCAAAGGGGAATTTCTAAACTGATGCGTGAAGCCGTGGACGAGATTCACAAAGGCAATCTAACCATCAAGCAAAAGCTACAGTATATAGGTCACAAATTCATTTCAGGCACTGAGATTTCCGCTCAGGAAGCCGTATATTGTTGCTTAGGCTTGCGATTGTCTGAGACTAGCAACGCTGAAGTATACATTAATACTTCATTGCCAGAGCATCGTGTTAGGATGCTCAAGCCTAAGGAGCAACTGCAAAATATGGCTCAGGATTCCACTGACATATTTGTAGTAGGTCTACTCGACCATTATGAACAGCGACCACATAGTCTCGACGGCGTGTGTTTAGCCGATTTTGCTGCCCAGTATTCTTTTACAAAATCGTCAAGATCAGCTCGCCAAGATTCTGACAACGAAGATGCTGCTGAAACTGAAGAGGTACGTGGCGCACCTCTTCAACTTTTAAATGAGAGTGGATTTGTTAGGGAAAGATCTAAGCCACGAATTATCAGATTTAGGAGTTTTAATTTGCATACCGATAGGCAGAATTACTTCAGGGAACTTATAATGTTATATTTTCCCTGGAGAAATGAGCAGGTAGAATTAGTTGATAGGAATTGTGAGGAGTTTTATACTCTAAATGAAGAGAGTATTAGGCAGAATTTTAGTAAATATAATGTATTAGAAGATTTAGAAGACGCGCTTAGAAGGGCCATGGAAGCTGAGGGAAATATTGAGGAAGTTTTAGATGATCAGGTAGCAGGACATATAGATGAGGAGTTTAGGGCTTTAGCTTTCCCTGAAATAAGTTCGCAACTAAATGTTTTAAACGTCAATGCCAACAATAACCCAAATAACCCAAATGAAGATTCGGAAGATGGCGTCCGAATAATAAAGCTTCCGCCACTAATTTCCCCTGAAAATTTGTCGAACATTGTTCGATCATTAAACTCTAAGCAAAAGACCTATTTTACCCATGTTATGCATAATGCACGACATGGCAATGCTTTCTACGAGTTTGTAGGTGGCGGAGCAGGTGTTGGCAAAAGTAGGTTGATTTCAGCACTTTTTCAGTCTTTATCTCAATTATATTTGCGTAGACCAGGATGCGATCCAAACACTGCTAAAATTCTCCTGTGTGCGCCTACAGGAAAAGCAGCTTTCGGAATTGGGGGCTCAACCCTTCATTCCCTATTTTCACTCCCCGTGAATCAATCTGGATCATCCTTTAAGAATTTAGGCCCCGATACTTTAAATACCCTTCGTTCCAGATTTATCGATATCAAAGTTCTGATTATTGACGAAATTTCGATGGTCGGTGCCAAAATGTTTTCTCACTTGGACTCTCGCCTCAAACAAATTTTAGATAACAGAGACACACCATTCGGTGGAATCTCTGTTATCGTCTTTGGCGATCTTCGACAACTTAGTCCTGTTGGAGATCGTTGGATTTTCAAATCCAATTCTGAGTCGCATGACCCTTATAGTGCTATCTATGGGTCGTCTCTGTGGAATTCGTTTAAGTTTTTTGAACTCACAGAGATTATGCGACAGCGAGATGACCAAGCCTTTGCAATTGCCCTTAATAACATGGCATCCGGCCACATGTCGTCAGACGATATAGGTTTGCTTCAGTCCCGAGTGTCTGACGAAAGTCAGCTCCCAGATGATGCAATTCATCTGTTTTATAGAAATGAGGACACAGAATTATTTAATATAGCAAAATTGAATTCTATTTCAACTGCACAACATATTTCCAGTGCTCTTGATTTTATTAAGGCTACACATCTTAGCATAGAAGTTAGAAATAGACACCTTGAGGCTGTTAAAAAGTTCAAGACGTGCAGAACTCAAGGGTTATGCACCTCTCTTATTCTTAAAACCACTGCCAAGTATATGATGACGGTCAATGTAGATACGGCAGATGGTCTAGTAAATGGCGCCTCAGGTGTGCTAATGGACATTACTTTTAACACATCCAATCTTCCCCAAATTCTTTGGATAAAATTCTTAGAGGAGAGTGTAGGAATTCAAGCTCGGGCTAAATGCTCGCATGCTTTAGAGCCTTCTTGGACCCCAATTCAGAAAACGACAAAAAGTTTTCAGTTTCATGCTAATCAGCAAGTAACCATTGACCGCAAACAGTTTCCAGTTATACCTGCAGAAGGTATAACTATTCATAAAAGTCAAGGAGCGACTTATAGTAAAGTTGTGGTCCATACAACAATTAGAATGATTCGTGAGGCCTTATATGTAGCTTGCAGCAGAGCCACTAGTGCTGCAGGCCTTTTCATTATTGGGAGATTTATTCCCCCAAAATCCGACGCCCAGTCACCAGTAGAAAAAGAGCTACAAAGTCTTCGCACTAGTAAGTTACTGCAGACCCACTACAATTGTCTCTTTGACAGCAACATGTGCAATGTCTTCTTCCATAACACGGAAAGCATTCATTGCCACATTAGTGATATTTGCTCCGATCAGCTAATGCTTAAAGCTTCGATTTTATGTTTCGTTGAGACTTCCACTTTCTCAGGCGAAACATATGAAATTCCTGGGTTTACTAGTGCTATACGACTTGATTGTGAATCTTTAGCAAATAGAACTCGACCAAAAAGAGGCATTCTCATCTTCGTAAAGAACGATATATTCGAGAATGCTAGTCTTTTTACTTCAGGTCGACATTATGCTGTTTCAAACAATCTTCGTTCTGCAGTATTCGAGTTTGCTGTATTTAAATATAACTCTTTAGGGTTTTTAATTGTGTATAAAACACCATCTTATCCTTTTAATAAGTTTAAAACAGAATTTGAAAATTTATTTCAGAGCTTTTCATTTTTAGATACAAATTCTTTTGTGTTAGGAGATTTTAATCTGTGTCTGCGATCTCTAGACAGCTGTAGTGGTAGCATTTTTGACTTCTTAGATAGTAAAGGATATAGGCCTCTTCTAGATTTGAATACGTCTACAACCAATAGTGATACTCACATTGATTGGGCGTTTTCAAATATATTAGAGAGCAGGGCTAACGCGCGCACATACGAAGCAATATATAGCCACCATAGTGGAATAGTAGTTAGTGTAGAAAATAGCGAGATTCAGGTAGATTAGTTTTATTATTATTATATTAATTTTAATAATTTATATTTATTTTTTAGGTGTAATTTATTTAATATATTGGATTTATATTTATTTTATTTATTTATTTCTTATCATTTATTTTATTTATTTCTTATCATTTATTTATTTAGTATTTATTTGTTTTTAATTATTTTTCCGTTTTCCGTTTATTAATAAGTAATTTAATATTTTGTTTTTTGTTATGTAAATTTTTGGGGAACTTAGGAGTTGTTTTAAGCAACTCAAGTCGACTCGTAGGTCCCCAAATGTATTTTGGTGTGTGACCCCATTACAATTGTAGTGGCCTCCCCGTGGTGTTCCCTGGGTACCGATTATCTTCTCAATCGGGAGCAAATTCGAGCGGCGCAAACTTTTATGAACATATGAGTATAATAATTAAAGACAAAGTACAGGGTCTCCTACTGTCGGTTGCGCCCGACTGTAGCTTTGCGTCCGACTGTCGCTTTCCCTACTTTTTTTCTTATAGTTTTCCAAGTGACACTGCTTTAAATGTACTTTGAGAACGCTTTAAATATTTGTTTTCAAATACTTCTGAATGCAAACAGAAAGTTAGATATATTTTCTCGAGCACGTGAAACTTTCAGTTTCGTGCACAATTTTCATTCAGATTTTTGGTTCGCTGCACGTTTTCATCATACTTCAATTGTTGCTCTCTTGCTGTCAGGGACACACACACACTCCGTAAAAAAGTTTTCTATTGCCAAAAAAAAAGTTATATATATATTTTTTTTGTGTGGAAAAGGCCTTGCTCGCGTTGCTGCTGTTGCTTTAGTTTCCCGCTTTTCCTTTTCAATTGAGCAGTTTTTGCTTATGATGGAAAGTTGAGGGAACATTTGTCTTTCATATACATTACTTTTTTACCGCCTGCAGCTGATGCAGTCGTCCCAGAACTTGAGCCTCACCAGCATCATCATCTTCATCATGATGGTGAAAATGTTGCTCTTGGCTATGTTATTGCCGCTGATAATGAAGTTATGGTTGCTGTCGCTGATGCTGTTGCTGATGCTGATGCTGATGTGAGTGTATACGATTGCCAGTTGACAGCATAGTTTCAGCTTTCATTTTCACTCAACTGTTTTCTATTTTCTCCCTTTAGTTTTTCCATTACACTTTAGCATCGATTTTGTGCATCAACTTGTAAATTGGTCTTAAAGTGATTACCACAATTATGCTACCATAGAGCAGTTTAGTAGACTTCTCTTAAATAACTTGGAGTACAATGGCTATGAAAGGTTCTTTCTTCTTTTTATTGCATCGTAAAGGAAAATATTCAATTTAAATTTTTCGAAATTGATTGCAGTTAGGTATTTGAGAATACTGTCTGAGCATAGTTGTTATCAGTGATATCTTCTTTTATTATTCATTGTGCAACGTAGTTCAATGGATTTGGTTTGATTTGATTTCGTTTTATGCCATTCTTGTTGAATCCCTTTAGTATTTTACATTACGTATACGCACCGTTGGACAGAAGCGATTGTTTACTCGTTTATCGCAGCAATCGTTTCCTCTCTTCCTTTATTTTGGTATTTACTTTGGCGCTCTTTTCATCTTTGCTCACCTTTTGAACGACGTTTTCCTTTGCAATTAAGGGGCACAAATTAAGCGATTTCCTGTGCGTTTCAAAGAGCCTTGAGAAAGGTGAAAGAGAAGCAGATAAAGCAGCATAGGCAGAACGGATGCCGGCATACTCCAATCCGATTATCTTCATTTTCATTTTGAACTTTATCTTTTTTCTGGTTTGTTGTTTGTTATTTGTTATTTGCTTTGCACTTGACCTTTTTGCCACTTTCACTTTCCGCTCCCCGCTCTCCACTTTCACTTTTTGCTTGCCTTTGATTATGGCCTACATTATTTACACGCAACATTAACAACAACAACAGGAGCAGCAGCAATAATAAGAAAAGCATAGCAGCTGCTTCATTTGTCAGTCAGAGAGATGCCAAATATGCCATATAAGTATTGTCAGTATAAATATGCCTGCCACTCCTTGAATTACGTATACGACATGAATTTTTAATCAAAAGCAAAAGAGACCGATGAACACACGCAAACACACACACCTTCCTGGCAGCTGGTGAAGAATGTGGTGGAGGGGGGGAGAGGGGTGTGTAGGTCTGTGTGAGTGTGAATGTTGGTTAAGCTGTTGCCAGCTTGGCTTATTGGCTGCAGTCTGGCATGAGCTTGCCAGATTTTGTTATATATGAATTTACGAGGGCATATCATTAATTTGCAATTTACATTATTTTGCTGTCAAGTGTAAATTCGCAAAGAGTTGAAAGCATCAACAGCTTAAGGTGTATAGATGAAAAAAAAAATACTTTCAAATTTAATGCGTATTTCTGTATTAAAATTGATAAGGTGAGAATATTATGGAGTATATTACTATGTACTAAAAATATTGGCATATTCTATACACTCCAAGGCAATTATTATTTAAATTTATTTGCAACTTGACTCCTAACACAACAAGTATTGCTACTTATAAATTAAAGAATTAGTCATTTAATAATTAGGTTACATTGTTCTTATTTCTAAATTATATTTAAAAGAAAAGAAAACAAATTGTATAGATATCTGATGAGGGAAAAACAATTTTAATATTAAACTGTTTCCTAATTGATTTACCTATTAGTAATTTAATAGCTAATATTTAATCAATTTATTGTTTGTTTCTAAATATATGCCAAGTCATTCTGTTGGTTTGACCGAGAAGCGTTGCCTGCTTTTGGGCTGAGCTTGGAATATGGCGAAACTTATCAGTCCAAAGTATGCAACACTTTTCTTTGTATTTCTCCCTTCTCATTACCAAAATTCCACCTTAATTCGACTCGACTTGTGCAAGACTTACTCCTCAAACTCACCTCGTTTATAATACGTGCGCTTATATTAATGTAGTTGTACATCTTCGGCGTCTATCTGTCAGTCGAACGGTGTTTGCTATCTCAGTCCCATTGGTATGCAGTGCACGCATAAGTAAAACGTTTTACTCACTCCCTCAACCCCCTCTAAGCTCCACTGCACCCCTCGTCTTTGTATGGGAAACAACCTTTACAGCTACTATGTAGATATGGTATTTGTCTAGGATTCTTTGCGCCAACTGCTACTGCGACTGTAGCCTCTCTTGGGCATGGCTGTTGTCGCGAAATTGAAAAAAATTGTCTTGCTCGACAGCATTTTGTCAAGGCAAATTGGCAGCTTGGCTTAAATGAAGTGCTGTGGGACACAATTCCAGCGCATTGAGTAGGACTCGAGCACACTGTGGGGAGTAATTAGGGAACGACCACAAGAGCATCGCTTGCCTGCTTAATAATGCTATAATGCATGTATAAATTACATATTCAATACGCCAAGAAAACCACCCAAAAAGGGCTCCTCAAATTTATTACAAACTCGCATTATGTGGCCACATCATAGCAACAACAACAACAGCCAGCTAAAGCGGCAATAAACGCCAACAATTTGGCACTTAAGTTAACGCGAAAAAAAATCTTGGGCTCGACTGGCCAAATAAAAAAAAAAACAAGTAACGAGAAGCTATAGTCGGACGCATCAGACTGTAGGAGACCTGAAATTTGCTTCGCTGTTACATACATATATATGTGGAAATGGTTTTCATAAGAGGTGCAGAATCGTTCTCCAGCTCTGAGTATTAATGAAACCCTAGACAACGACGAGCAAAGAGTTCAAATGAACAGAACAACGACGAGCAAAGGGTTCAAATGAATAGAACAACGAGAGCTTAAACACACACACTAACATATGTTCATTGACACATGCATACATACTCGTTACCTCCCGTGTTCATTATCTGATTAAAGCATAGATGAAGGACACCATAGAAGTACAAAATTTGTATCTTTAAAATTGTGGCTGCTGTATGAGCGAATATTTTCGCCGATTTGCAGAGGGGGAGGAAAAGATATCAATGACTTGACCTACTTAGCAATACACGAACCTAAAAAAAAAGAAAAGAATTGTTATAGTTAGCGAGTTGTCAGTGTTATGTAACACAGACAGGCAGAGCTATATAGAATCCGCTAGTCATCCCGATCAAGAAAATATAAACTCCTTTCCTTCTGTCTGGTATAAACATAGTTTAAAATACATATATTAGAGTATTAATCAAACATTGTTTTCAAATTTATTCAAATTTCATTAAGTGATTTATGTTAAACATTACATTACTTTAGAATATAATTGGTTTTTTTACAAAATTGATTAGCGATTACCCAAATGGGAGTAAAATAAAGTATTCGAATTTTAATCAAACATTAATTTAAAATTTATCCCGATTTCAGTTAGAAAATTTTGTTGAACATTACTATAGAAAATAGTTAGTTTTTGACTTTTACATAAATACACAATTGATCTATGACGACCTTAATGGGCGTATCATCATTTGGACCTTCTTGAGGGAATAACTGCGACCATGCCAATAGTGCCAGAAGATGCATCCAGTAGATTCTAAAAGATTCGAATGTTCCATTTTACATCTGAAGTTATTTCCATTAAGATTACTAGAAATTTCATAATTTGTATTCGCTGATAATTAGTTCTTAATAGCATTGACTTACCAAGTTCCACAATTAAAGTACCACCAACCGCCCTTGAGATAAATTGCGCAGTTATTCTTGTTACCGTATGTATCATTGTCCCTATCTTTGGTAGTAAATCCTCTTCCTACATGCGATGAAAATGAATCTCCGGCCGTTCCTTTATATTTACCGATAGAATTTAAAGTGTATTGATTTGCCTCACTGTCAACTTTGAAATTATCATAACGAGCGAAACGAACCTCACCTTTTTGATCTACCATATGAATGTACAGTTCATATCGTTGACTGTTAGTCATTTCATGTAGTTTCTCTAGTCCTATCCAATAATCTCCCTCAACATCGCCAAACCCAACTTTATAATTTTCCCAGTCTTTATAGAAGTTTACGTCATCATTAACGCGTCTTTGTATGACGGTCCACCCAGAACCAACAAGACTCGAATCACAAGCTATACGAAAAGGTTTCATACCTGCAGGTTTGATTTCTACAATTCCTGTATAATAATCAAAAGAGTCACAACTTAAACCAGTTATATCTCGAAGACCTCCTATTTTATCATTTAAGTCTTTAATTTTATGCTGATTATTTGAAATTTCCTTATCTTTTGCTGTGATTTCCTTAGTCTGAAGGACTGATTTTTCTTTACATGAATCAAGACCTGTCTGTAAGTTATTTTTGATTCTTTCAATATCTAGCGTAAACTTATTCACATCAGCTATTTTTTTATTTTTTGCTTCAATTATATTATCTAATTCTTCAATTTTTTCAGTATTGTTCAAAATTTTCTTTTCTTTTGCTGCGATTTCCTTAGTCTGAAGGACTGATTTTTCTTTACATGAATCAAGATCTGCCTGTAAGCTATTCTTCATTCTTTCAGTATGCACTATTGCCTTATTAATCTCTACGTTTTTCTCCAAAAGTTCATTATTCAAGCCAGTTATATTTTGTTCTTTTGTTTCAATTATTTGGCGTAAGTCCTCAATTATTAGCTGATTATTTAGTATTTCCTCATCTTTCGCTATGATTTCTTTAGTCTGAACAATTGAATTCCCTTTGCATGAATTAAGCTCTACTGCTTTACCTAATAGTTTATTATTCGCACTGGTTAATTCTCGTTCTTTGTATTCAGTTACATTTTTAGATTTAGTAATCAACGCTTTAAGATCTATAATAATGCTACCTAGGTTTTCAATTTCTATAGCCTGGTCAATAGATTTATGTTCATTAAATGATAGTTTGGTCTTGAGTTCAGATATTGCTTGCTTATCACTTTTAGCTGCCTCTCTAAGATCAAGAATTTCTTTATCTTTTAGTTTTAGCTCGTTATTGACTTTTCCAAAGTATTCCAACATGGGCTTAACTATTTTATACGTGTATGTTCCACATTGCTCATCCATCTGATGATTGTTGCAGAACTAAAAAATACAATGAATTTCCACTTCAATTTAGTATTTCCAAGTTTATTTGCCACTTCAACTTACTTGATTTTCTTCTCCAGAGCATAAGCTCAGGGAAAACATGGAAAATAAAATTGCACAAAATATCCGCATTTCTTCTGTACTTGGAAATTGTCTTCTTAATTTCACAACCAAACACAACAAGAGTAAATCCGGTACTATTTCGGCAAACAAATGCGGTTTTATTGAGAGCTCGAGTCCAACGTTATCAGCGCAGACTTCAGCTCACGATTCTAAATTTAGTGAAGTGTATCTGCTACTAACCTCAGAAAAAGATAAGAAATGCTATAGTTAGCTTGCCTAACATAAGATGTATGTATATGAGATCTCTTGGCTTTATTACAGTAGAGTATATCTTTTGATATATACAGCTGTAAGTATACATATATTATATACATAATAATATCAACTACAATGTCAAAGAGATGGACTTTTGCAGCGAAACATTTCACCCTATTTTCCCGTCATATACATTTCCTAGTTTCCACAAACTTAGTAAAGCCTTTTATGCTTCGCAATGTACAGGGTCTAGAAATAAACAGAAAAGAATTTATGTGCATTTTTATTAAATGGTCTTTGAGCATTCGCCATGCCGCTCTTTGCATCTGCAACTCCATCTTATTATTATTTTTTCGTTTTCTTTGCGCTTGCCTTGCTTTAGCTTGATCCTTAAATGTAAACGCGCACGTAAGGCCATAAACATTTTCCAAATTTCCCTGGCATACCTTGTATTTCGGCTGGCCCAATCGAATAGCTGCGCTACGCTTTTCTTTTGGCGAGAGATTGAGTGGCTCGAGGCTAAAGACATATTCGTTAGAGCGAGGCGAGACCGGGGCAAGTCTCTCCAAAATAGCCCTTTCATGCGCTTGATTAGGCACACACACACACTCTCACACACACACGCACACACTCAAGGTCTATTCTATATGACCAACCAGTTGCACAAATTGAAATTAAATGAAAATTTATTGCCACCAGGCACGACTTGCTGTATACCCTAACAGGCAGAACTAACTATGCAAATTAATCGGCAAATAAAACATATTAAATAATGCAACAAAGTAGTTAAATACTCGTAGACTTTTATCGTTTACCTATTTGCTTTTATTATACAGTTTTATTATAAAATCAACAATATAAATTACTGCTATCAGCCTAGAGCGATATTGACTAATTTATAAATAGAAATAAACAATTATTGTAGTGCTGAAAAGAATATTTCAATTAATAATACTAGTAATAAATTGATGCAATAACAATATAATAATTTGTAATAATGCTATATATTTTATTTAAACAAGTTCTCTGTTAGCTTAGTGGCTTTTTCTGTTCATTACCCCTCTCCTACGCCATTAAACACTTTAATTTATTTCAAGTGTTAGTCTTTATCAAACAAAGACCCAACTCTTTAGAACCAACTAAAGTGAGTGTATACAAAGGAAGTATAACAAATCACTCATACGCCACGTGTGCTGTGCTTGGAAATCAAATGAAATCAAAGCGAGAACAAAATGGCTCAGGACATTGCTTTGATGCAAGCCTGGCACATTGTATTGTTAGATAAAGAATACTCACACACACACACATACACACTCTCACACACTCACGCTTTTAAAGTGCAGTGAAGCGTAACGAGCGCAACGACCGTACGCGCAACTTGGCCAAGTTAATACATTGTCTGCGCTATTGACGCTCTGGCTTTCAACGCGTAGTCTATGCTCTGTTCAGCTCCGTTGTCCTGCTGCTGTTGCTGTTTTGTGATTTTGTTATTTTTATTGCAGTTTATAACTTTATGACTGAGCGTGCCATAAATTCGCTTATAGCAGCGAGTAGACTGTCTCCGGCTTCCTGCCTTAAATGTTAATTAAACACACGACTGGCCACTGTCCACGGCGAAGATAAAATAAAACAAAGCTTACTTAATTTGGTATTAAACCATAAAATGGTCCTAGGCCACATATTATTTATGTGGGCAAAAGTATATTGATTATATTTACTTCTGTATGTATTCATTTCATATATTCGCCTGATATACATATTTCTTAAATCAATATTTCATATAACCTTCACACATACAATTTTTCCAAGTGCATTGTCACCAAATTCTCACAAATTTGTTTTATTTTCTGCTTTTCTATGTTTTATTCAACTAGTTCAATATTTTAAATATTTTTTCTTAAGTAAACATATTTTCGTTTTCTGTTTACAGCTTAAATAGAATTTTATTAAATGATATTTGTTTTATTTTATATACCCCAAGACAAGAATTACTTGCGCATCAATTCCATTTATTAAGACGAATTTTTATATGAAATTTGCCAAGTCATTTTGTGATGTTGACTGAAAAGTGGTGCAGCCTTTTGACCTGCCCTTAGATTCTGCTGTATTCTAATACAGCTGAAATTTCCAGCATAACTTTTCTTTTATCTGAGCAGAATGAATCGGTAAATTTCATTAAAAATGTGTAATTGTTTTAAATAAATGCGAGTCAGCTAAATAGATGAATAGAAACTGGTTTTAATTAGTGGCAAAATTATATTTAAATATACCTCTGGGAAATAATTTAGTAACGTTATGAATAAGCTTGCTACCACCAGCGAGTAGACTTCCTCTTCTCTTGGGCTGATAAATTTATTTTACCATATTTTAATATACTCATTTCTCGCATAAAATTTCTCCTAGTGCAATGTCCACTCCGCTACTATAGTGTTTCATTGACCAGTGCCTGAAATTTACTGCACGTCAACGCAACAGATAACAATAAAAATTGTTGCGGAGTTAACTTGGCCAACAAAATCGTGCGGAAATTTTTAACAGCGGCAAAAGTTAGTAAGCCATAAAAAGCGGAACAGGCACGCATGGCATAGTTGACTGTGCTACACACACATACATATACACACAAACTACATGCCACCTATATGTATGTGTGTGTATGCATAGTTAGCTGTGGAACCTGGTTTGGGCTCAGGGAGTACCTGTAGCATACATAAAGTAAAGTAAAGTCTGCATAATTATTTCATGCGCACTGTTTGCCTTGGGATTGGGAATAAGCGAGCGCACAACGTCCTATCCAACTATATATGTGCATAAATCTAAATACATACAGACACGGTGTGTGTGTGTGTGTGTGTGTGTGTGTGTGTGTTTTTTGTGTGCTTAAAGAGTCGGCAGAGACGTGGCAATTATTTAAAGCGGGGTGATGTAGGACTAAGCTGTTCTTATAATCCCAGAAGGTATAAGTACTAATAATAACAAAATAGTTTTTCACTTGTTACTTAAAAGTGTGCAGAATAAATATATACAAAATAAACAAATAGTTTAACTATAAAAAAAAATATACATTTTATATAAAAATAAAAGTAAAGATATAAAGTTGGACTAAGAACATTGCCCTACGCCACTGCCTACACTCAGACCACAGTCGTATCTCTGTGGTTATCTGACTTTACGAGCCGCTTGAGTGTTTGCATTGATGGCTGCTTCTAAAATTTATATACAAAATAATGTTGAATAAAACTGTAACTGTAAGTGGAAACTATTTTCACTACAGAGGGTCCACTTGCAATTGTCTCAGCTGTCTGGCGCTGCCAACGCATCGTTATGCCTGCTGACAGATTTCCATAACCATTTCGGTTGGCTTTCACTCACATTTCACTTGATCAAATCCTTAATCAAATGAAACATATGCATGTGCGAGTATGTAGTTGAATGAGTAGAACAAGCAGAGCAGAAGAAACTGGCAAGAAAACATGCAAATAAAACCAGAGAACGGACAAATATGCTACAAATAATTCCACAGAAATCTGAAATCTCTTCAGTATTTGCATAATTTCTGTCGACATACATGAGCCACGTGTCGTACCCCCTGCTGGCCATGCCTCCTCCGCTGCTCTGGCCAGTAGGTAGCATAATAAAAATACAAGAATGAAAGTAAAATCAAATAAAAGTGGCTGCACATAAAAATAAATTCGCCACAAAAAAAAAAATTGCTTACATCTAGCATTTTTCAAGTAGTCCTCAGCGAAGGCAAATAGTGCGTATGCTGCATACTAGGCTTGAGGATTTTATTGGTCAATCAGACACCGACTAAAATTATATAAATGAGAAAAAATAAAAACAATTGAATTTACGAATTGAGCAAGAGTCATAAAGTAGATATTGGATTGGGAATCGAATTAATTGAAATAAATATAAGAATATTAAAATGTAAAAAATTATTTTGAAATACAATAAAAACGAGTAATAATTCAGTTAGACTTTTTATATAAAAATACGAATTATGTTTAAAGTACATTATTATTTTTTAAACATTTTTATAATATTTAAAAATCTATATAGTAAACAGTACTTGACTTTTCACTCTGGTATCCTCCACCTTTATTTAAAATATTCTTAATTAAAATGTATATACAAGATTTATCTATTTATAATAATACATTATTATTTTATTATTATTTTTTTTATTGCATAATTTTTCCTAATACTGAAAGTAATTTTACTTAATCATACCTTACTATATATACTTTTATTTTTAATATTTTATTATGTTCATACTATTTTTTTTAATATTTACAAAGTGAGCGTTAAACATTTTTGGCTTTACGCTGTATTATCTGCCTTTTATTGTTTAAATATAAATAACAGTTTACATAATATTTCTTCTGTTTATTTTCTTGTGGAATTTTATGCTTTCCGTTGCTTCAGATATATTTGGGATTTTCGGAAAGCCCCAGGGGGAAATGCAAATCACAAGCCGATGAAGGGAGCCAGAGCGCTGCTGGCTTAACAGTTGAAGCGCGGCGGCACTCACCAAAATTGCCGAATGTTGCAACTGTAACTGCAGCAGCAGCAGCAGCAGCGAATTGAGCATTGTGCAATGAAATGACAGCAAAGACAGCGACAAGAGAGGCTGAGAGGCAGAGGAGAGTGGCGGGCAGGAAGTGGGCAAAATGGATAAAAGCAAACAAGGACACACGGCAACAGTTTGTTTGTTAAAGTGTTGAAAGCGCGACGCAATGCACGCCGGGGGAAGTTGGGCAAGGGTGAGCAGAGGAGCAGAGGAGCGGCACAGTTATAGTTACAGCTACACAGTTACAGCTACACAGTTACAGCTACAGCTGCAGATACAGATGGCACGGGTATGTTTGCATAGCAGATGAGCAACAATTGCTGTTGCTGTGGGGGCGTTGTGACTGGAGGGGTGTGGCAGTTTAAATATTTAGGCAGCACTTACACTGAATGCCAGCAACAGCAACTACAACACTGACAACGGGCATAAAGTGAAGCCAATGAAATTAACTCAAAAGGATCAAATTCATTGTCGCAAGGACACATCGAACTGAGCCCTGGCTAATTCAGGGCAATATATTTTGTGGCTGTTGTAGGCCTGGCAGATAAGGCGGGGAAACTCCCTCGACTGAGGCAAAGATGCCACAAAAGAACAAGCAGTCTGTGCGTGTGTGTGTGTGTGTGTGTGTACTGTGCCTGGCCGGGTGCTCATGCGGAAACGGAAGTGACAGTGTATGAAAAAGATGGACGGCAGCTCAAACAGCAAAATGTGTAGCAAGTGGCGTGGGGTGTGCGAGTGTGTGTGGTGTGTGGGTGTGCGGGTGTGCGTGTGTAGCTGTAAATGGCAATGCGAAAAGGCGCATGAATATGAAACGTACTTGGTATAAATCGTAACAGCTTTTTATCGTTATCGTTATCGTCATCGCTGCCGCCGACAAACGAACTGACAAAACCATATGCATAAATATCTAAATAAACATCTGGGTGCTATGTTGGAGCTTATAAAACACGTGATGAAAAATTTATGAACTTGCGATAATATTAAACTTATTATGTTAATATTGAGATAAGCCAAGCTGCCATTTAGCATAGGATGCGGATGATGGGCCATAAGTGTTGGCAGGGTATTTTTAACGTTTGTTAAATTCGTTTTTGTTTAACACTAAATTCTAATTGACAAATGGAGAGTCTTCTTTAGGTCTGTTAAGTAAATGAAAATGCTTTAGTAAATTTGAATTTTATGTGCATTCATTCCACTCTGCAATTAACCAAGACTTAAGTCGAGTATCTACTTGTCACTTTGTCGCATTGTAATTGTGTTGAAGCTCCTAATTGTGGTTTATGCCTTGCGTTAGTGGAATCTTTCCAGCGCTGATTTATATGCGGCATTCAGGACTACCCCTATTATGCTGGGCGCCTTCTATCTGTGGGAGCATTTATCTTGTGGCAGGTCAAGGCTTCATTGACTCTCTCTGAAGTCACCGTCGAAGGTCTCCCAAGGAAGGTCTAGAGATATCGTATACCATTGCACACATTTAGGGCGTGTTTGGCGATTTTATTACGCAACAGCTTTCAATTGGCAGAGGACATAGACATAAGCCAAAGCCAAGCTAGTATTTTATCCTCTACTCGTACTACTATTTCGGCTCTGTTCCCTGCCATCTGCTATGCTATTATTTATATTGTGTTAAGCACTTTGGCACATCCTAATGCGTAGTGTGTTGTTTCCGCCTCAACAGAAGCTACACCCACTGGTGCCTGCCCTCAGTCCTCACTTTCAGCAGCAGCAGCACGAGTTGGCTTTAAAGGTAGCGCTGCCACAGCTTGGGGCAGTCACATGTTGCGGTTTTTAGGTGAGCTCACAGGAAACGGCAACTGGCGACTGGCGAGTGGCGAATGGCGAATGGCGAATGGCAAGGACAGTGCAACGTGCTACCTTTCTAATAGCCACAAAATGTGGCACGTGAAAGCTGCAAATTGCCACTAATAGAGTGCAAACTGCTTTCAAAGCAAAGCGTCGCAGCAGCAAACGAACGTGAAATGTGGAGAATTTCTTGTAGTTTTAGCGGGAAATGGCAACAAACGTGCCATGTGCTATTCAAATTAGAGAAGTGCATAGATTGAACCTGCAACACTCTAGAGATTTTAGTTGCAAGAAATGCTGCAAGCTGATACAGAACAGTCGAATTATTACAGAAGCAAATCTATCCGAATTACATTAACAATTATTAACTTTTATAGCATACTTTTAGGCATATGTCGCATACTTTTAAGCAAGATCATATTATAGCTTAACTCGACAGTGACTCTCAACTTTACCCGCTGAGAATATTTTTGTGAATTTGAGGGGATATCAAAAATCAGACATAAACTTGACCTGCTTATGAAATAAATTAACCTAACAGAGAAAGAATTGACCTTCTATCTCTTATAGTTTTCGAGATCTCAGTGTTCAGACAGACAGACAAACGGACAGACAGGGCTATATCGACTTAGCACGTCGTCCTGTTCAAGAATATATATAATTTGAGGGGTTTGCCACTCCTCCTTCTACCAATACTGGGTCGAAAAATCTGTAATAAATCTGTATACATATTAAATATAAAGGCTGCCAATCAATATAATCAAATCAAGCGAGAGGCTTCGATTGTTTTGACTGACTTTAGAACAGTAAGCACCTTTAAATTCCCAGGCACTTTCAACTGTCACAAACGTGAGCATAGAACCGAGAGCCCCTAGATCAAATGAAATCTAAATAAATGCCTGTCAAATGGCTGCTCAGAAATGGGGTTTTTACTCTAGCATAAGCTGAGAATGCGCCTAAAGGCATTGTGGGATATACACACGTTTATCCTCTCTACACATACATACGATATGTGTACATGGTGGCTGTCCAAGGAATTTGTATTAAAATGTCTGCGAGGAGACGAGCCAAGAAATATTTGGGCAGCCCAAAAAACTATTTGCTTTCAGCAGAAGTTGGCAGTAGCTCTTTGAATGCAGCAGATATATCCATTATATAAGCCGAGCAGCTGCTATAGTTTTCAGCGCTAGCCACAATAAAGCAGAGGCATTTGCCCTTTAATATGTGTGTGGGTGTCAAATGTGAGAGTGTGTGTGTGTGTGTGTGGGTGGGTGCTAGCAAAACAATTTCACAAGAATTTTACAGCTGAGCGCGCGCTCAGTCGGTAGAGGGGGGGAGATTGATAACGGGGAATGTGCCAAAACTGGCGAAAATAAATTCAATTTCAGTCACGGCTAATTGTGCTAACCTCTCACAGACAGACAGACAGACAGACAGACGGACGGACAGCCCAGACCGACAGCAACAAGTGAATCACCCCCGCTCCACTTCCTGTTCACATTGAAAATGATTAAATTTGACAGCGACTGTCAAATGTCAAGTGGGCTGCAGTTTCAGTTAATCGTTTCAGTGCTCAGGTCAGTCAATTAGTCAGCCGACAACGTAACGTAATCTAATAGAACGTAACAGCTGGGATAGCGTAACTCTTAAGTATTCAAGGCACGTGTGGTGAGTTCAGCGATTCCCCTGCTTCATTTCGCATGCGAATTTCCCCTTTGAAGGTTAAAGTTCAGTTGAAAGGGAATGCTCTTATAGCTTTCACCTGAGCTCGACTGGGCACGACTCTATCCAGACGGGAGTACGAGTTTGTTATCATTTACTATCTGGGAAATAAGAGATATTCCTTGAAGAGAATCGCCTTGACAATGCAAGAGAGTAAAGCTCGTAAAAGCTCACTGTAAATGTTAACTAAACGAGAGCTTTTGCCATAGCTGAAACCAGCTGTTATACAAAGCTTTTAAGCATAGCCAAGTACCGTATAACTGTGAAGCTTTTATTTGTGTTCTCACATATGTACTAGTTCACAATAGTTAGTAAGCTTATATAATGGTTATAAACTCGGGATTCATAAATGAGAAACCAATAAAGTCATTTTGATCTAAATTCATCATGAACAGCTTGTCCGTGGGCGTCAAATCCGTTTTCTCTTTGGTGAAGGCCTCATCGAAATTGCTTATATCCTTGCGATGTTTCTGTCAGTAAAGAAGTACAATAATGTATTCAAAAATCAGATGAAGTTACTTAAGATTAAGGTACTTACCACCCTGGGCACTATGGGTGGTTCCATTTCGCAAGCCTCGGCCTTATCCCAGTCAATCAGACGGAAGAATGGATGTGTTGTAATCTCCTGCCGGGCATAACGACCCGCACCCAATCGATTGTTGGGTTTCTTAGCCAAAAACTGAAGGAATTACATAATTTTAAATATCTTTAGACCCTGTACTTAAGTTTGTGCAATTGATATTTGTGTGTTACGGGCAGAAGGAGGCGTGGCAGACCCCACAAAGTATATATATTATTGATAAGGCCGGCGAGCTGAGTCGATATCTGTCTGTCTGTCTGTCTGTATGAACACCTAGATCTCGGAATCTATAAGAGCTAGAGACTTAATTTTTTTTTTTTGTTAGGTTCGTGTATTGCATAGGCAGCTCATGTTGATGTCTAATGTTCGATACATCATCCCCCTCTCCTTTGCTTTGCATAAAGTTTGAGATGCATTGAATGTATGGCACAATTTTCAGCCCAATCGGATAATAAACACCGAGGATATTGGACAATCAATGTTAATAACGCGTGTTTGATAAGAGGCTTGGTAACATTCATAAAAGTTGAGTTATCATGTTTAAATTTACTTACTCTAGTCTACACTGAAACTAATTCAATTAAATTAAGCTATTTAAAGCAAACTTTAAAATTTTGTATTTGCTATAATCGCAAGAGTAAGAGCAATAGTAAAAATTAAAAACTGGCTTACAATGGTAAACAAAAGTATTCAAGTAAATATAAAATATTAAATCAATATTGAAATTTTTCTGTGTACTTGTTGAGTATTCCTACTATAGATAAGTAATCGCAATTTGTCAAGATATAAACTTTTGCTGGCTTTAAATAGAGAAAGATTTAAGTAGGGTCTCTTAGTAACTGGTCTTCGTTCGGTGGTGTCACACGTGAGAGTGGACCTCATCATGTCTTTGGGATCTATATTGCTTACTTTACTGATAGCCATAGTGGGCTATATGTTTCTGAGTACTATAACAAGTTTAATGGAACAGGTCCCTTTGCTGGACTATATTGTTTCCCACATCCTCGTTGTCCCTCCGTCTATATGAACACCGAGATCTCGGAAACTATAAGAGCTAGAGACGTAATTTTTTTTGATTCGTGTATTTATTGTCGTCTCATCCCCCTCCTTCTTCAAATATGCTGATGCTGTTAGCGATATCCAAGGCAAAACAAAGTACAGGGTCTCCTACTGTCGGTTGCGTCCGACTGTAGCTTTTCGGGCTTCTTTATCATTATTTTAGTTTCTTCACTCACGCTGGTAATAATATCCATGGCCTCCTGGGAGAAGTGCTTTGGAAAAACTGCTTTCTTTTCTTTGATATTGCGGAAAATGGTGCTCTCGTCGTCGCCTTCGAACGGCGCCTGACCAGCGAGCAGTTCATAGAGCAGCACGCCGTAGGACCACCAGTCCGCCGTGGTCGAATAGGGATCATAGCTGACAATCTGCAAGCATAGTTAGTTATACGATATGCACAACTATCGGCTGCAACTATCGGCTATACTTCTGGTGCCATGTAGTTGGGTGTGCCGCAGAAGGTGCGCGTGGTGTGGCGATCGGTGACACCCTCTTTGCTCAGACCAAAGTCCACCAGCTTCACATGTCCATCACCATCGAGCAAGATATTATCGAGTTTCAGATCGCGATAGATAATGTCGTGTTCATGCAGAAAGAACAAGGCAATGGCCACCTCCACGGCATAGAAACTGAGTAAAAATCGTTTAGATTATATCGTTTTCATTGGGAATGTAAGGAGCCCAACTCACGTGGCCACAGACTCCTTGAAGCGTCCGTACTGCTGCATGTGGTACATCAGATCGCCGCCCTTGCAATACTCCATGACAAAGAACAAGCGGTCCATGGTCTGGAAACAGGAGTGCATGGCGACCAGGAAGGGTGGACGACCCGATAGGGTGAGTATGCGTTTCTCATTCAATGGCAGCTCCATGTCATCCGTTTGTATGATGACATCCTTGCGGAGAACCTTTACAGCGTATAGCTCATCCGTACCTCTGCGTTCGGCCAGTAGCACTTTGCCAAACGAACCCTTGCCAATGGTCTTGACAAAGTTGAAGTCGGCCGCGCGAATCATGTCCCGTTTGCTCATGTTGTGTGGCATGTCCTTGTTGTCCATGCGTCGCTTTTCATTGGGCCGACGCTCGTGCTGCACCTCATCCCGAAGCCGTGCCATGTCATTGATGACATCCACACAGGGTATATTGTAGTGCTCACCCTCGGCCTGGGACAGAAACTTGTACCAGCCATCGATGGGCTCCTTCTGCAGCTCGTCCAGACTGAACGAGAACGAGCCCATGAAATCGTTGCGAGACGTGCGATCCCAATCCCAGATCTCGATCAGCAAACGCTTGTCCCTGTCCTGGGGCTGTAGTTCGCTGTGGAAGGAAACCAAGAGTTAGACGCGGTTCCTTGTCCTTAAGGATCCTTATACCTACAATGTGAGTGTCTCATTGAAAACCGGATTGAGGTTCTTCTGTATGGTCTTGGTCTTCTTCTTGGTGCGTCCCGAGCGGTCCGGATGCATCTGCACTGCCACATAGGGATCGCTGAAGCCATTGGTGTCCATGGGTATAAGATTGGCAGCCTCCTTGACTAAGATGGGGATTGGCAGGAAGTAATAGAAGTTGTTGCTCAGCTGATTTACTCACTGTCCACCTTCAGGTTATTCCCTTTGAGCTCGACATAGAGCAGCAGCTTGCCACGCACCTCACTGATGTCCGTGCCACACATGGGCGGCACCTTCTCCTGGCAATTATGATGCACATTCAAGTTGCAGTCTGTCAAGGATTAAGGTCAGATTATTTATTTATTCTCTTATTCCCCTATCCGACTTACTGTCGCACTTGACACCCTGATGGGCCACGCCATGCAACAGCATGCCACACTCATCGCAGAAGGTGGGCGTGGTGTAGGTTGTGGAGGTCCAGGTGTGCTTCACCTTGGCACAATCGGCATCAAAGTCCGTATCGATGCCTGGACACTTGAACACAACAAACTTGCAGCACTTCTGATGTATATTAAAGCGGCATTCTGTGCATAGAGAAGAACTTAATGTGTGTTGGCAAGTGTGGAACTATAGAACCTACCCTCGCACTGAAAACCTTGCTTGCCAAAGCCCCTGAAAGAAATACAGAGAGAAAGTGAAAGCAGCAGGAAAAGAAGCAGAGTGAAATGTAGAAAGAACGTGCCGCAAAACGTGTCAAGTTACATCGTGCTAATTAAATTAGCCGACGCAATGCAATGCGACGAAAAAATTTCAAAAATGCAGAGAGAGAAATGCAAAGCGCAGTACTTTCTATGCGGCATATTAAATACACTACATTTTATGTTTAATAATATTAGAAAAGAATAGGATTCATGATTCGTGAAGATAATTAGTGACTGTTGTTCGAAGGATAGAGGGAGCAAGCTAATAGCAAATCAATGATTAGTTTCAAATAAAATCCTTTATTATCCTGCATTACTAAATTTCATTTTCGATCTGTTAATAATTTAATTTAATTTTTTAAATTTTTTATTAATTATTGTTTTATCTTTATTTGTTTTCTGCCTTTAGTTGACATCAAATTAAAAAAATAAAATCAAATATGCAAGATTATAATACCGCATTGCAATGTTTTAGTATTCATTTAAATTTGTAAATCTCAGATTTATATTTATGTTTATAATTACATTTGCATTCTAATTTTAAAGTAATTTCATTATTTAATTTTAATTTGCATTATAATTTTCATTTCAAATTTCTTTGTCGAATAAATACAAAAAAATATTGGCTTTATTATTGATTTAGTTGTTAATTATAAATTTCTTTAATTTATACATGAATCACTTTTCTTTAATTTCTTTTATTTATTTTATTTGACAATATTTATATAAACTATTTTTTTATACTCATTTATTGATTTAAATTATTCAATGTTCCAGTACCAAATTGTAGATCTTTACACTAGAAATAAGTACAGTTATTATTATTATTTTCTTGTCTGTAATAAATTTTCTTTATTTTCTTAAATTTATTTTCATTTGAGCACTGATAAATGAATTAGCTTTTATTTTATATAGTTCCAATACCATACGGCAGTACGTTATACCAGTTAGTATTACCCGGGTTGGTCATGTACATACTCTCTCCGTATAATTGATACACATTCTGCTGTATAGTAGTACACAATAAAAGCAGCATACTCCATTACATGTACTGCCATTACTCACATTCAACACATTCACACAAATCGTGACAGAGCTACAATGCCCTACACAAGATTAGGGAAAACCGCAAGAACCATAACTCACACAGCACTCAGTGGTTACCTTCGCTCCCACTTACCAGATGAAGTCCTTGCAGTGGCCACAGTAAGTGGGTTGCTTAAAGAAACGCACCGCAAACCGGTGTCCGTTTACAATCTCGAGTCCTTTGCGCTTCATGGCGCCCTTACGCAAACGATTCTTCATGTAGTTGACTATGTTCGATTCTCCTGTGATTTCCTGCAGATTCAGTGGCGCCTTACCAGCAGGACCAGTGGCCTTAGCAGCGCCACCAGCAGGACCTGCTGCGGTTGCTGTGGGCAGCACTGTGGCGCCGGGTGTGGCAACTGCAGCAGCAGCCATTGCACAGCAAAAAGGATTACCGAATAGAAACTAGTGTGGAGCAAGTGAGCAACCGAGGAACACCACGTTGTGGCAAGTGCGACTGACAAGCAACTGACCCACGGCAAGCGCTAGTCAAGTGCCGTTAGACACAAGAAGCCAACTAAGTGAAGCCAGACAGTTGCAGCCACAGCACTTTTTAAGCTTCCCTCCTACGGCTAGAGGTCAGGCAAATACAAATAGGTTATTTGCATTATTTTATTTTATGGTTTATTTAAATTTTTTCTATTTTTATATCATTTATTTTTTGAATATTTTGTTACATTTTGATCTATTTTATTTTTTTAAGTTTATATACATATATACTTATTAGTCCTTTATTTACTGCATTTCTAATTATAATTAATTATATTTCTTCTATTTATTTACATGATTCTTTTAGTTATAATAAATATTTATATATATTTGTTAAAACTTTTCATTTAAAACTTTAGCTAAATAATAATTGTACATTCAGTTACAATAATATTTTAAGAAGTAAAGATTCCAATTCGATAATTTTTGATATTTATTTAACTATACTTTATATTTATTTATTTATTTATTTGTCGACTAAATTTCAATTATTTTAACTATATCTTATATTTTATTACAATATTTAGGTTGTATTATATTTTTACATATTTTTTTATTAAATTAAAATTTAAATAATAGTGTTATAAAATTTCCAAATTCATATAAAGAGTTATGCAAACATTTTTCATTTCTATCATTTACTGAACTGTGTATTATTTATGTAATGTGCAAATATAAATAATCACTTTATTTACTTTAATTTATTATTATTGTATTTTTTTTTATTATTATTTCAAGTTATTGTTGCTAATTTCCAACTGCATTTCACCTTCCATTTACTAATATGTATTTATAAGTTTTTAAATCTCACATCTCTTATTTTTGTCTGTTCTAAATTTATAATTGGCCAACGGTAAATGCGAATGTTTGTAGTCTGTTAAGGGTAAACAATTTGGGTAAGGTCAGGATGGTCGAGCGAGGGTTGAGTCTGGCCTGTAGCTGCTGCTAGCATCATTGCAATGCGACAATCACTGAAGTCAGCGCCATGTGTGCCACATGTTGTCTATGTGGGTGAATGTAGGTGTGTGACTGTGTGTGTGTGTGTGCTTGATTGTGTGTGCAGCTGATGACGTCAATGGCTGTCTGTGAAATGGGCACGTCAACAAACTTGGACAATGCCAAAGACAATGTGCTACAGCCAGAAGACTGTCTGTACCCAAAAAGGGGGCTGGCTTAATGTGAGTATAAAGTATACATATATCTGTTTATATGCATACGTGTATATGTGTATATATTTGCGGATATAAGCCAAGACAATGCCAATTATTGTTATGTCAATTTTTGATTAATTTACGCGCGTTTCAACTCGAGCAAATTGCACGTGGCGTATGATTGATATGGGGTACATGGCTCATGCTTAAAGCCTTAAGAAAAACCATTGACCTTAGCCAGTGTATGTATTGGTTTGTGTGTGTGTGGTTTATTTTTATACACATTTAGTGTGAGTGTGAGTGTGTGTGCAACGAGCTGTGCAGCCTAAAAATAGAAATTGAAACGCAAGAACGCAACAAAAACCAAATTGAGCACAAAGTGCAAAAAGTTTTTAAGGACACACCACAACGAAATATGAGAGACACACCAATGTATCTATACGAATGTATGTGTGTGTGTGTGAGTGAGTGAGTGGATATCTTACGAAGGACACACACAGCAAACAAGCAAACAGAAGGCAGAGGCAGGCAAACAAACCGAAACTGCAGGTTGCACACAGCTCGTGACGTAGGCGAAACGGACCGTGCAACACGCCTCGCATTAGAGATGGCAACGTGAGCTGCAGTTTATGTATTTGAATTGCAGAAATAGCTGTATTCATTTGTATCTTATAGATACTTGTGTATCCGTCCATATATAGTACTAATATACACCGATACACAACTTGGTGAATAGAGTCGAAGTCGAGCTCGAGTCGAAGTCTTTGGTTAATGCTTGTTAGTTAATATTATGTCAGTATATTTCTATCAAACGTTTTATATAAAGAAACAGGCTGATAGCACAATCGAAGTCATGTGACACAACCTTCACTATTGCTCGGTTAAGAGAAATGCTCATCGCTAGTTTTAGTGTTGAATAATGCCGAAAGTAAATTCAGTAATCGCGAATATAGAGTAAAGTTCAATCCATTTTTCAATTTATCATATTACAATAAGTAAATAAAATGAACTACTTTTTCAACTTGTACTCTAACCTTTAACTGTGACTCGCTTATTCTGCACGCTCTCATCTCTAGCTGAAATTCATAGCTGGAAAATCATTTAAGCGGAAATGGCAGCGTTGTCAGCGAGTTGTAAAAACGCCGCGAGACAATGGCAAATGTCATTAGATGCGCCCCGACTAGTTTCATAAGAGTATCCGCCGTACCGTGCCGTATACCCTCTCCCCCCACCCACGTTTAGCAGTGAAGTGCACTTCGACAAATGCTCGACAAACAAGCGAAAGCTCAGCAGCAACTGAGCCAGCTGGAACACACACACCTGAGCACAGTGCGTGGCGGACAGACAGACGGACGGACGGATATGTGAGGACGAACGAATAGACAGGCAGCAGGCAAATAGATTTTGCTATTTGACTGCTGCTGCTGTTGTTGTTGCTTTAGTTATTGTTGCTATTGCAAGTTGCTTTCAATTTACGTCATCATTTCCATGGCGTCGACCAGTTGTTGTTGTTGTAGCTTGCAAATTGTTTTTGCATGTGTGCCAAAGCAGGGCATGAGAGAGAGAGAGGCGCCTGGCGCTCTCACTTTCTGTATAACAGTTGTGTGTGTGTGTGTGTGTGTGTGTGTGTTTTTCTCTCTTTAGCTTGTCTTCCAGTCATTGCATTTGCGTGATGTTGTCTTTGCTTTCGTTTGCATTTGTTTGGTCATTTGGCAATTTGTGTTTCGCTGTTTGCTGTTGACCTGCGCCCTTCACACCTATTGATCTGCACTGTCTCCATAGGTGTGTTGGTGTGTGTGTGTGTCGTACACTCACTCCATCGTCCATCGTGTTGTGCCTAAGTGATCCCGCAACGTGCTGATCATGTTGCGAGCACTGGCAACATGTTGCTGGGCCCTTAGCATGTTGCTAGAGCTACTGTGGCGCCAGCTAGCGGCAATTGTGTTGTACTACTCTACTTCTCTTTATTTATTTACCTATTATTTGCATTTATTTTTATACAAATGTAATTTTAGCTACCAATTGCGAACACCATCGAACGCCTGCCAATCTGTGTCGTGCCATAAATTCTAATAAAAAGCCGCAACAGCAATTAGCACAGTCCACAATTCCAACGATTATAACGAATAAATTAACAAGCGCTCGTAAAATTGAATTGTACCAATTGGCCAACTACAAAACCGCAACAGCAATTGGCCAAGTCCGAAAGTGTCGCAAATGTCCCAACTGCGACAATGTAAATGTTCCCCCAGCCTGTGATTTGTTTATACACAAATACACACACGCACACACAGCTGAACAAATATGATGACGTTTTGTTTACGAGAGAGCCAGCGTATGTGTAAACAAGAGCGAAACTGTTCTACTGTCATACCGAATTGCCGGCTAACCGTATAATAGTGTGGCGTCTGGCGTCGGCGTCTGCGCTGTCGAGCCACAGGCTGGAAGGCAGCAGTAGCAGTCCCTGCAGCCGCAGTCGAGCAGCAGTCGACAGTCGACCGTTGGCAGTCGTAAGCGCATGTTGCCAACGGATGTCCGCACGTCTATCGCTGCTGCTGAGACAGAGCCGTGCAGTTCGTGATTCGTGAGTTGAGGGCGCGCGCGAATAAAGGTCAATTAGTGAAATATACATTTCGCATTTGTCAGCGCCGCACAGCTTGACAATGGACACACGAAGTGCGTGTTCGCACCGTCATTCAATTAGGCAGCACAAAGCATAATGAAAAGCACCAGAAGTGAAACAGAAATGGCGAATGGAGGAAGGCGAAAGTCAAATGTAAAAGAGGGCAAAGTGAAACGCGTGCTGCAAAAATAAACAACCTGCACTGGAAAGCCAATGAGAAGACTACCCCCCGCCCACCCCTTCCCCACTTAGATTGTGTTTGCCAAATGAAGGAGCAGAGCATAACACAGACAGACTGGAAGTGCGTGCTCACACACACACACACACACACACACACACACACACACACACAGGCACTCTGTTATAGAGACAGTCAGACACGCAGCTTCCAGTTTGGTTGCGTGGGCAACGGCGTTGCTTCAGTGCGACATTCAACGTTCTGCGTTGGCCACCAACGCACGTGGCCCACGGGCAAACAACACACTCTCTCTCCCACGCTCTCTTCCTCTCTCTCTGAACGCAGCGTGTAATCAGCGACAGTTGTGATTTGTGCATGTGTGTGCGAGTGTGCGTGTGTGCGTGTTTGTGCGATTTATAATTGAAATTAATGTGCGAGTCTTCGCCTTGTAATTTGCAGCTGGCTTAAGCCCAAGCATAAATTTATCTGGCATATAATGATAAGATAAGAGGCAAGTGTGTCCCACAGACCAGTCAAGGAGTATTTTAAGCCAAAATTACAAGTTTCAAGGCAATCAGCTCTCTCCTCATTAAAACTAGATTATAGTAGCAATTGTTGCCATATGAATTGCAGTAAAGTTATGAAGAATTAGAAATACATTCATTATTTTATTATTTACATTAATTGTTATTTCTGTTATTACTGTTTTTTTTATTATTGTATTATAATTATAATTAATTAATTTATATCAATTATTTATTTTAAATTTATTTATTTAACGCCAACTAATTGGCAGCAGAAAAATAAATCAAATTAAATTAAAATACTTAAATAAAATATAAATTTTAAATTAAATATTAAAAGTTTAAGCTAACAATTAAAAAGTAAAATAAACAAATATGAATTATAAAGAAACAGAAATAAATGTCATATTGTATTATTAATACATATTTTCCTTCTATTTCTCTTTCCTTTCCTTTGCTATTATTACCTTAGTATTTTTATTATTTGTTTAAGTAACCATTTTAATTATTCAGTTAGTTTTATTAAGTCACAAACTATGCAGAATATTCCATAACATTTAAAAATGTGTAAAGTAATAAAAAAATATTAGAGTCGTATCTTTTTTATTTACGATATAATCAAAAAACTCGGAAAGCTACAGTCGGCTTCAACCGACAGTAGGAGACCCTGTACTTTCCTTTGCACACACACACACTAACATACACTCCCACATGCACACATAGCGCAAAGTCACACGCAACCACACATACGCTCGCGCTGCTCCCCCCTTACCTAGTACAAGGAATTGAATCTTGAATATCTCCGGTGTTTATTATCCGATTGGGCCGAAATTCACAGAACAGATAAAGATTATCATAAGCAGTGGCAGTTTTTCGCGGTTTTTGGGGGAGGGGGGGGAGGTATCAAAAATCTAAAACAAACTTGATCTGCTTGCGCTATAGGGGCATCTAACTGCCAAATATGATGTCTCTAGCTCTTACAGTTTCCGAGATCTAGGTGTTCATACGGACGGACAGACAGACAGACGGACAGACGGACAGACAGACGGACAGACGGACATGGCTAGATCGACTCAGCTCGTCGTCCTGATCAAGAATATATATACTTTGTGGGGTCTGCCACGCCTCCTTCTGCCTGTTACATACATTTCGGGCTTGCACAATCTTAATAGACCCTTTTGTACTTTTTTAAAGTACAGGGTCTAAAAAACATAGCGCAAAGTCAAACGCAACCACACATACGCTCGCGCTGCTCCCCCCTTACCTAGTACAAGGAATTGAATCTTGAATATCTCCGGTGTTTATTATCCGATTGGGCCGAAATTCACAGAACAGATAAAGATTATCATAAGATTATTGTATGCCAAAACACAAGTTTTTATGTTTAAAATTGTGGGTGTGGCAGTTTTTCGCGGTTTTTGGGGGAGGGGGGGGAGGTATCAAAAATCTAAAACAAACTTGATCTGCTTGCGCTATAGGGGCATCTAACTGCCAAATATGATGTCTCTAGCTCTTACAGTTTCCGAGATCTAGGTGTTCATACGGACGGACAGACGGACTGACGGACAGACAGACGGACAGACGGACAGACAGACGGACAGACAGACGGACAGACGGACATGGCTAGATCGACTCAGCTCGTCGTCCTGATCAAGAATATATATACTTTGTGGGGTCTGCCACGCCTCCTTCTGCCTGTTACATACATTTCGGGCTTGCACAATCTTAATAGACCCTTTGTACTTTTTTAAAGTACAGGGTCTAAAAATAGTTACAACTATAAATATCTTAGGGTCCAAATCCACGCCGGGTTAAGGAGTCGAATTAGATATATAGCTGACTTATTTTGAATTGTATTTTAAATGTAATATCAATAAAGTATGTTGATTTGATTGCGAATTCGTTAGCCAGAACAACACACGGCTCAGTATCTCCTGTGTCGTCGTCCAAGGAAAACAAACAGAAACAAGTGTTTGACATAGCTTAGTGTGATTTTCTCCCCTCCCGGGGGGATCAAGCACTTAGGAGCGCACTCAAATTCAAGAGGATTGCAATCACAGTGATGAGTCTCATGATAAATGTCTTTCGCTTGCGACGAAACTGATATTGAAATTGATATCGAATCCGTAGCGTAATGGAAAAACATGATTTAAATGTGTGAATTGTGCAATGCGAGTGAAAATAAATGGACACTGAATACCGAGTCGATTGCCAGAGAACTACTTACAACTGCTCCAGTTATAATTCCCACTTTCTCATTTTGATTCCCTTCGAGCAGGCTACAAAATGTGCAGGTCGTGTTGTGATTACATAAGCATTATTATGAGACGCTCCCCAGTCTAACGGGACTCGATGATGTTTTAAACCAGCAAAGCAATAATTCAACACTCGCCAAGTCCCACAATACAACAAGAGTAACCCAAAAAAATAAAAAGAAAAACGAAAACGAAAACCAACAAAAAACGGCTCAATCAAGTATTCAAAAAGCGATTCGTAGCCCTCGCCCTCGCCCTCGCCATGCCCTTTGGACGCAAGTCACCGCTGGAGGCGTTGGCTCTGCCCGGCGTTATGCTCGCCTATAAGTACAGCCAGTTCCGGCAGAGGCGACGTGAGGCAGCCAGTCGCCGGGTCACCGAGCGTGAGCTCTCGGCGCTGCATCATAAAATCGTAAGTAAATCCCAATGCCTAAAAGTATGCAATACACTGGCAGAAACAATTGTGGGCAAAATGTATTTTAAAGTATAAAAATCAGTCTCTAATGGTGGGTAATAAATTGCTTTAAAATACATCAAATATAACATAGATAAAGAAATGTTAAATTAGATTGCCCAATGCCTAAAAGTATGCAATACAATGGCACAAAGGGATTGTGGACAAAATGTATTTTAAAGTATAAAAAGCAGTCGATAATGATGGGAAATAAATTAATTTAAAATAAATATAAATACACTTTTAATGAAATAAAATGTAGATAAAGAAATATGAAATGAATATATATATATTTTAAAGTCTAAATAGCAGTCTCTAATGGTGGGTAATAATCAAATAAAATATAGATAAAGAAATATTAAATTAGATTGGGTTATAATCGAAGTTATGACCGCAGGAATAAAACCTTACTTATTCCATCCCATCTTATGGGGGTTCTCTGCTTCCGTTTCACAGTATCATTTGCTGCTATATGAGATATATACATATATTTCTCTTAGCAGCTCACGAAAATTTCATTAAATATTTTTTATTACATGGCAGTAGTTTTTATGTTTTTGAAGTGTAGAGTCGCCTTTTATGTTCGGGCACATAAAACTTGCAATAAAAAACGAAGCCGTAGACCAAGTAGCCGTAGGCTGAGGTCGCGTTTTGTTGCTTTTATCAAAGCTGCAGGCATCATTAGCTACAGCTACACCAATAACAAAAACAACGATGAGAGAAACAGCAGAAAGCAGCAAAGCATTTAAGTGGCACTGTCGCTGCTTCTGCCTCTGCCGCTGCCTCTGCCGCTGCCTCTGCTGCTGTTTATGTTGCTAATGCTGTTGTTCCTTTGACATTTTAAAGTGCTTCCCGTTGTTTATTCTCTCTGCTTTTTTCTCCTTCTTTCTACTTGCTCACTGTTTATTTTGGTCTCGCATTTAAGTTTGGCAAATAGTTCGTAAAAAATACGAGCAGGCATAAGCCAAAGGTGAGTTTTTGCCCTCCCCTAAAAGTAGGCTATAAAAACGTGTGGTATTTCATATGTGGCCCTTTTCCTCTATATCCATGTGTATGTGTGTGTGTGTGTGTGTGGACATAGTTGTATGCGTGTGGATGTGTGAAAGTGTGAAATTATTTGCATTTTAAGTGCGCATTGCAAACAGCAAGGGTTATTTCAAATGTCACAAATGTTTGCAACTTGACAAAAGTTTTACAAATATTTTGAAAGAAGTGTTTAATATAAAGACTGCATAGTAGGCTCAACTGGGTCACAGCATAATTTATGGCACTTCTTAACAGTCATTTAAGCTGTTTTGTTTTGTTTATTATCAAAGTTTTTGGGAATTTAGCTTGCCTTGGGCATATTTTTAACTGTTATTCTTCGGGGACAGCAGAATGTTTGCTCTAACTACTGCGGGAAATATGGTGTGTTTCTTTTATTGAATTTTATTATAGCACTTTTTACAAATTTATTAATAATTGAGTTGAAAGTTGTAGGTACACAGCGGTGTTAATGAAAACTTTGGACGGTAGTAAACTTTTTAAATAAATAATTTATACAACAATTATGGATTTTAAGTATTTGTGGCATCAAATAAATTATAAAATAATTATGGAATTAATTGTAGTCCTAAAGATGACTTTAAGATTGTATAAAATACTGTAAGAACTTTAGTAATTTTTACAGTAAATAAAATATAAAATATTTATGGAGTTAAAGATATGTTGTGGCATCTTTAGGCCCTTAGCGTAAGCTTGGTTTCTAAATATAAATATGAAGCATACTTTTAAGCATAATCATAATTTCTGATATATTTGATGTGTAGAATAATTTTAGAGGAGCCTGGACATAATTTTTGCCACTGCATTTGCAGTCAATAAAACAACTGCAATCTCGTCTGTTTACTTTATAACGTTTATTAAAAAAATATTTCAAGTAAATTGTATATAAAGGAATCGTAAATCTGTTTTTAACCCATAAATTCTAATAAATTCTCATCAGCATTATTTTAAAGTTCTAGTTCTAGTACTTTTGAGTACAACACTCCTTCAACTACTGCTGCGTTTTCTGCCCTCCTATTTACTCTTATTTGTCGCTCATTTTTTGCACTTCCCTTGGGCTTCTTATCAGCAAGTACACGCTTGTTTTTACACTCAGCAAACCATATGCATATCGTAGCTGGAAAAGCAATAGCAAACGTTTCGCTTCTTGCTCATTTACATGCAACAATAACAAGCCTAACAAGCTCAAACAACAACAGTAACGACAACAACACCAAGTTGAGAAACTGAAATGAACAACGCGACACTGGCGAGAGCTAAGCTCACTTGAGATTTTACGAGACTTGTTGGAAATTTATGACTTTCTCAACAGCAAAAGGCACAAGCAGAGCCAGAGATACACACCCACACACACACGCACTCACACACACAGCAACAACTTGTACAGTTGTTGAGTTATATAAGCACAACAACTACAACAACAACAACAAGCCTGGGCAATTGCAAATGCACAAAATACTTAAAAACTGTGTGCTCGCTCGCTGTTTTGCATAAAAATCTGACGCGTGACTGTAATTTCTTCACGCGACCTTGGAAAACAACAACAATACCAACAACACAAAGCCAAAGACCGAGCGAATGAAAATGCTTTTAAACAACATTAAATATATATGTAAATATATATAATATAGCAGAAATGCTTTTACAATTAAATGCGAAAAATAAAATTGCCTTTTACCTGTGCGGCCCAAACAATTAGGCTAATGCCAAGGCCCATGATCCAGCCCTACTACATGCCTGAAATTTATGCGTAACGCCTTAAAAGCCTATGGCAAATGGCAGCTGACATAGCAAATGGTATAGAATGAATAGAGGGCAAATTGAAAACTTATATCTAACTGCGAACTGGACTTTTAATTAGCAGACGAAAGTTGTTGCGAATGGCAAATGTGAGGTGATCTCATTATGGCTTTGCTTCATGGATTACACACAATAATAATATTTTATGGTACCTTAGAAAGAAATTTAAAATATTTCAGTTTAAAATCTAGTAAGAATATAGCAAAAATTTTGCTACAAATAAAATAAATTAAATTAAATTAAAAATTAAATCTTAAAAAAATCCTATTTATTTAAAATAATATTAAGCAAACTTAGACTTAAAATGTAGCAGAAATTTTACAAATGAAACAAATTAAAAAGAAATAAATAAATACAAATAAATAACAAACTTAACAATTTAGATAAAATCCACATTATTATTTGAAATATTTATAATATGTGGCTAGTATTTTATTTTATGAATAAAATTTATAAAAATATGTAAAGTAATACAAAATAAAATTCCTGATGACTGCCCATTAGATTTTTTATTAAAAAATGCAAATTGTCTACAACCTTTTCTAATAAACGCTGCAATTACAACTCGCTTGTATGTATGTATTTTTTAATCTAAAGAAGCAGCACGACATCTAAATGCTGAAGGACAAACAGCAGAAATTACGCAGCTTATAAAGTGTGTGTGTGTGTATTTGTGTGTGTGTGTCAGTCGACTAATCCCAAAAGTCTCGCAAACGACAAAAAGTGCCTGACATTGCGTATACGACACGTTGAGCCTAGTGGCTCTGTCAGTTGTCGCCTGTCGCCTGTCGTCGCGTCGGGGCGCAATGCCTTGGGGCATTTGGTAGGCACTCTGAATTAGCCACAGCTGATTGCCAGCCTAGTTGATGTGCGTCTAATTAGCAGATGCTCGCATGAGATATGCAGGAATGCCGTCTTGTGGCAGCCGCGATATGTTATTAATGCTGGCGGCGCATAAAATATGACGCAAGGCCCAAAAACCTTTAGACGTGGATTAAGGCAAGCGAGTGATATGGTCGCTGAGTTTGCTAGTTAAAAGCAAAACGCTGTCAACTGCTAACAAGCAATGGCATTTTATGTTTACAAGTCGCGTGACATTGCCACATAAGGAGACAGCAGGAAAATAAAAATAAAAATAAAATGAAATTGAAATGAAAACACGCCTCACACACATACACCAATATTTATACTTCGGTCAGCCATAAAATGCCAGCAAATTTTATAATTTAGTTTAGCGGAAGTCGCAAACGGCCAACGGCCAACGGGCAATGGCCAACGGCGGAAGACTTGACATTGAAAGTGCCAGCAAAATAAATGAGTCTCTCCTTGAATTTGGCCAGAGTTCTCCTTGAAAGCGTGTAAGGCAAATTTAATACACAGCTCTGGATTATTATTAGCTGCAAGTTGCTAAATAAAATTTTAGCCATTTGATTCGTCGTCATTGTCGTCGTCCTATGCAATTTGCAGCTTGGTCGAGCAATTGCTCAGGCTTAGTCTCTCCACTTGCTCTGCCAATAAGTGACCACACAATTTGACTTGGCACCAGACCCAAACAGGAGAAACAAGCCAAAATTGAGCTTAGTCATCTAAATGCCAAAAGCATTTGCCCAGGGCTTGGCCACTGCCAGATACGAGTACGAATACGAATACCAATGCGAATAGTTGCCTGAATACTATGTATTCATATGAGTGTATCCAATGAGCTCTCTGCTAGGCCTGCTCTCTTTCCCCGTGTGTGTGTTTTTGTGGTCAGACTGGGTCACATAAATCACACAAAACATTTGAAAATAATTTCATTTTTACTGTTGTCCTCCTTCAATAGTATGTAGTACAACCCGATAAATGTGCTTTTGATACGTCGCTCTGGGCCTGGTCATACTCTGCTTTCGTTTTCACCTGTTTACGTAAGTCGACTCGTCGCTGCAGACGCGACTCGAAATAAATCATTAAAATCAAGCATTAATCAACTTGATGACCGTTAAACACCGTCTCCCACGCACACACACACACACACACACTCCAACTCACATAACAGTCGTGCACTCAACCGGATATCCGCATGGCGGCCATTGCTTTGTTACTTTATATTATTCGCCAAAGTGCTTGAACTGTTGCTGCCGTCTGGGCCATCACACGCAACACGCACAATGGCGCATTTAGCATTATTTAAATACTGTACACTCGAAAAAACACATTTACAAAATTATTCAAATTAATATTTTTAATTAAGTTAATATTTAGATTACATTTTTGCTTCAAGCCAATATTCCTATTTAGAGAGCATTCTAACGATGATAATTTCTATTGAAATTTGAAAAATGAGAGTTATTTCATTTATATAAAGTAGACAAAAATATAAACAAAATCCTTACACATTTATTTTTATTTAAAAATTGTACCAAAACACTTAGTTTTAGTTTCTAAGAATATTATAAGTTGATGCGCTTCGAGTGCGGCCTTTATTATGTTTATTTTGCTCAAAGATGTTATTAAACTGTACTCTGTACTGCAAAGAGGCTATGATATGTTTATGGATATAAATTATACGTTATTATTGTCTTTTTGAAAGTGCAATAACGTCCGCATACTTTATTTTAAACTTGGATTGGGTTTGATTATTATCTTGACTATTTTGCCCGAGGTTATTATGTACTGAAGTACTCATTGGATGTAGGGTATTTTACAGTCACATATCGAAAAATTCATAGTTTATTTTTTAAACAATTAATAAATAAAATTCATTTATTTTTCTTTCTATCAAATTCTATAATAAAAACATGTATTTAATTTAATTCAACATCACCAACTCTTATTCAGCTTTATTAATGCTGCACACCTTACCATTCTCTCCTGCCATTTCTCTCTGTGTACTTTAGAGTTTATTTTGTTGACGCGCTTGGCTCTGTCGCCTTTGTCGTCTGCGCACTTCCTTCTACCGGCTGTCCCTACTTCTTTGTCCTGGCTCCGCGCTCTTGCAGCCTGCAATTAGAGTGCATTAAACTTAAGTGTTTACGCATTGGGTTCAAGTTGTTGCCATTGTCGTAGTCTCTCTGCTGTTGTTGTTGTTGTCGCTGTAGTTGCCATGGCTTTATGGCTGAGTTCTGCTTTTACAATTCAGTTACTGCCTTGACTCACGTGCTGCACTCGACGTGCAGGCGAAAGGATTGCGACTTCCCACGCGGGTGCTATGGGGCTATGGGTGTGGGTGTGGGTGTGGCAATGCATTAGCACTACTCACGCGATGTCTGCGCCATTAAGCTATATAGTATAGTATAATATAGTAGTAGAGCTACAGCACGTATTTCCCTATAGATATAGTGCCCATTGTTCTGGTTCTTGTCCTTGTTGTTGCTGTTGTGCATTTACTTTAATTGCATTGATTGTGGCGTTTAGTATGGGGTCCTAACGGTGCGCTCTAAACTAACTTGAAGAGCGCCGGGATTAGCGCACGAAAACTTTTTGATTAAGTATGGTATGTGACATGATTTGCTAAGCTAAGAGTAGAGTTGGGAGTTTATTAACTTTAATTGAATTAATTCAAACCATAAGAAAATATTTCCCAATGAAAACTAAAAGTTGTCTTTACTCAAACTCAAGCAACTTTTATATATAAAGTTATTTAATTTATTTAATATTCACTATTTGATTAAGTATAGTTTGTGACATGATTTGTTAAGCTAAGAGTAAATAGAGTTGGGAGTTAATTAATTTTCATTAAATTCATTCAAACCCTAAGAAAATATATATATAATAGAATATATTTATCTATTATATTTTTTTTAAATTTATTTAATATAAACCTTTTGACATGATTTGTTGAGCTTAGAGTAAATAGTGTTGGGAGTTTATTAATTTTAATTAAATTTAATTAAATTTATTGGCCAACTCTAAGAAACTGTTTCACAATGAAAACTAAATGTTGTCTTTACTCAACTTTTATATATTTATTTGAGTGCATATGTTTTCAAAAAGTTGTGCAACTAAAACCCAAATGTATTTCAACTAGGAAACTTTTGTTGCCATTTGCTTTGGTTAACGAAAAACTAAAATAAAACCGAAACAATAGTTCTATTGTTGCTGCAGCTGCCACTCGAACTACTCTCACAACTTTTGGCACCATACAAATCAATACTAGATGCAATCAAGCTGATCTCGTTTTTCAAATATATTCTTTTGTTTAAATAATATATGGAATTTGTTTCGCAGATTTCCCTAGCTGTTGGTGTCGTCATTTCATTATGGGTTAAAAGTTAAAGCCACAAAAGTTGCAGCTTTTATTTAAGCCAAGAGCTTGACATTATCGCAGCATAACTCAAGCAATGCAGCAAAAAGTTGGCAAGTACTTGAAGGAGCGACCAGCAGATACGCTGTAGCTTATGCATATTCACATTTGATTATGAACCGCAGCTACCCTTTCACTGCTCAGGGGCAGGGTATGCACAGCGGTAGCAAAAAGTTTACGCAAAACTAAAAGCTTGCTGTAAAAATATAAAGGAAAATGTCATAAATTTTCAATGTACGCCCGCAGCACTGGCCGGAAATGGAAGACGCGAAAAATTGGAAAAGCGCCCGCAAAAAACCCCATACAATACACACACACACACACTGTGTCTCTATTGTGGTAGAGTACATTTTTTTATACTTAGTTTTCTGGTGTAACTGAGAGGAAAATAAACTGCGTTTGCTTTTCCTTTGTTTCGCCGCATTCTCAGCGTCCAAGGACGAATTTCAATTAAATTTATTGCTTTTTCTAGTGAAATTGCAATGAATTTCCGCGCAAGACAATTGTTTTTAATGGCACACACAGCCTACAACATTTCGCAATTGAAATGTATGGCATGCTCTCAAGCCTTTGTTTTTCCAACAGCCGAGTAGAAATCCTCATCCCCCCATCCATCGGCAAGTGTTTCTTGCTTTGTGGCTCATTTAAAAGCCATTAATGTTAACTGTATTTGTGAGTGTCTGTTGCACTCGTGAGTGCTACAAGTGAGTGCACTTGTTCAGCTTGTTCAGTATTGAAATTGACTATTCAATGTTGCAAGCTGATTTCAAATGACAGCTCATGTGGAATGTGCCTCTTCATGCCAGCCAGCAGCAAGTACACAGACGAGTAACAGGCATACACTGACAGAAAAAATACACTTTTTACGTTGAATGAAATGATTTGATGAAAGCAGACATTTTTTTTTATATAAATTTTATTAAGTGTAGAACCTGTACTAACATAAGATGTACCTTAACAACACATGGACGGAAAATTATAGCTGGACCAAACCTTATAACCTAGTATAAGGATTCTTATTATACTATATTATAATTATGAAAGCAGAAATAAAGTATAATACTATTTATTCAATTTCAATAACTTGGTACACGCTTGGGTTGAAGGTGTAGCATACTTTTAAGCGGGCTCACATAATACATTTATAACTAATGTGAAGCATACTTTTAAGCTGATTGTTAATAAAGTTTAATAGTAGACAACTTGTTGGAATACTGTGAATATTTTAATAATTTACAAAATTTTTAATAAAAATAAAAAGTTATAATAAATACATAGATAATTTCCTCTGATTTCTTAATACACTAACTAATATAAGCCAATGATATAAATTCATTCATCCAAACAGTCACACCTTACCCTATTCATGCCTGCATTCGCTCTACTTTTCCCTCAGTGTACATATACAAGCATAACGCTTGGATTCAGCCCTTTAACATCTGCTCTACCAGCCCATTCTTCACACTCTCTGCCCACTCACTATCTAGCCACTGCTTTAAAATATGCAATTTGCTGACTCATAGCTGCTCAACAAACTAACTAACAGCTAACTAAGTTAACTAGTATATCATTTACATTCACACCCTTTGCACACTCTGCCACCTCTCCCCTTCCCCTCAATGCAGCTGTCAACTGCTTTTCAATGAATGCAACCAAAATGGGCAGCAGCGGCAATTTCCACTTTTCACTTGCTTGTTCTGTGTTGTGAGCTAAAAGCCATAATTACGCCTGATGAGGCTGCTCTATATAGCTGTGTGTGTGTGAGTGAGTGTATGACACGTCTGTGTGTATGTCTGACTGTGTATGTGAGTTGTGCATGTTGTGTGTGCGCTTTACAGTAGTTGGGCAAATTTGACACTTTTGTCACAAAATTGTATGGTTGCACTCTATATGTTATGTGTGTGTGAGAGTGTGTGTGTGTGTGATGCTTCCACATGTTGTTTAGTGTGTTGCTTGTGTGTTGTATGGCCTGCCTAAGTTTTGCAATTAGCCAATGTTACTATAGAAATAACAGCAGCTACAGTGAGCGAGAATAAATGACGCACACTGTTGAAGCGAAAAGAAAAGACTCGACATAAACAAACACTAGTTAAACACTAGATAAATTATGTAGTTATTTTTATAATTTTTCTATTATAATTACTATTGTTTCTACATTGTTTTTATAGAGCCCACAGCCAGCATATTTTCTAGCACAGTGTGCAGTGTCCTAGAAAGAAATCTGATACATTTTGCAGGCTTCAATTAGGCCTCTCGCCCACACAGAACTGTATTGTTTATGCCATTTTTATGATATTTAATTGGTTTTTAATGTGTGTGGCAATTAAGGGAACGAAGCCAACATACATGCACATGCCGGGGCCTCATGCTGTTCCCATTATAAGAAAGAAATACATACATGTTGAGCTATGACAGCTGTGACATGAAAAGCATATTAAAGGCAATAAATTTACTCACTGACAACATGCAGCACTCGGAGACAAGTATGTATGTTGCTCTATTGAGTCGCTGACACGTAAATGTCGCTGCTGATGTAAATGCAATTTTCATGACAATATTGCGCCCACAAGTATGCAACAAATAAACACACATACGTGCAGCTCTGAAGATGCCTTGTTGCCTTCGTTGTTGTATAACTTAATGGAATTCTTTATAGTCCTCCGCTTCCACTTCCACTTTTAATATGCCCTATCCTTGCTCTTCCTCTCAGTCACCCTCTCAGTTTCTCTTTCATTCCTGTTATGCCCTCACTCGCATAGAAAGCAAAGTGCATTAGCAGCCTAAACAACAGACTCGACTCACAATGTTGTCAGCCGGAGAGTGCTCTATGCAAAGGAAAACATGCTCAGCTGCACATGCGACTAGTACTTTAGAAGGTCATGCAGGAGCAGTAGGGAAACCTATTTTATACAAATTGTTTTTCAGTGTATTGCCGGAATTGGTTTGCAATTTAATTTAGTATAATACTATATACTATATATTAAATAAATATATTAGGCAACTGTCAAGTGTTGGCAGTAACTTAAACCAAGTCATGCTAGACACTTGGAAGAAGTAACTTATACCGTCATGCTAGTAAATTAGTAGTAGTAGCTTATACTAAGTCATGCTACAGTTCTTAGTAGACTTCACTTTTATAGCATCTTCTTATTACTGCTGGAATTATTTTTGGTATATTTTCCTTCTCCTTTAAACCAATAAATTGTTATAAAATTGTTCGAAAAGTATTTATAGACATAATATTCTTTAACAATATCACAGGGTATCCCAGTATATTTCAGTAACTCTTACAGCTGAGATTACTTTTCGCTAGCATGCTGAAAGAACATAAAAACAGCGCATAAACTTATCGATTCAATTAAATTTTTGTGGAAAAGAATCCAGTACTGTGAAGAGCTAAGAATTTAAGCCTTAGCGTAAAAACAAGTGATGTATGTCAGGCCCAATAACTGACTGAGTGACTGACGGAGTACATGCAAACTCGTGTTGGAGAGTAGCCTACTTTGAGGTGTCAAAATGTCTGACATACTTATCAGCTGCCCCCAAAAAACGTAGTTGTATTAAATTTCATAAAAGCGCGCTTAACTCTCGAGCTATAAATATGTTATGGATACAAGGCTACTACTATTGCAACAACAACAGGCACAATGAACACAATCAATTTCAACATCAATCAATCAGTCAGACGTGGTGTCGGCTCACATCTGCATTCGCCCACAATGAAATGGGAAATGAGTCCCCAAACAGCTCATTAGAATACAAACGCCCATGACTCAGCTCGAGTCGTATATTAGGCGTTGAATGTGCCCTTTTATCAGTTGTGCCTCGTAGCACGTGTCTGCACCTTGTTCAGCAGAGCCATTGTCATGTGGCATGCCACACGGCCATAGCCGTATGAAGAAGCGATAAACATAAGCACCACTCGCCTCAACTGGACTCCAATCGACATCTAATTGATATGCCAGTTAGTTGGCTAACAACTAAAGCACCTACAGCACCCGAGGAAGCACCTACAAATAAGTTATTTGCTCGTAAATTAATTTGATTTCTCCATAAGCAAATTATGCCTCTATAAATAGTATTACTTTGCTACGCTACAGGAAACTTTTTGTAAGACTTTTCCCTGGCTGATTTTACTTTAATTTGAGTTACCTAGCATTTGCCTGACCCTTGTCACAGACATGCTTCAGTCTATGTTATAGCCGTGACTCAGTGACTCATGGCTTAACTTGGCCTAAGTAATTTAATTTAGTTGCCAAAAAACCCAACAAAAAAACGTGTTTAAGGAAAGGGAAAGTAAAGTTTAGGTTCAGTAGGTCTTAGCTTTGATACTCTGATACTTTATATAAGGTAAATAAATACCATTAGAAATGTCTTCAAATAAGTTCAAGATGTTCTGAATATAATATGGCATCTGAAATTATTTTAAATGTAAAAATAAAATAAAATGTAAAAAATAATAATTAATATTTATTATTTACTTATTAATTTTTTCATTTATTTATTTATTTAATATTTCTTTAATTAACTACATATTGATATTTTTATTTATTTACACATTAATTTAGTTACTTATTTATTTATTTGTCAATTCATTTTTTAAATATTAATTACTTTATTTATTTGTTTATGTATGTACCCATTTATATTTTATATACTAAATCGTTAAATTGTTAATTTATTTATTTTATTTCTTTATTATTTTACTTATTTATTGATTGTCAACTAAAAGCAAAGCACAGATTTCGCTGTAGTTAGATATTAAAATTAAAATTAAATCAAACCTTAAATTATTGTAAAAAATAATCTCATAGAAAAGTATGATCTTTTGAGATTCGTATTCTCTATTTTCTAATTGAGTTATCACTCAAAATTTCATAACTTACTACAATATAAACTCTATATCAAAACCCACACTTTCCACCTCTCAACATTAGGCTAGCCGTTTCTTATAGCTGATATACCCCTATATAAGGACATCGTATGCAAAATACGACATGCAAAGTGCTTTGGGCAGCGACAATGACGCAACGGGAAACCTTAGAAAGCTACAGGCAAAAAAACAAATATATATACTACATGTAAAATTAAGTATACGCCCCCGAGGACAGGCAACAACAATATTGATGGCAACTGGACTAACAACAATATGTCGAATGGAAAGCAGCAAACAGCTTTTGCACAATGAAACTGCATAAACTGCTTAGCCCTCTGCCACGCCCACTCTGTGCGGTCGTAGTAATTAGAATGTGATTAATAAATAAAAACGCGCCGAGGTTGCGCTATAATAACTGAAAATTGCTTATTAGCCCTAGCCGGATCGCTTTAAAATATGCACCTGCCTATAATTATGGAAAAAGAAGAAACAAAAACCGAGAATCGAGAAAGGCGAGAAAGCAGAGTGTAGAGAATGGGGGAGAGTGGCGAGTGGAGAGCAAAGGAAGCGGCAGGATGTGCGCCATAATGTGCAATGAGCTGCGGCTCCTAGCGATTTTCAACTCATTTCATAGGCGAAACGCTTAACGAGCGGATGTTGTGTGGTTGTGGCAAAGGGTGGGTTCGGAAAGAAAGTGTAGCCAGGTATGTGTGTGTGAGAGTGTGTGCGAGTGTGTGTATTGCATTATTAATGAGAAACTTTTGCCTGGCTGCAGATTTGCAAACATCGAACGAAGCGAAACGAAACGAAAGGCCGTTGCACGTGACAGCTTTACTGCAGTGCCACTTAGCCGGTGGCAGGTGGTATGTGGCAGGTGGCAGGTGGCATGTGGCATATTGCAAGTCGCCCTTTGCCAGTTTACAGTTTACAGCAGCTGCAACATTTTCTCTGCTCTTCGATTTGAGTAAATATAATACGCTCCATTTGCAACTGAAAGCAATGATTTGTGAATTTCCTTAAGATTTTACTAGGTCAACTGCAGCAGCAGAGTGCTATAGTAGGGACGAGCAGTATGACTAGCTGAAAGCATCATCAAATTTATATTTTAAGCTGCAGCCGATGAAAGATCGAAATGCTGCTGAAAATCAATAGAGGAAAACTAAATATGCAGCTTATAAAGTCAAATGGTTCAATGCTTTCGGAAACATTTTTAGGCTTGAAGAAGCAAATAATAAAGTCATGATTTATCTATGGTTCAATAAAACAATACATGTTAAACAATAAAATATATTTGGTAAATATACTATAATTCATTGCAGCTTAAAGCTAAATATACTTGATAAATTTTGCAGTATAATATCATGATTTTTAATATCTGTTTAAATAAAATAATATATTCGCAAAATGGATTTTGATTGCTGTAATTGGACTTATACAATATATATTTTACATAAAATTAATATTTTTAAAAACATTATATAGTAAAACAAAATAAAAGTTGGACAAACTTCAGATATTTCCATTTAAATATATATTTTATTTTTTTTATTTATTTATGAAACATTGATATTGTGGCTTAACAACTAGAATAACATTATAGCAATAGCACTGGCTACAAGGGCCTTTGTTTAAGCTATGTTTAAATTTAGGAGTATATAATTTTCCTTTGCGGAATAAAGCAAGTTATATTAAACTTAAATGAAACATAGATATTCTACTTTATATATCTTATAATCTCATCTTATATTAGGGAATTTATTGTAAGCAATAAAGCAGGTTGCATAAAGCTTAGCTAACTAAACCTTAGTTATATTTTATGAAATTGGCCATCTGGCAATTGCTTATGCCAACATTTTCATAAACTTTCCCAAGTTGCTCAACTACTTCCGCTGGGGAAAGCGGCGACACAAAGACAAAGTAATAAAACAGCTTGTGCTCAATGCGATTCATTTTGCAGAAGGAGAGAGACTGGGGGACTGGGAGACTGGGAGTCTTACGTGCTAACAATACTTATAACACAGATCACAAAGGAGAACTAACAACAACTTACATAACTAACAACTGCAACTACAACTACAACTACGTAAATAAAGAAGCAAGTGAGGGAAACCTTGAGCTTTGCGTGAACATCACGCAGCTCACATAAATCTCAGGCCAAAGGGCAGCTCATCAGCCACAGAGGCAGGAGAGCATGAGGAAACTGTGAAAATCAGGAAAACTGTTTGCATCCTATGCGCGGTTTGGCAAATTTTGTCACGTCAATGCAATGGTGTCGATGTTGTTGCTGAGAATGTTGTTATCGTCTGGCTCCTGCTCCCTGGTGGCATTCACTGGCATTTTGTATGAGATGGGCAGCTGACCAATAGACGTGGGTATGTGCCGGCCAAATGGCTTGGCACCGTTCGTCTCCAGATAGAACATGCCGCGCAGTCTGTCAAATCGCAGTAGAAGATTAACACTTGCAGTATCTATAGTTATATTTGTATGTATCTCACCTGGGATCTGCACCAAAACCCATGAAGGCTTGTCTATTGGCCATGCGGCAATTGCCCAAGTTTTGCCTGGGCTCACAGCGTGTGGCAGGAAAGGCCAGCGGTTGCTTGATGCTCTCAACAAAGTACTCCCAGGCACGCTGATGACTGCAGCCAACTAGGGAATAAGGGAATACACCAAAGAAAATGTTAGTGTAAATAGAGTTAATACTTTACTCCTCATTAAAAACTCTAATGGAGTTAGTAATATCAAAACGAAACTCCATTTTTCACACAAGTATTAATAGTGAATTTCATACTAAATGGAAATAACTAATTAGTGGTTTCGTTTCGTTATGATATTAAACCTTTGGCGCCAAATGCAAACATGTAAAAAAAAGAACTTTAATAAGCAATAGATGGCGCTTAACACAACTATTTTGACTCAGGGTTTTTAACTCCAAAAGCTTTAAATATAAATCTTTTTTTTCGTGTACATAAGTGAAGAAGAGAAGTGGACTTATTATAGTTCGCGTTAACGATCGATATTTCAATACAAGTAACTCTATGAAATATGCTACTTGGCAATAGATGGCGCTTAACACAACTAACTCCCTCAATTTGACTGAAGTATTTTAAGTGCAAAAAGTTTAAATTCGCAATATTTTTCTGTGTGTATAGCGAAGAAGAGCAGTGAAGTGCACTTACTGATAATGCCCAACCAGCGATTATTGGCAATTTCCTGACGCGCACAGCCCGGCTGCAGCGGACGTCCGCCATTGGGATAGAAGTCGGCATGTCCCATGGCCGTGGGGTTGCCGAGTATGCCGCCATCCGTGTGTATAACATCCACGAAGCGAGCATCACTGGGAGTCAGTCGTCGATTGGAACTGTTGCCCTCGAACAGTGGCAGCGCCGGATCCAGAGCTGTTATCCTGGTTAACTTGATGCCCCACTCCTGCAGTTGTTTACCCGCAAAGCCAGCCACCTCAGCACCAAGACTAAAACCAATTAAGTGTATGTGCTTAGCCGCATAGCCGCTGGCCACCAGGTGGCGCAAGAAGCGAGCCAAATAGCGAGCCGTCACTGGTAGATTCTCCACGGCATTCGAGTACCAAGGCACCGCAACCATGGCGCTCCAGTCCACCAGTATTACATTATAGTTGCCTCGCCGTAGAAAACCTGTCAGTGGAGGAAAGTGAAAAGTGTAACTAGAGTGTCGTTTTTTCCATTTTGGTGGCTGACAAGTGCTGACAATGCAAAGTTTACCATCTTTCAGCTGCTGACTGCTCTGCTGCTCCCCCGTGGCCGACTCCGAGAAGCCGTGCAGATAGATGGCCAACGGGTAATTGAAATTGAAATTACTTTGTGCCAAACGCGGCCCATCGCTCACCTGCAGCTGTTGTGGCGCGTTGCGGTTTTTCCTGCAAAGAGCCGGACAGCCACACCAAATGATTCACTGAATATTTATAAGCTGCTGGTGCTGATGCCACTCACCTGGTGTACAGCAGAAACTTGATGTCCTCCCGTTCGCGTATGGCACAGCAGCTGCTGCAGCTGCCACGTGGCGCAGCACTGTAAAAAATTGGGGAACCCGCTGAAGAAAATATACACACATATATGAAAATGAAATTAATCTACTGTAATAAGTATTTCTAGTTTAATTAAAAATAAATAATTAGCTCTAAATATGATATGGAAATGGACAATAGTGTAAAATTGTTTATTATGCTTAAAAACTGTTTTATTATAAGTAATAGTTCAAAGTTCACAGTTTTAGCTCAAATTCTGTAATTATGTATATTTATCAGAGTTCGAGTATGTAAGTATCAAGATCATCTTATCTTGCCTGTTAACGCAAATGCATATGTACATATGCGTATGTTGGCTATAGTTCGCTAATAGAAGAGCCTGTATTTTACTTTTGCATCAAAGGTTAACACCACCTACAGTGACACTTACATACCCGTAATTACAAGTCGCAATTCTGATAATATGTCTGTCTTATACTTATATGTCTTATACTATACTAATTGAACAGCAGCTAAAGTGTTATTTATTCCAATCATTGTTCATTGTTTATGTGGTCTCTTTGAGAGGTAGCTAGAGTCAATTGCAGTGGACATGCAGAGTGGAAAGAGAGGCCGCCTCAGCCAGTGTGTGTGTTTGTATGTTTGATGTCGCTAGACCTTACTATAAATGTGATGTCCTCACCAAATCTGCTCTTTTTCGAGGGGTCCTATTTTATAGTATGAATGCTTGAGTGTGCTTTGCGTTAGCTATGTGTGTGTGTATGTGTGTGTGTGTGTGTGCATGTGTGTAGGTTTCATTTCTGTAGGTCGCACTGGATAGACCCCAGACGTAATGTGTGGAGTTGGGAAACATAGTAACTGTAATAATATGCAAATGCATATATATTAAAGTAGAGCACATACCCTAATACTTATGCGGTATAAGTGTTTGTGTTCATATAAATATTTATTAGAAAAAATAAATAACCTTTTTAAATAATAATTAATATCATTAGTAATTAACTACAATTTTTCGTGTAAAACATATTCGGTTAATTTGGCATGTGAAAAGTGGCTGCAATTACTAATTGAATTATTAGCCAGCTAATCGTGACTAATATCAACAACAACAACAACAGCTGCAATAACAATAAACACGTTAGCATAGACCTGGCTAAAAACGTGACTGGCCAAGCGATACGATGCTCAACTAAGCCATGAACTTGAATGGTAGTCGTAGTCATAGTCATAGTCTAACTTAAGTAGTAGTTGTGTTATGTTGGGGCTATCATAAAAAACGGCGTAAATTAACAACCAACAATGGCTTCAACAGCCGAAATAGGCAGCACGTGACGTTAAAAGTACACACAGTTTGATAAAATAACACAATGCCAACGACTGTCAAATACCCTTTATGTAATTTCACTAAAACACTTGAAAAACTTCCAAAATAAATACCAAATATCTTGCGTTAGTCTACGTATTAAATAAATGCAAATAACGAATAGATAAAATACTAATGAAACTCAATAGGCATGCCCTCCTCTATACCCTACACTTCCAGCACCGAAAAACAAACAAGTTTCCTATCAATTTAGACATATATCTTTATCAGCCATCGCCACAGCGTAGAGTGTGTCCAATGAAACGCTGTAATGTGGGCAACGAGGGGGGCGTGGCACTGGGTCAACAACGCAATGTCAATAGCGTCGCTTACGCTTTGTGATTTTTGTCAATTCTGTCTTCATCGTTTTCTGTTTTGCTACACAAGTTTAGCGTTGATATTGAAGATGATAAACATGACCTTAGACAAGGGCGAATCGGTTGAAGTTCGCTGATTCGGCACTTTTCGCAAACTCATTTTTATTAAGTATCTACATATGTCTGTATGTGGATTAAATATCTTTTATTTATGTAAAGTTTATTAACAGCTTTATTCCTCTGTCCCTCGTTGTTGTTGTTGCAGAGCGGAAGAGTTTTGCTTTATATACTTATTATGAGCTTCGTTATCGCTTTGTTGTTACTTTTAGTTTCTTTCTTTATGCTTTGTTTTGCTTCCACTTCGCGTTACGCTGTGCATTTATTTGCTCGTATTTAATTATTACGTTTCTGCTTCCTAATTTAAATATCTTTTTGGCCGGCAGTTAAGCAAATTGTTGCTGTAAAATACTATACAAATTATCACATCGTTGCGCTTTGTCAGCTGAACTTTGCCAGTTCTACATAGGTTCTAACTGATACGATATGAAGTGATATGATATGATATTATGTATTGCACTTAGCTGACTGACATTGGAAAAGCCATGACAGTATCTTCATTAAATGACTTGCACAGGTGTCGTAAAAAATTCTAACTTATCTATAAGCTTAAATTTATAATACTTGGAAACTAGCATGCAAATATTACAGTATATTGGTTTATGTAAGAATCATATACAACTAATTAATGGAGCCCTACTACATTGTAATAAGTTAGTTAAATTAGTTGTATATTGTGTAACATCGGAGATGACTCCAAAATAATTAAAGAAACCTAAATGAGTTCATAAAATCTCATTCAAAAAAGTTCAATAATATATGTATTTCTTTTATTTACTTATTTACTTAGAGTAAACTAAATTCAATCAATAATAAATTAATTTAAAATAAAATAATTTAAATGAAATTCACATAATAAAAATATATTTAAATTATAGTTGATAATAATAACAACAATAATAAACAAACAAACAAATTAAAATAGATTGAATAATAAGAAATAAATAATATTTTATCAATATATGCATATATAATGATTATTTTGATATACTGTATGTATCATCAAGTTTGAAAATAATTAATAAAAAATAAAAATAAATGAATTTTATACTGTAAATAAATTCATATTATATTAGTTTTGTATTTGCGGACTTTATCCCATTTTATTTTAATTTACGATTTAATTATTTGAAGAAAACAACTACTAGCTAATTACGCCAGTTTATAGGCCTTAAAAAATGCTCAGGTCTAGTAAAACTTATCAAGACCACACGTTTTACTCCCACGTCAATCGAAGGCAACTAATTGGCAGAGCCTTGTATTGTTTTACAAGTTTAGTAGTACTCGTACTGCGATCAATTGCTCTATTGTTTAGCCACTAACCTTACTTCATGGCTCAGTAAGTCCGCCTCAGGCAAAATTCACGCATCAAATGTCAACAATTGGCTCTCGAATCTTATCTACAAATAGTCATTTATGGCGAGAGACAACGAAACACACCTTGAACTTAAGAAAACACAACACCTGAACAAGCCCAAAGAATACGAGTAGAAGTGTTAATTTGATAAGAGTACGAAAGACTTTGCTAACTAGATCTCTGAGTCGACTGGAGAATTAGACTTACCCAGCATAAGTGTAAAGACATTACACAATGTGGAGGCTGTTGGCAGAACCATTGCAAGCTGCACTCAAATATTGAACTTGAAATCTAGTTTAATATATCTCTGATAACAATTTCAGCCAAAATTTCCGTGCAATGAACCAGCAACACTAACAACTACGCGTGTTTTTCACACTTTTAGAACTCTAATTTGAATTTTATACATTCGATAGGCGCTTCCGCATTGACAGGCCATAAAACACGCACAACACAACACACAACACGATATATTTATTTACTTATTTATTTATTTGTTTCTTTGTCAGTTGCCGCCTTTCGCTTAGTTTGTCAAAGTGTAGCGACAACAACGCTCTGTTCTGGCCGAGTTCCGTAGACGAACTGAGTTGTGCTTGGTCTGTCCGGCTGCCAGCTTGGGAACTTTTGCCTAGAAGTTGTCGAGCTGGCGACTCAATGTGCGATTGCTTATTGACTGTCGACTGGCGACTGTCTGTTTGTCTAGTTGTCGGATAAATCAATTCATATACTGCTCTGCCTCGGCTAAACAAAAGACTCAGGCAACGAACTTGATCGTCATCTGTTCCGCCCCGAAACCTGTGCCAAAATATTTAGATTCGCTAATCGCGCATGCCAGCCAGATATAAGCAAACCCAACCACCCACCGGGCAGAGGTGTAAAAACGTAAAACAGTTTTTTAATTTTATTTTTTTCTTTTATTTTTTTTTTTGTGTTTATTTTTAATTTCCTCATGTCGCGCGCCTGTCGCCTGTCAAGCATACGAAATTAGTCAAGCTGTCCGCAAAGATCACTAGGAATGATTGCAGTGTATATATACTATATGTATATGTAAATTTGTCTTTGTGTGTGTGAGCAATTGGCACGATTACACCAAGCCAAAGTTCAGCTGGCGTTAATTTCGCTGTCATTGATGTTCGGATGGTATCTAGAGAAGAGCTAATTGTACCTAGTAACTACACTTGAAAAAATCAATGCAACTGTGAAAAAATCAATAAGTGTTGCTGTGTTTTAATATATTTTTATTTGTTTTTTAACATTTTTTTATATGTTATTAAAACAAGCTTAGATGGACTTCAATAGATTGTACTAAAATTAGGTCAATGGATGATAGCAAATTAAAGACAAATAAAGATGTGATAAAATACTCATAACGATATCATTAATTTAGACGTTAATCACATGTATTTTCTTTGACATATGCATAATACGAGTGTGTTTAATGACTAGACAGAATTATGGAATGATTTATGGGTGATGCTTATTCGAATTACCATAAATGTAGTGGCACAATTCTGAATGTTGAACTAAACGAATGTCAAGCCGAACGAGAATTGTTGATAGTGTAGTAAATTTCAACAGATACGATTAATTTATATTAACACTTTTATAATGGGCTGTTTATTCACTTATTAATCTAACATTCTTGCTATTTTATTTCGAGCTGTGTATCTGCTGCCAGCTCACCTTGACCGAATGCTGACTTTTGTGCTTCATTGTGTCAATAAAATGCTCTCAGTTGCCCCGCAGCCGATGATGCTTATCGCAATAGCAGCAACAGTAAAAATATATACTGTGTATACACATTTGTATATAAGGCAGTTCTGACCATCCTCAGTTGAGCTCAGCATCCTCAACGCGGGTCAATTAGCGAGGCGCCGAGTTTTAGCATTTAAAGAGCATTAATCATTCGAGAGAAATCATTTTGCCAAGTTGCGGGCGGGTTTAAGCGTTGTGTTCGCTTGATTTATGCACAGATTGAAAATGAATATGAATCTGAATCTGAATCTCAATCTGAAACTGAATCTGAGTCTCATGAAGACCGGTAGTCAGGGTCATGATGATGTGCAGTTTGGCATTCGTGGATACTAGTAGCGCAAGTATTTGTGGTTATTCTGCTGCAAAATTGAACGAGTAATTGGCAATTGCAATAGCTCTTTGTTAAATACAATTAGCCACCTTGAATATTGCCATTAAAATGCCGCAGTTATTGGCCATGAAAGCCGCCAAGTGCAAGGCCCATTCTAAGTTCTAGTCCGAAAGGCGAAGTTGTTGAGCAGCTTTGCCTTCTTTTACGACTTCCTCTTGCCTTGAGAGTGGAATATTTCATACGATGATAAAGGTACATGACACGGCTATAAGGCAATACTTTATAAACAATTTACACTGGGCACGGGCTAAAAATAAACAACAGTTATATATAGTTTAACAACAATAAAGGCAGCTATAATCGTTAAAACTGCTGAATCATAATTTTAATGGCAAAAGCAAGACAATCGGTGAAATATCAAGTTAACAACTCTTTTGATAACTTTTTGTTTGTTAACAGTCACAACAAACCCGCCTGAGGTCGCAGTGCCACCCCACCTATAATATGAATAGTTAAAAACAATCAAAGTGTGACGCCATTGGCCATTGGCCAATTCAGAGTCGAGTTAATTATCAATCGAGCTGACAAAACACAAATCGAAAAGCTCACAAAATCAGCTCTATAATCGCAATTTGCATATCTCGTATAAATACAGTTAGCCAATGCGTAGATTGTCTCAAATATTTATGGCATTTCAATTGTTGCTTTTTATTATATATTTAATTTTATGCCCATGTCTAGCAGCTTCCGGCTGTGACCTTGGCCAACAGGGCGCGTAACCGCCCTCCTGTTCACATGTCATAAAACATTTACAGCCATTTGCATATCACAACAGCAATTCATTAATAAACACAATATTAATATTGATAGTTATAATTGCCAAATGCCAGCAGTTGCAAAAGATATTGTGCCATTAAAATTAAATTGAGCAAAACCAACAATAAAATAAAGTTTAATACGATGGCAATATAAATTATTAATTGCCGTTTTAATAAACTGTAAAAATTCATATCAATATTACTATTTATGGGCTCGTTTGCAGTTGTCCAACAATACCATAATTAAAGTTCAAAAATAAACAACCATAATGAACTTAGGAAAAAGGGTAGCATACTTTTAGCTGCTGCAGATAATCAACACATTATCAACTTAGTTAAAGTGTTGCATACTTTTAGCTGTCACTTATAATTGCTGCCATTAAACTCCCAGATTTTCAGCCTTTCACAATCAAACCAACACTCATTGTTCTCTACTTATCTTTCCAGGACAAGCTGCTGAGCAAACTGGAGGAAGAGGCCGAGCCGGACCCGCCCACATCGCAGGAGGACGAGTGCGTTATCTGCATCAATGCAAGGGCCACCATGCAGACCTCGCCCTGTGGCCACCGCGTCGTCTGCCGTCGCTGCTTCGTGAAGACGATACAGAGTGCTGTGGCCCAGCGATTGCTGCCACTGCGTTGCGTGATCTGTCGGGCTCGGGTGAACAGACTGACGTCGTCGTCGGGCAGCTGGCGCATACAGGAATCGGCGAGCAGTTACTCGATGGGTGCCAAAAGCTGGGCATCGGCAGGTGTGCATGCCGGCGGTGTGCGCTCCTCGGCCAGCTCCTACTCGATGAACGATGCGCACAGCGAGCACCATGCGTTCCATCAGCCCACGCTGCACACGGCATCAGGCAGGCATCATCAGGCACATGGACGTGGCACGCATGGCACGCATGGTCGTGTGTCGCAATCGGATAGCCTGTACTCGATGAGCTCGACGGGATCGGGTGGTTCCACATTGTCGGGTTACTCGCACTACTCCAAGACGTCTTCCATATCGAGCAGCGGCGCCTGCTCTCCAGCTGCCACACAACACGCCCATCACCTGGCACCGCCCTCGCCCGGCACACACCATCATATGCACCACACGCAGGTGATCTCTCCATCGGGTTCCTCCACCTGTTCTTCGGCCAGCGTGGGCTCACTGTCGCCGCGTGACACTGGCGTACATCACTCGCATCATGGAGGCTGCCCCAGTGGCTGCTCGGGCGCTGTGCCGCGCAAGCCACTGCACATGCTCAACAGCGCCACCCCCTCCACATCCGCCTCGTCAAGCAGCAGTAGTAGTAGCAGTGGCAGTGGCTGTGGCAGTGGCGCCATGACACCCTTGCCCACACACACGTATCCAGGGCGCCGGCATGTGAAGAGCCGGCTGCTGGATCTGCAGAATCGACTGCCACCCATCAAGGAGTTTCGCAGTCCCGCCAAAGTGCCACATCCCTCGCCAGTGCATGCGAGCAATCCACGCTTTCGGTTCGTCATAGTTACAGTTCATTCTCGTCTCCCCTCCCCTCTAATCTCTGACTCTCCCTCCATTCCAGCTACGCCTCGTACACCAAGTCTAGTGCACACGAGCTGGCGCCGCTACTACGTGACTCCGCTTCCCCGCCAGCGCCTAGGCGTCCCAGTCCCATGAACATACAGCTGAGCTGTGCGGCTCTAGCTCCGCCGCCTCTTAAAGCCGGCGGCGCCAAGATATGCCCGGTCACCTCGAAGAATGCACTGCCCAAGAATGCCTACGTGATGCCCAAGGACAAGGCAAAGCCACTCAATCCGGCAGCCCAACCCAATGGCAAGGCCAATGGCAGCCGTGGCAATGCATCACTGGCGGGCAGCAGCTGCTCCAGCTCCAAGGCAATTAATCCCAGTGGCTCAGCTGGCGGCGCCAATGGGACAGGGTGCTCTTCCAGTCGCAGTTTTCCGCTCTTCTCCAGCACCAACAGCAACAACCACAACAGCAGCAGCAGTAAGTTGATCTTGATAAGCCGATAGATGGCGCCAGGCATAACAGAAATTAATTAAGTGTAATCACATCTCTCTTCTTCTTCCTTCAGAGGAGAAAGCCGACAACAAAAAGAACGAGTCCATGGAGCGCAAGAAGAAGGAGGAGAAGCTCAAGATGAAAGCCGAAAAGGAAGCCAGAAAGGTAGGTGGACTGTGCCCGCTCCCTTGAGCAACCTTATTGTTTGCCAACAGGGGGCGCCACACGCCGCCCGCCGCCCGCTCGTTTTGTTTGTAATTGGCCTCGTTTGCTTCCGCTGCTTGCTGCAAAACTTTTTCATTAAAAACGTGCAACGAGCGCGTCTTTTGTGCTGCTGCCGGGCATAAATTTCACCATGCCACCTCGCCACCTCACCACCACACCCCGCACCCACAGTCTAGGATCGTCGGCGAGTGGGATGGGCGGGAGGAAACTAGCTCATAATGCGCAACTTTTTTCTGGATTTTTATTTTTGCATTTGATGCACTTTTTAAGCTCGCGATTTATTGCATGTTTAACATGCAGAAATGTTGTCCTCGTTTGGAGTAGACTAGCAGATGCCCTGCAATCGAATTGAGTCTTGTTCCATGTGAACAAATTAATTATAAATATTAATACAGAGTTATACCCGATGCAGTTTCGTTTACTTAATCTTAATCAGAATATTATGATGAATTATGAAACCCAATTTGCTGAGTTTTCTCTTCTCTTGCAGGAGGAAAAGCGATTGGCCAAGGAGGAGGAGCGGCTGGCCAAGCTGCACGCGAAGGAGGAGAAGAAGCGCGGCAAGAAGGAGGCCAAGGAGCTGTTATTAGCTAATGATGGCAATAATAAGAAATAAAGTTAATTAAACTACAGAGTTAATGTTTAAATCATAAGCGAATCACAGGCATATTGACTTGCATATTGTATTATACTATTGAGCAAGTTGTCATTCCACACATTCCACACGTTCCACACTCACATACAACGAGCTTGATTGTATTTGTAGGACATTTATTTAGATTATACAAATGGATTTCTTTTCTACATATTTAACAAAATGACACACAGAAAATTGTTTTTTAGTACAACAATTTTAAAAAACATATTTTTTGTTTTTACTCGTTTTTCGTTTGATTTGAACATATATATTTTTGATCAACTTTTGTGACTCCGCCTTAGGTGCAGAGCACTGAATAAAGTTATAATAAAAGAAAGTAGCTATACATGTAGTTATATCAATTTAATTTCTGCATAAATACCCACATCAAGCCCCTGTCATCTGTCTCATTATTTGAAAGGTTGTTCCAAATAATTATTTATTATAACATAGCAAACAGTTTAAAGGAGATTCTAAACTCAAGGTTCAAGTTATACAATACTAATAAAAATAGCAGAATAAAGTAAACATTTTCTTCGAGATGTTAACTTCTACGCCTAATAGATTTTAATACCAAATCGAATGACAACTAATCTGGACTATAGCAAATGGGAGCAGCAATAATCGGGTTAACCTATGTACTTACTATAAGACCTTTTCAATTTCAATAAGAACGTATTTAGTGGTCGTTGACAAATTGTTAAAAGATTCTAAAGTAGTTTTCATATACCAACAACTATCTACTAAATACTTACACAAGCAACTACTATATATATACTATGTATTATTGTACTATAACTACATCTATATATCTATATCTATAGATCAGTTCAGAAGCAAACATAAGCAATGTGTATTACTAATTGTTTTCGAAAACAAATAATAAAGACAAGTTATTTAGTTACAGTTGTGTTTAGTACAATTTCTTTGTGCAGTCACTAATCGGCGTCATTATTTGGCTAAGACTAACTCAAACTTCAGTTAAAATCAATTTCTAGGAATATACATATATAAAATATAATTAAAGACGTTTTCTTCTGTTGGGCTAAGAAGCAGATTTATTAGCCATCTGCCGGCAAGGTGTTGAACTATATATTTGGGACGCCATCTAGCGGCTATACAATTTGTTAATTCACACAGCTTGTTTCATGGCGCAATTTCTAAATGTAATAATTTGTGTGGAACACAGGAAGAGGTGGGAATTGGTTTGGTGTCATAACTAGCTTACCACATTATTAAGCGCAAGAACCATAGCAAAGACAACAACCTTTCAGCTGATTAATATTTAGCACATTCACAGTCATATACAATTTATCAAACTTTAACAAACCAAGAAAATCAACGATGTTGATGAATATTCATAGGCGTGTGAATGTGTATGTTCACAGAGATCGAACCAATGCGAATAACGACACAACTGAGAGAATTATCCTTACTAGTAAATTATAACTAAAATCACCTCGGAACAGAGAGCTTGCATTAGCTTCATATGTGAGTGTGTTTGTGGCGGCATAAGTCTGTTTGCATTGGATTTTCGTTAGTCACACAACGGTCCCCGCTGCATTTGGATGCACCGCGTGTGTGTTAGTAAAGTAGTTGCAGGAACTGAGACTATCTGCAGCCTATTCAACTGCTCTACTGTCTGGTGTGAGGACTAGCTAACGCTGTGGGCTATCTCACCACACTATTGAGCACAACAACCATAGCAAAAACAATAACCTTAGCACGGCCACCACCCATACACAAACCAAATAATAATTTGGTATTTCCATTTTAAATTGTTGTATAATATAAATAAAAATGCAATTAATAGAAAATAAATAATACAATAGTTGAAATGGAATTAAGGTATATCACAAATGAATCACTAAATTATCTGCATATAAATTAAAAGTGTTGTGTTGTCATTTGCTCATAGTTTATCTAGATACTGCGTCAGATCGGGCAGTCCGGACTTGAGGGCTTTCCTCAGTCGCGTCTCCTGTACAACCTGGTAAGGTTTGCTGTTCAGATCGAACGGATCGCCGGGTAGCAGCTGCCAATGGTCGAATACACATTGCGGAAAGGCCTGTCCTCGGGTGTTCGTGCGCAGCTCAGCTGTAAAGCCAAACGACTCGTTTACAGGCAGATAGGACTTGACCACGAACATGGGTGTACCGGGCACCTGTGATTCCTCGAAGACATGACCACGCCTCCTGCTCAGCACCTTATGTATGCCGCCAACAGCCAAGTTATGGCACTGAATCTCACATAGATACACGGGTTCCAGCAAACGCGGACTCGCTGTGATGCTGGCAGCGTAGAGGCAACGGCGTGTGGTAGGTATTATCTGACTGCCACTGCGATGCACTGCGTCCGCATGGGCCACTACATCGTGTATGTCAAAGCGCACGCCACGCATGTGCTCCTCGGCCAACACACCCTCCTTGGAGGCCCACTGGAAGCCGGCCACTACAGAGTCCTTGATCTCATGCAAATACTGCACCGACTTAGTGCAGTCCACCAAGATGTTGGGACCAGTGCACTCCGGGCCAAAGCACCAGATCTTGCGTGCCTCGCTCACGTCATAGTCGTACTGCTCGCTGAGGTATCTGGCACGTTGCTTTAACTCATCCCGTGCCGTCACCCGGCCATTGTCTATGTCCTCGGGTAAGCCTTCGGGCATGGGATTCGCCTTCATGGTGAGGCGATTGTGCTTGTTCCGCGACTTGGAGAGGCACAGCTGATTGGACTCCTCTAGAACAGTTTCCCTATACGAAACCAAGGGATCCGATGTCTTCAGCGGTATGCAGGCGTGATCCTCCTCCAGATCCTTGATGCATATCTCCAGATGCAGTTCACCTGCACCGGCAATAATATGCTCACCGGACTCTTCAATGATGCACTGCACCATGGGATCAGACTTTGCCAGACGCTTTAAACCAATCACCAGCTTGGGTAAATCAGCAGGGTTCTTGGGCTCCACCGCAACACGGACAACTGGCGATACGGAGAACTTCATCACCTGGAGGGAATTGTAGATGAGAATTCATCTTATGCATCAGAAGGAAAATTCTATTGCTCACCTTCATGTTGTGCGCCTCCTTGAAGGTAGTAATGGTGCCGGTCTTGACCAGAAACTGATCCACACCAACTAGTCCACAAATGTTGCCCGCAGGCACATCCTCAATGGCCTCCACGGAGCGACCCATCATCAGTACCGTGCGCTGTATGGCCTTCTCGCAGATATCCTCCTTCTTGCCCGGCACATAGTTGGGTCCCATTAGGCGACACTTCTGCCCAGTGGACACTTTGCCGGCAAACACCCGGCCGAAGGCATAGAAACGTCCCACATCCGAGGTGGGCACCATCTTTGAGACGTACATCATCAGAGGACCAGTGGCATCACACTGCCTGATCGCTACGGCAGCCTCATCCGTCTGCGGTCCCTCATAGAGTAATTCCATGCGGTATTTCTGCGCCACCACAGGTGAGGGCAGGTGTATGGCGATCATCTGGAGCAGAGTCTCGCCCGCAGGCAACCACTTCCTCATCACAGTCTTGAGCAGATCCTTGCCCTGGAGCTGTTGCTCCTCTGGCTGCAGACTGATGTCGAGCTTCCTCAACAGGCCAGAGATCTCCTCTGTGTTGTAGTTCATTATGGCAGTGAACACCTTATAGATGGGGTCCAGTATGTACAGGCAGAATGAACGCTTACTGTCCGCATCGCTTGCCTTCTGCCACTTTCTTGTCTTGGTGTTGAAGAAGTTGGAGCCCCAGAGACTGCAAGGAATAGAGAATAGAGGTAACTATCTCAGTGACTTATTGACATCCTGCTTCACTCACCGGTTCATTAACTTGCCCACATCAATCTTAAACTTATCCGCATACATTTCGGCGAACTGTTTTAGCGTGAAGGCCCAACCATGCAGACCGGACCCGAAGCCCACGGAACCCTTTGAAGGACACACAGAGATCTCACCCATGGGTCCACTGTCATCGTTGTAGGTGGCAATGATCAGGTTGACATTCTCCACAATCCGCTGGAAAGTCTGGTACAGCTCCTCCGTGTCCAGCTGCAGTTCCAGCAGTGCACGATCCATTTTATTTAGGAATAATATGGGACGAATGCGTTCCGCTATCGCCTGGCGTAGCACCGTTTCCGTCTGAACACAGACACCGGACACACAGTCCACCACGACCAGGGCACCGTCGGTGACCCGCAGAGCAGCCGTGACCTCAGACGAGAAGTCCACGTGACCCGGGGAGTCAATGAGATTTATAAGAAATCCCTTGGCATTCGGTTCGCATTGATCTGCCTCTGTGATAAAGCGCAAATCCTTCTCCTCAACCTCAAAGTACATGGTGATGGCACTAAAGGTAAATAATCAAGATTAATATTAATTACACTTAATTCTAAGTATTTTGACTCACGTTGACTTGATCGTAATGCATCGGTCCTGTTCATCTTTTCGTGTATCGGTGAAGCGCATATTCCCCGCCCTGGCACTGGCAATGATGCCCGCCTTGGAGACCAGCGAATCGGTTAGGGTGGATTTACCGTGGTCAACATGAGCTATAACCGATATATTGCGTATATTACGCTTCAGGTCCATTAGGCCACGGATTTCGTCGAGCGACAACTTCACCATTTTACTAAACTCTTTATTACACTGCGCAAAAGTAAATAAACTTTGCGCCTACATTGAGCGCACTTTGAATCCAAATTTCATATCTAACATATTTGCAGTTAGCCGTCGCTTTTAAATGCTTTCGATGTATCGATTTCATAAGAACCGCAATCATCGCTTGAACTTGCAGTGCAAAAGCTCTGCGCATATCGTATTGAAAGCTTACCGTGTGAGCTTTACAGAGCTTTTAACGTTGGCGAAATTTGTTAGCAAGCAGTGGCGTAAGCCAAAGGGAATTAACTATGAATTAACTATTATTAAATGTATAAAATGTAAATGAAATTGCAATAATTATTATTATAATTTCTCTATTATTAATATTACAATTTCTTTTTTACTTTTATAATTATTTCTGTATAATTGTTTTGTTTCATTTCAACTTAACCTATTCTAACGCCCCTCTTCCACGCGTATGCAGTGATGTAAGCCAAAGGGAATTTACTATGGCAAGTGGAATTATAACCATTATATATGATATATTAAATGTGAATTAAATAATATTATTATTCTAATTTCTTTATTATTATTAACTTAATATATTTTATATTTTTATTCTATTTTCTTTATTATTATCCATATAATAATTTCTTTATTTCTGTATAATTTATTATATTGTGCTTAATTTCAAATTTAACCTATTCCAAGGCCCCTCTTTACCCGCCCGCTATGATTCATTATTTGCATGGTTGAAGTAATTTAAGCTCGAAGCTTTGGAAGCTTTCATCGTGAGCGCAAAGCTTTTATTTATGGCAAAATATTATTTAAAGTTGTAATCACAGTGTTTATAGTATATGAATAAGACAAGTTGAATCAGAAAATGCTTATCGAGCTGCCAAAATAAACCTATACGTTGATTATCTATTTAGGGTATGAACATATTAATATAAATAAAATTGAAATTAAATAACGTTGAGCCAACAATTAGAAATGATAATAAAAATTACATTACTATAATTTACAACAATAGTAGACATTACTATAAAATAATAATAGCAATAAAACAATTTTAAATTCAAATACTGCTCACGTACTTAAAGAGAGAATTGTGGGTCGTTGACTTTAACGCAGTTAATTAGATAAACCCAATCAACTAAGGTTGCCTTTCTGCTTTTTCTTTCTGCTTAAAGAGCAGTGAACCCAAATTGGGTAAAATAGAAAAAATCGACAAGACTTAATCAATATTAGACCTTTTTCTATACAATAAGAAGATTGGAATTATATGCAGAATAAAGGAAATTTATTTCTACCAATTTTATGATGAATTGGAATGATAATTACCAAAATATTTGTTAAGCAAATTTAATATAAAACTCATTTAATTAAACCAGAATAAATACACTTTTATTTAAACAACAGAAAAATACTGAAAATATTTGCAAAAAATACCAATGTATGCCTCACTATATGAGGTATCAAGGATATCACTTAATAACCTAATTAAATTTTTCAAGTCGGCTAACCAAACCGGTATCACAATGGACCACTAGGTCTATGTGAGGGACACGATCCCATCCGGCTCTACCTAACCTAAATATGTAATATTTGACCTAAAATAAACATCAATGATGCTAATACATATTATTCAATAGATAAACTACATATTTATTATGAAAGTAAATTAAATTGCAGTTTTGTCTTTATTAAATTTCTTTTTTTATTTACATAATTATTTTCAAAATTTATATGGTACATTTTTATCTTTATATTTCTACGGTTTTTCTGGTAATTTTTCTTCGAAAAATTGTCTCATAGAATTACTTATGCTTGGTTAGATTTGCGAATTGGCACATTGACATGACATTTGGATTTGTGTATTTTGCTGAATGGGTTGAGGCAGTGAATCTGAGTAGATTGAACCCTTTTCAAAAAGTATTCACACAATTTGCATAATTTGGCTGTACCAACTGTCGCCTGGCATTAATATTGTGTAGCTTTAATTGTTGTCAGATTTGCGAAAGACTGCAGTCGGACAGGCACTCCGCCCACAAAATGGCTGCTTGTTTATGGGTTCCCTTCTATGCAGAGTAGACGCCTCGTGCTCCTCGGACTGCATTATTCATGAGGTGCGTGTACAATATATGCACACATGGCAGAGTCTCCACTCTAGTCAATGGGTTTTATTTACAGTCTCTCTTAATAAACTACGTCGCGCCGTTTGCATGTCAAAGCAACAATAGCGACGCAGCCCACGCAGTGTCTAGCGCACACAACTAATGTAATGTAATGTTTATCAAGCTGAATTTATATTTACATTTTAAGCAGTAGTATGCAAATCGGGCGACTCTAAAAGTGTATTACAGTTACGTACCCCTCCTCCTCATCCTACCCTTCATCTTGGTGCCTTAGACACACTTCCGTTTCCGTCCAGGAAAATTGCGATGGAATTGTTTACGCTTTGCCAACTTGCGGATTGCGGCCAAAAACTTGTTAATTGCCAACTGGCTGTCAGGGCGCAAAGCAACTTTGACTTCACAGCAATCATTTTTTGGGTACATTTTGATTGTTCTACATTCAATCAGTTATCGGTTGGCCAGTTTTGTTGTTGCTCATCCTAATTAGAAGCATTAAAAAATAATAATAAAACACAATACACAAGAGTTGAATGATCGACCTGTAAATACTCTGCATTCAGCTCCATTGAACTGTAGCTGACTTCTGGCAGCTGTTGTCGGGCTTCAATCAATATGCCCGCACTCTAGGGTCAATTTCCCGTTACGCCTGATTGACAGGCGCTCAGCGAGGCGTGGCACCAAATATTAAACAAAGCAAGGCAAAGGATAATAGGCACGGCTCAGCAGGCCACCACAGCTCCGATGACTTAGCAAGTGGTCAGCGATGGATTCAGTGGATCATTACGTAAATTAACCAGCTTGCTCGGCATTAATTCCCATTGCCAATTATTTATTAAACAGAGGGCAATTAGCATAAAATCAATAATTTCGCGTTGCAGAGGCAGTCTGCAGTTATGGGAAAAAATATGTGGTATAGGAGCTGAATAGCTTACAATAGGAGCATTCATATTCAATTTAAATTTAATGCAATGCAATCCAATAACAAGTTTAACTTATATCAAATATTAAACTTCATTGAACCTGATCAGAATTTTAATTTAAATTGCTATAAAACACACATTAAAGTAAACTTATAAATTGAGATTATTTGATTTAATTTAAATTTATTTAATTTTTTTTATATTTATTTATATTTATCTTTGTGTATTTATTTATTTAATTTTAATCTATTTCAGCTTGTGTACTTAATAACTTTACAAGATTTAAAAGTTGCTTTTTTAATTTTTTAAATATTTGGTTACATTACATACTACACATATTTTCTTTTACATATTTTTACTTATCTTTTCTCATGCGTATTTAATTATATTTTTTTATAGTATATTTTATTCTCATTTAATTTAATTTGTTTATATTAATTTATATTTCTTTATAGTTAATTCTTTATAGTAATTTTCTAATAGATTTTCATGTTGTAGCAGAACAGCTAGATAATAACTCTAACAAAGCCTACTACTTCCGAGCATTTCCACTAATACTAGGTTGGTCACACTCAACTGATTCGGTATAACCACTGTTAAGACTCTGTTAAAGTACACATTCTGTTAATAAACATTCTGCACGAGCAGTCTTGATTGTACATCGAACCTAACAATATCGTGTCTTTTTGCCCCTCACAATTTTGAATAGTATATATGTACATATACTATATATTTTTCAGCTCATATTAAATGGGAATAAACCTATAAAATTACAGCAACTTTCCATTAAAAATTCAAGATATTTTCTAAATTTAGCAATAATAAAATAATAACAGTGTATAATCTAGAGTACTAGCAACTAAATCCACTAGTCTTCATGGTTTTTTCTATGAGTTGAATTTATAGGAGGTGAATCCAAGTTAAATTTGTATTTAAAGCACGCATTCTATAAAAATGTAAGTCGATTTAGTATTTTGCCTGCTGTCTGTCTTATCTAATAAACTCTAATTGCTTTTGGCTAATGTCATTTCAGCCTAACCACATCATTTTCAAATGCATTCAAGCCGACGTAATTTGATTTAGGCCAACATATTTATCTGAAATGGAATATCAAATTTTGAACGATTGGCATTGCTGTTAAATTGTAAAGCGATTATCAACACCCAACACACACACACTCACACTCACACACACAGTGTGACAAAAATTGGCAGAGTGTGAGAAGGGCAAACACCTGATAATTAATTTCATTTGAATGGAAATTGTCAAACTTTAAGTGCAGTCAACTGCCCCGGGTGTGTGTTTGTGTGTGTAATTGACTGCTGTCTGATTGGATTTGCACTTTTGTTGCCTCTCGATTTCATTTGCAATTTCAATTTGTCACATCTTTGTGGCAACATAGTTAACCCAATTATGAGATTAGCCAAATATTTGGCCAATTATTATTAACTGAGCGGCTTTAAAAGTAGCAGAGATGAATTTAAAACTTGAATATACATTTTACTACCACGTTCTCTTGAATTTGGCCAGGTACTCCACAAAAACACACACCTTGAGTGTTATCAAAAGCTGTGTGGTTTGGCCATTCTATAGATAGGTCTGCTCTCGAGCAGGCTCTTACCAAGTGTCTACTAATTGCCACTGAAGTGAGTGAAAAGTGGCCAACACTCGAGTTGCGTCATGAATGAATGAATGTTATTCGAATCGAGTCAAAGTGGACTCAGCTCAAGTCATATATATTCAGAATATAGAAGAAGTAACCTTTCTGCTCGAGTTCATCTCGAGTCGATGCCAACGTTTGTCATTAGTTATTTGCACTAATTAAGTGCAAAGCGCATTAAAGCCAACACAACTGGAGATAGAGTGGGAGTAGGGAAAGCTTTTACTTTTACGACCCGTGGTGTTGTTGCCAACTACGTGCCAAGGTTATATAATTTCAGTCATCCACAGAACTGAACCAAACTGAACTGAACTGAACTGAACTGAACTGATGCCTGCGACAAAACCGATGAGCAATGGCCACATTCATTAATGTTGCTTGGAGTAAACTCTTTACTCGTGTCGCCCTTATTATAACAGTTGTTGTTGTTGTTGTTACTTAGGCAAATGATATTGTCATATAGAATTACCCATTACTCAATTGAGCTTAACTTGGCGCTAACAGCTTAACTGAACTTGGCTGCACTCAAACTCAACTTTCAAGACTCCCAGCAGACTATGAATTTAATGAAAGCCATGAGAAATGACTATGTCTTTAACCCTTTGAATGGGAAAGGAAATCTTTGTATTTAAAAATTTACTACAATTAATTGTGCTGTGATAAAAATTGTAACTAAACTGATGCTTACTTCTACCTTCAATTGTTGTTGTTGCTAAGGAACTCGTTATGATTTGTTTATGTACTCAGTGCGCATTCATCCCAAATTAAAGTGATTTTCCTGATTAGGGTCCATGCTGAGATAGACCCTAAACCTTAATTAGTATTTTTTCCAAGTACTTGTATTACATTTAAGCTCTCCCAAAATAGAAATATAAATTTTCCCAGTAAATATGTGATTTCTATTTCAAGTTCAACTTGAGATTGCTATGCATTAAATTTAAATTCAAGTCGTGTTTTATGGAAATTGTGGCTATATTTGAAATGATATATATATATTTATTTGAGTGTATTTCCCATATGCCAGAGGCGTGTTTCTTTTGGGAGAAGCTGCAGTAGAGCCGACCCCAATCAGCAAATTAAATTTGCAAGTCACCCCGGGGAAAAGGAAAGCGGAAATGGCATAGGGAGGTGGTGAGTCGTCTATGCAAATAAACCTATTTACACTTGGAATGCCAAAAATTAACATTTCATCGCCAGCAACCGCAAAAATATATTTATATAAATATTGGTTTTTATTTAAATGGCAAAGGAAACAACTGGCTTGGACCTGTAGATGGAAGGAAATGAACAGAAGCACGAACCATTTGTTGTTATCACAATGTTTGATACGAAATTTAAAATTATGTTTTCCAATAACAATTTGTAGCCAGATCTGTTTCGGCATAAATTTGCATAGCATACTTTGCGGGGCATATAAAAAGTTGTTTAATATGTAGCTCCAAAATGTATGCCATGCATAATTTTCTAGGTTGGTTTTCAATATGGCTTTTAAAGTTTAATTATAAAAAAACTTAACAAATTAAAGAAAAACTGAGGAGAATAGAAAATCAATTTATAATTGGGCAATTGCCAAAGATATTTAATCCAAAGCAATCAATTAGGAATTACAGCAAAATGAAAATCAATAAATTATTTGCAGACATTTTAATGCAGACCAGGACCAGCAATAAAGCCCATTACATGTTGACAAATGTTGCTGCATGGAAAACTCAATGAGACAGAGGCATTTCCTCTGTCTGTATGTGAGTTTTCTATTGTTTGCTGCAATTTATACAAATCAATTGCCATTTAATTAGTGGAAGGAAGAGACAAACAACATTACTGCCAGACAATGCTAGGAACAATGAGCAATTGTATTTAAAAATTCAGCTTTTTAATCAAGCATTTGCCGTCTACTTCAGATCACCAAATATAACGTTTCATTGCAGAAACTTCACCATCGACACGTGTTTAATTTAAGTGACAATAAAAATGTCTGATGGAACTCAACGACAATGTTCAACAAATTTTTATTGCCTAAAAGGTGTAAAAAATCCAATTTATATTTGCTCAACCATTGAGAGGTAGCAGTTCCGGTGTCCTTTTTCAGTTAACTCCACTCATGGCACAATCAGCGGCGTCACAAAGTTGCTGTCAAAGTTTCTGTAGACTTTGAAATGTGTTTTTTATACGGGGGAACGGGGGGAACGACATTTGGGCAAACAACTCGTTCTCGCAGCTGTTGACAGGCTGCCTGCCCCCTTTGTGTCCCCCGTACATTATTAAGAAGTTTGCTTAGATTGTCTACAATGTTACGCTCGCAGATTGCAAATAGACGGCAAATTAATTAAATATCACTCATACGTCATGATGTACGTTGGCAGGTGATGCTTTAGCAGCTGCTGCAGCTACAGCAACAGCTTCAGTTACAGCTGTGAACATGAATAGTAGATCAGGATATGACTTGACACTATGTGGTCCAACGGTGGGCGATGTGTTTGTGGGCTTAATGTGTGTGTGGCACGCCACACTGACCATGCCACGTGGACTGTGTGGCCTGAATTAGTATGTACTGCGTGGGCACGCAAGCTCAGCGCAAATAATGTTATGCTAATTTATGATAGCTCAGTACGTAGATATAATGTGAGTTTAATTTGATTAGCAGCAAACAACTTGGCTTAAATTCTTAATGCCTGCTGATCTACTCAGCTTGACTTTAAGTTAAAGCATTTAATTCAACACTTTAGCACAATGTAGTAACAGTAACCAGCACTCATACTCTTATTATTATTTATTGCATTAAATTTCCTTTAAATTCGTTACTTATTCATTCATTTAATTCTCCTACATTCGCTAACTAGTTTGAGAGATTCACTCATATTAAAGTCGTGAGTTCTTCTGTTACCTTTACATGAGCTTGAGGCAAGACTCACTCATTGCACTCCCTTGACTCAATTTACCTACTTCATATTAATGCCATACACAACATTGAAATGACAATAACTATGCAAGCATTATTTGTGTGCTTGGCCATAAACTAAAATGCTTGGCATCAACTGTTTAAACACTTTACCTTTGACCTTAGCAGCATCCGTATAAATAGTGCGTATTCTCTAGCTGCAGTTTAGTATCAACCTATTGCGATCATGTTGTCAACGAAATTACTCTTCTACCTAGTGCTGGTAGCATTACTACTCGTTTTTGTAGCACCAGCAGTCGAAGGAACCATCCTACTACTTCTCTGCTTGACGGAACCTCGATCCCCGTTGTGTCCATTCCAAACGACTGTGTAATACATAACGCCATGCACATCAGCTAAAATATCAAATTATTATTCAATAAATACATGCACCAAAACAATAGAGTCTTTATTTCCTTACGTTGATAATATTTACCAACATCGTCCTGGTCGACCTCATTTGTTACCAAATTTTACTGAGCCTCTTCATGGGAGCAGAATAATTCTAGCTTTCTATTAATAATTCTGCTCTTGAGTCATTAACTCGTTAGCAATTGGTTACGATGGTAGAGTTGTTTGTTTATTGACTAACATTCATTGCATAATTATCGATTATAATTGGAAAGTATTTTCAGTAAAACGTGCGCTTGACCACAAATAAATGGCTGTCAACTGTTTAAATATTATGCCTGTTCCCTTGATCTAAAATTCATATAAATAGCGAGCAGAGAATACAGTAGCTTGACGGAGACGAGCGAATCTACAAGTTGAAAATGTTGTCTACAAATTTCTTCTTCATTCTGCTCGTGGTGGCCATTCTATTGGTCTTCATCGCACCCGCAACCGAGGCCACCTGCTTCCTAACCTATCTCTGCTTGATTCGATCGCCCTTCTGTCCATTCCCACTACCAACTCCATCAGCATAAAAAAATGATTAATATTCCCTGGGAATAACTTGTGTTATGTTTCAGCTATATAAATAAAATAATTTTGCATTGAAAACTAACGAGTCTTATAATTTATCAATTAGTTGTAAAAAAAACCAAAAAGGTATAAAGGCTAATGGGTTCTTATGTCAAAAAAGCTACAGACGGAATGCTACAGACGGACGCAATCGACAGTAGCAGAACCTGTACTTTGCTTTGCCTTGATCGATAGCCACATCATACACATACACACATACAAAAATAAATTAAAGAACAATATAAAAAACTGGTATTTTAATTTTTATTTTTGGTCTTATTTCCACTCAATGTACGTTTTAAAAAAGACAATATTTTTTTGAATCAGCTTAAATGAAAAATTTTGTTCTTAAAAAAATGAGCTTAATATAAGAGTTTTCTTCTCAGTATTAGATTTTTCAACCTTGGCGTTCTTCTGACACCGCATATTCTTAATTCAAGACTAAAAGTCTCGTTGTTTTTTTCTGAATGTATAGCCAAAACGGCATAGATAAGCTTAGAAGGTACCCTCAACTACAGGTGCATTAAAAACCAACAGCAAAGCTACTAAAGTGAGTCAGATCGTGAACTTGGGAGACATAATTCTGTTTACCTCAGAGAAATATTTGGAATTCATCTATCTAGAATCTAGATTATGGCTTCTGCTTACATACTATAATTACTTCAATAGTTTCCGTTATGAATTACGCACGTGTTCATTGTGTAAACTAATAAATATTTGTATAGATAAGCTTACGAAAGCTCTTATAAAATAAGTCAAACAGAATAATAAACCTACTGATTTTGTATACTAATAATATTATAATAATTCATTTTCATATTAAAATTTCCTGGATTTTTTTTAGGTTATTATTAAAAAAAAAAAAACGATACCTAAGGTACTCTTATAAACACCACATCGTAAATAAAATATTCCTCTGACGTAACATGTTAACCGTGCTGATCATCATCATCCATAGCAGATAGAAAACAACTTACACAACATGTGATTCAAATAGTTGTGTTAAGTCATAAAGCTGTTTTGCTCGCTTACAAATGTTTACTCTTTGGGAAAGTCAATGATTGCTTTCAATTAAAACAAAAGATGTTTAAAAACTATCCATGTTTCTGTAATTCAGAAAACGTATAAATAGTGACCAGAGAATACAGTCACTTCATCAGTAATCTAAGTGGAAACGAGGCTACAAGATGATGTCTACAAATTTCTTCTTCGTACTGCTCCTGGTGGCTATCCTATTGGTCTTCACTGCACCCGCAATCGAGGCCACCTGTATTACCCTCCTCTGCTTGTTCCGATCACCGTTGTGCCCATTCCCACTACCAACTCCATCGTCTTAAGTGATTAATATTCCATTGGAATACCTTTTGTTATGTTTCAAATACATGAATAAAATAATTTTGCATTGAAATCGTACAAGTCATATAAATTGATAAATAATTGTAAAACAGTAAAATGCAAACAAGCTGATCAGTAGGAAACAGTGAACTGTATTGAGTATAAAATCGGATCAATCACTTCACTCCGCTAACTGCGAATGTTCGATTATGTCGCTCACATGCATCGCATCGAACCACCTCAAGCTGTTCAAGGGGTAACGACATATCTCCGACGACATATCTCCGACGGTCAAAAAGCGATTATTTCCAATCGGAGATATGACGTTTTAAAACGACATAACTCCGACACAGATTTGAAAACATCAAAATAGCGACATATCTCCGACAGCAAAATGTACTGGTCGGAGATATGTCGCTATGCCCTGTTCGACTGCTTTTGCTTCGAATGCATATTGTTTACGAACCAAGTATTATTTTTTGCGTCTTGCTTGTTGTTAGCGTTGTATGCACAAATGTTGTTGTTGTTGCTGTTGTTGTTGTTGTTGTTGCTGTTGCTGTTGCTGTTGCTGTTGTTGTTGCTGTTGCTATTGCTGTTGATGTTGCTGTTCTTGCTGTTGTTGCTTGAGCATTGTGTGTTTTTGTATGCACATGTGCACAAATATGTCAGTACTTACAACTAGGATGCCTGCTGCGATTAAGAACATGAAAAGTAATTGCTGATATTTATGTTAAATTTGAACAAGTACATAGTGTATATGCCTGATAGTTGATTAATTAATAGATAAGTTACAGAATTGGCGGAAATTACGGCGCTCAGCTTAATTTTTTTACGTGTGTTGCCTGCTTTCTTATACAACGCGTGTTCCTCCTCTTCTTCTTACAGTATTGTCCTACTTGTTTTTCTCTCGCTCGTATTCTCAAGTATCAGCTGTTACTCTCTGTTACTCTGCTGTTAATTATCTTCTGTTACTCTGCTGTTCTTCTATTTCTGCTTCTGGTGTTATTCTGCTGTTATATTCTGCTGTCCTGGTCTATCTTACATATATGTACATATGTATATATGCATGAATCAGAATCAAATGTCATGTAATTAAATATACATAAATTATTAAATAAAAATAATTCCCTAACTTTCAATAAATTATAAAATTTCATTTACATATATTTTTTATGCTTTTTAATCAAAAAAAGTTTCCCATATTGGGAAATTTCCTTATTTAGTATATAACTTAATTTACTAGCAACGACCTTGGTTTCTTCTAGCTTGTCTAAGTACTAGTATTTGCTTATCCAACTCTTTCGACGTGACATATGTACATATATGATGAATGGATAAATATGATGTATGGATGAATTTCAAAAAAAAAATCGTATAAAAATTTCTAACAAATTATGCACCATAACTTTTGAATTTATATAGATAATTAAATAATATTTAATAAATATTTTATAGATTAATTTTCATATTACTAACCCTAAAGCCTTTTTATGTAATTGCTAATTAGACTTCTCTGGTTTTATTATTTGTATCAACACATTGTGCCACATTGTAAATAAAAATTCTTCTGACGCAGTACCATTGTAATGGCTATCAATATCAGATGGAACGCAACTTTCTCGACATGTGTATGTAATTCAAATAGTTCTGTTAAGTCATAGAGCTGTTTACCTCTCTTATATATGTTTATTCACTGGGAAAGTCAATGTTTGCCTTCAAAACAAAAGAGGCTTAAATACAATACATATTTCTGTAAAATATGTATTGTACATACAAACAAAAGAGGTTTAAATAATATACATATTTCTGTAATCCAGGAAACGTATAAATAGTGACCAGAGAATACTGAAACTTTAATCTAAGCAGAGACGAGCGAAGCTACAAGATGATGTCTACAAATTTCTTGTTTGTTCTGCTCCTGGTGGCTATTCTATTGGTATTCACTGCACCCGCAGCCGAGGCCACCTGTATAGCCCTCCTCTGCTTGTTTCGATCACCGTTGTGCCCATTCCCACTACCAACTCCATCAGCTTAAGCGATGAGGATGCCACAGGAATAACTTGTGCAATGTTCCAAATACATAAATAAAATTCTTTTGCATTGAAAACTTACGAGTGTTATAATTTGTTGAGAAAATAACAAAATGAAATCAAGAGGATCAGTAGGAACGTGTCAGCACACTTGGGAACTGCTTACGAAATACACTCTGTGGAACCATGTGGAAATTTCAAGGAAAAGCGAAAAACAACTTGAGCTTAATCAGCTGCCAATAGAAGGAAAAAGCGAGGGCGTCTATTAATATGTAAACCAGTACTATGTGGGCTGCATAGTGAATGTTGGGTGAGATTTTTGCAAATTTCTATTTTTTTCGAACAGCTGGCAAATATTATGAATGAAAAGGTCTGCTCATTGATGTTGAAAGCAACAGTTGTCCACACACACTCAAACACCAAATGAATACGGTCCACGGAGAGTTCATTGCCAACGACTGCGCTCTTTCAGCAGCCACACGTGGTGGAGCGTATTCGACGTTCACTGTGGATGCTAACTTTTGGCGCTTTTCGTAATGTGGATGGCATTCGCGGTGCGTTGGGCACAGTTGTGCGCCGGCTGCTTGTGCCTCGCCGAGTTAGTCCTGCAAACGGATTCGCCCGAAACGGTTGCTGGTCGCCCGTCAAGCGCAAAGTTAAAAAAAAGCATATTCAAAAATAAAAATCATATTAAGTATTTTCCAAAATATTTAAATATATTTATTACCGAAAAGTTGTAAAGTGAAATTTATGAATTTGGGTCACAAAACTCAAACGCGTGTGTGTCAAGTTTGTGCTAAAAATAAACAAATATCAAATAATTTTAAAAAGAACCGATAAGTGTCATTTGAAAACTTTGAGCATTGTGAAACGTTTCCTTGTTTATTTTCGCATCATCTGCAGGCATCTGCTGTTGAATTTGTGGCTTTGCTGTCCGTAAGTTGAAAAGTGTTTTACACTCACTCGAAACGCCAGTGGCATCTATTGCTCAATAGTACACTTTGTTTGGATAACTTTATCGAAATGCGCTCTAGCAAATATTTACGTACATATTGACTTGGCAGTTTATCAATCAATTCAATCTACACTTCATTTCTGAAAACCCAGTGTTAAATTCAATTGTGATGGCTTTTAGCTAGGTGATAAAATATATATTTAATAAAAGATATTCTCACTTATTGCATTAAGGCAGAACGACACTGGCTTAGCTTTTGTTTAGGGAGCAAGTTTCGGTAAAACCTTAAAAGCTTTTTGGCTTACAAGCGCCAAAAGTTTTTCCAGCAGCACATATACAACATTTTTAACTTTTGCATATAGGCGTTAGGATTTAATTAAAAATTCTGCTGAAAAGCCTTGACAGCATTATAATTTAATAATAAAAAATATCTTCAGAATAGTGAAAATAAGTTGATTTTTGTTCAAGTAAACTTCTATATAAAATTGATACCCTTTGTCAATTTTCCTGCCAGAATGTTTGCAGTGTTAAGTCAATTACAACGTGTTCTCTCTGCTTTCTGTGTAAGGTCAAAGCCGTTTAGTAGCTGACATAAAATAGATGAAATTCTTCGCATCTTTTGATAAGATAAACACACAAAAACCACAAATAAGTTTCAGCACAATATACATTCACAATTTCGCAGTGAAGAGATGCCGAGCCCAGCCACAGACAAGCAAATAAACAGACACCAACATCATGTAATTAAATGGGGAAAATGGAAAATGGAAAATGTTAGAGCATGGCTCAAAAGCTGTGAACAACGAACGCCCCCGAAAGCAGCAAACACCTCCCAGCAAATGTAGAGACAGATCAATCAGAATTCCAATTCGGCCCAAATGACAAGCTATTTGGCGCAATTCACCAAATTACCATAAGCCAATCAGACAACGAGAATGTCCGTGCTGTCAGTCGCCAATCAGTCAATCAGTCTGTCACGCAGTCGGTCAGTCACTCTGTTTTGCATCAACCCTTGCAGCGTTTAGTTAAAGTCTAAAACGGAGCCGAGGCTAATTAGGGAAACGCAATCACACTAACAAACACAGAGCACATCCTTTTACCTGCCAGAAATTAGCGTAATTAATGTTTTGCTTTTTAGTCATTACTCTTTTTACCATTTACCTTTTACCCTTGTATTATTTGTGGAATGTTTCTCTTAATTTTATAATTGTTATTTCGTTGAAATCGGCACGAAATTTGATGACAAAAGTTGGCGGCATTTGCTTTTGTCTTTCACATGATTACCCTAGACAAACAGTGAAGCCCTGGCATGGCAGGGCTGCATGCGACTGACTGGCTGTCTGTCATACGAAAACTTTTTGCGGTTACGTTGTAATATGCCCAGAGGGTAATATTTATGTATGCTTCGTGTGTGGCTGACAATCATTTGATTATTTTTCCACGCGCCTCTTTGTGGCCCTAAAGAACACAGTCATACAAACCCCTGGCATGCGTATCAGCCAAAATATTTTAAAGCACTAAATAGCATACATCAATTTTTGTGCCTTTAAAACTTTAATACGAATTAATCGTGCGATTTTTCATTTTATGCAAATTATTATGTGCCATTTTACAGTGAAGCCATTTACATCTCTGCCTTGTTGACAGATGCCACATGCTTTTTTCCTCCTCTCTGCATCAAGTTGTGCCAAGTTCTCAAGTTAATGGACCGAAACTGACTTTCGCCAAGTTCTTTTTGCCAAAAAGTATATATGTACACTCGGATGTGTGAAAAATCGTGACAGAAGTGAATATGTTTCGTTTCCTTATGGCGAAAGAGTTGCAAAAACAGTTTGACTATTATTCAAGCACTTTCCTTGGCACTTTATGTAGAGTAGCTTAATTTAAGGTTTCTAATAAATTTCTTTGATATTATCAAGTTACATTTAACAGCCTCTGCACAAATTTATGCCATGCCTACTCTAGAAATGAGGACTATTAAACTTGGCAAGTTTTAGGTATTGATTTTCGCTAAATAAGTTACTCAGTACTTCGATTGCATAGACATATTACTAACATCCTCTTTCAATATTATACATCTACTGAACTGATGCTGATAATTTATAGCTGAAAATCAAGTTATATTTAAAACAATTTATACTATTAAACTTGGCAAGTTTTAAGCACTGATTTTCGCCAAATAAATTACTTACGTATATTTCATAGACATATTACTTACACCTTCTTTCAATGAGTGTGTTATAGAACTCTTAAATATGAGTTCAATATGAGTTGGTTTCAGTATTACAATATTTACTCGTATCTGAAAACAATTTTAACAGAAGTGAATATGTTTCGTTTCCTTATGCTGAAAAATCTGCAAAAATAGTTTGACTATTAGTCATGCACTTTTCTTTGCGCTTTATAGTATGTAGAGTAAAGTGACTGAGTTTAGATGGAGTTTATATACCACCTTAATTTGAAATTTCTAATAAATTTCTCTGATAATACATAGCTGATAATCAAGTAATATTTAAAACAATTTATGCTATTAAACTTGGCAAGTTTTAAGCTTTTATTTCCGGTAAATTAGATACTGAATACTTACATTTTATACTCATAATTTTGAGGGTGTTAGCAATACCCTCTTTGACGGGGTTTATTGTAGAACTTTTAAATTTGTTCAATATGAGTTGGTTTCAATATTTTTGCTTTATAGTAGTAGCTCTCTGGTCATATGTCACACCTCACTGTCAAGTGCAGTAGATTTACTAGGCTGACCAGCTAAGAGCAATACATCCAAGTTCCAAATAAATCACCATGGCAACTTTTGCGACAGGCGACAGAGGGGCGACGGAGTAGCCAAATGAAAAGAAAAATAAAGAAAACAAATAAAAAATGTTTATAGCTTTAATTGAATTAGTTGTACATAATACGGCAAAACTTCAGCTTAGATGCCGGCTCATAAAATATCATTGCTGGTATTTTTATGTATTTGCAGTGGAAAGTGCCACCGCATTTTAATTGCCAACAACTTGTCGTATTGCCAGGCATTTGTCTTTATTCTGTGGTTAGCACAATTTATGTTAAGTGATTGTATCTACTTGTACCAATATCTTTAATAATATTACTCGCATCTCTTCGCACCTGTCAGGTAATAATAAATTGTATTTCATTTCAACGAAACTGGCGAGTTGTCAATAGTTGCAGCTAAATTGATATTTATGTGCCTGCACGACTTTCATATTGTTTTAGCGGTCTTTTTTCAGCATACCCTGTAATATGCTGGGGAGTAGCAGAGGTAGCATAATTAGCAAAACTTTACTAACTGGATTAAATGTTTATTAATATATGTAAATGAATAAATGTGAAGTAAATATGAAATTTATCAAGATCTGCTTATTCAAATTTATAAGTTATTTTTTACACAGTATTGTCGAGTCGCATTCTTTCTATATGGCCTCCATGGTCGTTAAATTAAAGGTTCGTCTGATTTATGTGCAACTAGGCCCTTTAATGCCAGCATACTCAATCTTCCCAGTGTAAGTCCCTTTGTGACAGTTATTTTTTGGGCTTGGTTGATTCAGGATTTGCGCTGTGATTTGGTCACATTGCTTAAGCTCTCGCAGCCCAATTCATGCCGCTTTATTGTTCCACATTTAAACTGTAAAGTTTTCACATTGTTTACTGGGGTTTCCTTAAGAAAATTGCTCTTGATTTTTTCTGAGTTTTCATAGTAGTTCCGGCACGCGCTTTTCCGAGCTCTGCACGACCCGTCGTTCGTTATGAATTTTCCATTTTTCCCATTATAATTTCCGCTTCATTCAATTTTTGAAGCGTCTTTCGCTCGCTTCTCCATTGTCATTGTCAGTTTTTCGCCCATGTCCTTGCTCTATCTCTATCTAGTGTTCTCATTAATGTGTCAATATCAGGAAACTACTTGCATTACTTGCATTAAAATTAATGTCTGAGCACAATTGACGTGATTGCGTATTTAATGAACATTTTTCACAAGAAATCGCTTTAAAGGCTCTCCCTCTCAAATTAATTTGTCATATTAAACTGATGAATGTTGTTGTCCGTTATTAATGGGTTTCCATAAAAAGCCTGAGCCCCAAACGTTGGCTAAATTGCTCAATTATGCCATGGGCTCTGGTAGGACTATCATCTTTCTTTCTTTCTTTCCCTTTGCTCTTGATAGAGTTAATTAACCGATTGAAGAAACTGTAGAAATGAAATGCTATTGATTTTTAATACTAATTTTTAAATATATTATATAAATATATTACAACTGACTAAAAGTTTAATTTACAAATTCCAAACACCTTAATGAAAACTCTGTACAGAAATTCTTATGAAATGTAGAAATGAAATTCTATTGAATTTTAATATTTTTATTTACATATAAAATTAATTACAATTTCCAAATACCTTATTTGAAAAACTCTATATAGAAATTCATATGAAATGACATTTGTCGAATTTGATGAACCACTGCTGATAGTAAAGGTATTGGGCTCTTTGTTTTCGTTAGTCAGAATTGAATATTCCAGTGAATATCTCTTCATTTCGCTCGAATAGTCATTGATATTCAATTAGAGTTAACATTCGCATTTGGAGAGGTATGAAGTAGCAGCAGTCACTCACTCAGTCACTCAGTCATTTTTATTTGAGTACTGATATGACACGAATAGGAAATTAAATAAATACTGAATATGAAATGAACATGCTGCAAGGATTTCCATCTGCCCAAGGATAACAGCTCCAGCTCAGTGTTAAAAAATGAGCCTCTCAATGAAGATGTGTATGAGCTCGAGGATGTGAGCATCGACAGCTTGTCAATCGATGACAGAGCAGAGGCAACCAGTCATGGAGCTCCTGGAAGTCACTCAATCTCAGCTCAGGCAGATAATGTGCCGCTACGTGCGTAATTTTAGCTCCTGCTTTGAATCCTTCTCGTTGACACAGGTGACTTGACAGGAACATGTGTGTGTATCTAGCTCTACCTCTATTCCTTGCCTCATGTCTCACTCTCAATTACGTTAGAGATAATAGTGTTATGTGATTTGGTTACCGGAGAAAAGCATGAGGCTGTGATGCTCCTCACTTCCTGTTCCCGCAGTGATAAATGATGTTTCCCTTGTTTGTCTTTTGTTGGGGTCATTCCAATGAATTGCTGGCTAATGTCATGCAGATTGTTCGAGATTTATTATAGAGTTAATTTTCATAGTGATTTGAGGTTAAAGTTGTGCTTTAGCATTAATCTTTTAAGCGTGAAATCAATCAATTATAGCAACTTTTTGCCCAACTTTCTTTAACCTTTGTGCATAACATTATTCGCTATTCATTGACGTCAGAGTGGCGGCGTGAGTAGTTGGGTTTACCTGTTCTTTTGCCACCTGGAACTTTTTCAATCCAAACATTCCAACACTTTTTGTCTGTCTATCATCCTGCTTTCTCTCTGTACTTTATTTCACTTTCATTTGCTCCCTTTTGCCTCAATTTACTGGCCAGTTACTTGAGAGTTTGCACCACCCAACGAGTTGATGATTAACTTGGTTCATTTATCATAAAATCATTGCCCCAGAACGAGTAGAGCACGGACCGCCCACTAGCTTGACTGACCGACCGAACGAACGAACGACCGACCGCACAATGCTATAAATAATGCACTGAAATTGCAAAGATATAAACCAGAAAAAAAAGGCAAAAGAAAAATATACAATATGCATAGAATAAGAAAGAGATGTATCTTTGCTTTTTTGGGAGGCTTTTATTCTTTTTTGTTTTACACAACCTGAAACATATTGTTCTATATACTTTTTGTTGGGGTTTTTGCACTCTGATTTCATTTGGTCAGCTACATTTATCTTTCAGCTTACAAATAAAGCACCACCGACAAACAAACAGAAACAGAAGAAAAAACCATTTCATTTGCATAAACATTCGCCTCTAATGTGAGTCGCAGTCGAGTGCTAATGTATAATTTGTTCCTTTTTTCGGGATATGTATACACAGTTATTTTTACATGCTCCAGATGATATTATGCTTAAAGGGAATTATAATAAATTTGAATATTTATTAGGGTTTTCTTAAATTAAACGTACTTATTCCTTAGTTTTTCTTTAAATATTTTTCTCCTCTCAAATAATAATATATGTATGTGAATATCAATCGGCCACTTTTATCCATGCCTTCTAAACCAATGGACCCTGTACTTTAAAAAAGTACAAAAGGGTCTATTAAGATTGTGCAACTGAGAAGTCTATGTAACAGGCAGAAGGAGGTGTGACGGACCCCACAAAGTATATATATTCTTGATCAGGACGACTAGCTGAGTCGATATAGCCATGTCCGTCTGTCTAGATGTCGTAAACTGTAAGAGCTAGAGACATCATATTTGACAGTTAGATGCAGGCAGATCAAGTTTGTGTCAGATTTTTTATACCTCCCTCCTCCCCCGCAAACCGCAAAAACGGCCACAGCCACAATTATGAAGATACAAACATGTTCTTTGAGTTAGAAAGATCTTATGGTAATCTTCATCAGTGCTGTAAATTGTGGATAATAAACACTGGAGATTTTTGAGATTAACGTTTCTGTTCTAAGCAAGGAGGAGCAACGAGCATGCACTTAATGTATGTATGTACATAAGTGTGTATGCGTAGTTGCGTCTACAGTCAGTTGCATCCGACTGTAGCTTTCCGAATTTTGTTTTATTAAAATTGACAGTAAGCTTCCTCTCAAAGTACTTGCTCTTACTTATTTATATATATTTCACTTTATTGTGTCTCGATTGACATTGACATATATCCATAAATATATCACATTATCCCTGTTCCTTCAGCAATGTTATCTGCGGCGGGTAATTTACTCAGTGCTGTCGAAATCTACTGATTCCACTGCTCCTCCATTTTGCTTCTGTTCCAAATTGAATTTTAGCCTGAATTATGTTGATAATAAATTTTTAAGCTGCCTGTGGCAGAGTCACGCAAATTGCCTCTTAACAGCAAAATGCGAATTTGGCAATTAGCTCTTCAGCCTGGGCTCAGCCACAAATGCTGGACATTTCGTACAATGCGAAAGACTGCCCAGTTTATGCCCGAAACAGAAAATCGCTTATCAATTTCCACAGCATCAGCCCCTAAACACGACAAACAATGCGACCACAATTGAAATTCAGATTTCAGACACTGAAATTTGTATGTTTTCTTTGTTAAAAGCCAGTTTGGTAGGAGGAGTGTAGCAGATAGAAAAGGAGTACACATGCCAGCACGCAGAATTCACGCCCACATCCACAAATACATATATCACAAAATTTCAATTGAAATTAATAATAGAAATTTTAGGTAAAATATATATTTTACGAATATACAAACGATTTCTCGAAAAGCTTGTAAACCAGTAAGCGAGGCATAAGGAGCGAATCGCGCTAGTAAAGAAAACTGTAAATCATTGCTCCTATGGGAGCTATTTGTCACAGTTAACCAATCTGTAATAAATTTGCAGATTTTGTAGGTAAAAAGAGTAATATGTTAAAGTCTAAAGATGCCATCGAATGGGGTGATATCTTTATTAAATAATATATTGCAAATATGGTTAAAAGATTTAAAACATATACATATGTACATCACTCTATACAAGAAGTTTATTTTTTTTTTTTTTTTTTTTTTATTTAACAAGTGGAGAAACAGTATAACAGATTTACTTTAACAACACAAGAATGCAAAATAATGAAGGCCAAACCTTATACAACCGTACAAGGAGTATTAAACAAGAAGTTTATTAAAAATAAAAACATATATATATAAAATATAAAATATATGTATATAAAATATATAATATACATTTAATATAATTATATATAATAAAATATATAAGTAAGTATTATAAAAGTATAAAATAAACACACAATAAATAAAATCCATAATATTTTTGGAATTGACTTGTTGAAAAATAAATTAAATAAATTTATAATTACATATTTAAAATTAATTACATATTTTTAAAATTATTTTTTAACAATAAAACCGACATTCTTTTATTAAATTTGATATTCACTTTTTTTTATTTTCTTTTAATACTCTTTAAAGAAAATATGCAAACGTAATACTAAACCTGGGATTCGATTCGAGTGTCATTTACTTATTATTACATTATATTACTTTAAAAAATAAAGTTGTTTTAGTATTAAATTTAATTACCTTCTATTACTTATTTAATTTAAATAATTGTGAACTGGTATTTTTGTGGCATTATCAGCGTGTACTTGCCGTTACCTCAGTCATGTCCTTTCATGTAACAGTCAGGCATGCTGGTAGGGGAGAGTATAGTATGTACCTAGGAGCCTGGCATTTGCGAGGCTAACATTTTTTTTGTGGAAATTTTTGAATGCTTTCCAATGAGCTGGCTGTCGAGCATGAGAGTTATGCGAGCTGAACTTGTTTTTATGCGCAGCTCTCCTTGTTGTTGTGAACTTTTTTAAGCGGCTTTGTGCTCATAAACCATGCAGCAGCTTTGTTGCAATTAGTGACAGAGGCGTGTGCAGAGAGGGGAACGCAGTAATTAAAACTTTCATCCATACACAATTTTGTAGAATAAATAAGGGAAAGAGAGCTGTGATTGTTAACTAAAAGTAAGCACAGATGGCTGCCCCTCAACCCCTCAACCGCCCGCCACCTGGGCCACTGTTTGTAATGTGGAAGGGGTTCATGAACTGAGTGCACTTTGCTTAATGAAAATTGAAATTTTACTGAACTATTGCAGCTCGTAAGCGAATCGATAAACAATTTGTGTAAACAAATCAGAAACGAAATATTTACAGAGAAACAGAGAGATTGGGGTAAGGGGAGGTGGATGGAAAGACAGCAGAAGAATGCGAATACAACCACATGAAATCAATTAAAATATTTGCGAAAGAGCGGCACATAAAACAGCGGCAAATTGAAGATCCTCTGCGTGAAAACTAATTGAAAGTGACTATAAAAACAAATCGAGTAAAAAACAGCCGAAATAATCGAAAGAAATAACATTATTTTCATGAAGTGGCGACTGTTTATTTGTGAAATATTTTGACGATAGGCAAAACAAACAAAACGCCCAATGCCAATGGGGAATGCAGAACATTACGCGGAAAAAACTGTTGGAAAATGTGCCACTGTCCATCAAAGTGGAGCAAAAAGTGAAAATTAATTAAATATAGACACGAGTACGAGTACGAGTACTAGAACGTTGAGCGCTCACTATTTGGACAAGTATTTGCGTAAATTTCTCAGATTTGCTTGTTGTAGTACGTGCTGTTGTTTTTTTTTTTCTTTCTGTTTTTGAAATCATATTCGTTGCTGTGGCAACAACAACAACAACAAAAAGAAGAAGAAGACCAACAGCAGCAATAGGCGAAACTGTAAGTGAAACCTCTTCGGGCATTTCAAATATTTGCCAAATAATTAATCACGGCACGTCACAGCCTACGAAAGTTGGCGCCAACATCAGAGTGACGGCTTCCCCACCCATCATACACCCCCTCCTCACTCTCTCCGCAACTTACGCACTTTGTACTCCTCTCTTCTCTTCGCCGTGCGCCTTGACATATCCATGCCTGTTGGCCACCGATAAAATGAGCTCTGCTGACGGACTCACGCTCACCAGATTATGATAAATTTTTAAATAAAGCCGACAGTTGAAGTTCTCTTCTCGCGACACGCTTTTGGCTCTCTTAAGCATCTTCACTCTCAGCCTCTGCGTTTTGCCCCTCTCTCTGTTAAGTACTATTCCCTTTATTCCCTTGTCGTCAATTTTATTGCTGCGAGTGCAAAAGTGCTCCATATATTTGGGAGTGACAGCACTCGACACCCACAGCAGCTATGGCCATTCATATTTCTGACTCACTGTGCGTATTTCCTTTTCAAGTAGCTTTAATTTATTGCTGGCATTAAGCTACACTTTTAATTCAATTTACAATTTTAGACTAGATGAATCTAATTTTAGTCGAGATTATGCTAAAATTAAGCGACATAATGGGAAGGAAATACTTCACTGAAGACCTCGAGTAATTAATTTAAGTTTCACAATATTGTTTGCAGTAATTGTAAGAGGGAAATATTTAAATAAGGTATTTTATATAAATAAAATAAAACAGTATGATTGGTAATTTGATAAGCTAAGAAGTATTTGTATATATTTTTAATTTAATTCGTGGAATTTTATTGCATTGATATATTTAAAATTTCAAAATTATATTCTAAATTTTATGGATAAATTCAATAGAAATATTTCTAAATTTGACAACAATAATTTTGTAAACTCTACTATTCATAATTTTAAATTCTTTAGCCCAAATTTAGAGATTATGCTAAAATTAGGCAACATAATGGGAAGGAAATACTTCACTGTATACCTCGAGTAATTAATTTAAGTTTCACAATTTTGTTTGCAGTAATTGTAAGAGGGAAATAATTAAATAAGGTATTTTATATAAATAAAATAAAACTGAATGATAAGTATTTTATTAAGCTAAAAAGTAGATTTATTTTTATTTTTATTTCATTAATATATTTAAAATTTCCAAACTTACATGAAATTTTATACTAAGCCTTATTACATGGATAAATCCAATAGAAATATTTCTAAAGTTAACAGCAATAATTTGGTAAACTCTACTATTCATGAGTTGAAATTCTTTAGCCCAAATTCAGCGCACAAAGCAGTCACAGTCACATTCATTGCCACAATTGCAGACAGGCTCGTAGAGAAATTCGCTGGGCTTCCAGAAATCGACGAGGGATAAGCAGCTGTTTCTCTTGTACTCCTCCTGTATCTTTTGCATTTCCGTTTTCTCTGCGCATTTGCAGAAATAATCCGCCTCTAGCACTCTGTCCATGTGGCCACAGCACACATCGTGGACGAGTATATCCACCATCTTTGGATGCGGCTCATATGCCTTTTTGGGCATGGCTCTCAAACGAATCTTGTGCGAAATCTTGGCATTCACATCCAGCAAAATGGTGTTACTCGATTTGGGATTGAAGACACGTCGTCTGCGTTTGTTGTCCACATAGAGTTCGTAGTGATCGACGCCCTTGTTGTCGTGTATATACCATTCCACAGACAAACACATGCCATCGATACGTCTTACCTTCAAAATAGTAACCGGGAAACTATCCCTAGCGGAAGGCGTAGAGGGCTTCTTGCCCTTCAGCTGGTTCTCAATCTTTTCTTGCACACACGTGAATGCATTAATGTCCATGAAATATCTCCTTAACTGTCGCTTCATCTCTATTCGCTCTTGGCCCTCAGGTGTGCGCAGATACTCAAGTCTCTTGAATGCACATCGCACTGCTATGCAGTGACAACAGCAACAGTCCTTCTTATACCGTTCACAGTCATCAGAGAATGGTTCCTTCCATTCCATCTTCAAAATGATTTTATCATCTACGGTGCTTGCCTTCTTCGGAGCAGCTGCACCATCGGCTTCACTTGTCTTGGCTTCCTTTTCCACAGTGGACGACGGACGAGCCGATGGTCGAGACGATGGTCGGGACGATGGTCGAACGGAACCAGCCGCTGAACCAGCTGCAGAACCAGCAGCAGAGTCACCCATGCTCTCCCTTTTTGATATGATCCAATTTTGGTTTATTTAAAGAAGTGTATACTCGAAAACTCTATACAAAATTCTCAAAAATTAACAACTGTATGTAAAATGACAGTGAAAAAAATGTTATAAGGTCTCTACATTATTGATATTCAAAACGTAAGAGCTCTAATCAAAGGACACTAAACAGACTAAAATTTCGTTAAAATCTTCGAAAAAGAGTCGAATATTAATGAAGTTAAAAAAAGTTTAAAATACAATAATGAAGAGACTTTCTTCGCTTCTTTTGAGTGAATATTTATCCCAGAAATTTATCACATCCGCAGACCTATGACTAACTACTGTACATACAGTAACTTAGTTTAAAATGGACATAAAAGATGTCGTACTCTAACATTTCATACCAATATATATGTGTGTCTTTTTTTGTGTTCATTTTAGTCTTGTTAAAAATAACTCACATATATATTTTTGTTTATTTTGCTTAAACTTCTTGGCTTTAATTTAAGACAAAACGAACGCCTAATTTTGCATATTGACGCTAGCGCCAGCCTCCTTTAGATTTATGATAGATAAACATAAAGAGACATTGCGTTTGAATCGATTTACGCGCCAAGTCACTTGCAATCATCTTCAATCATCTTTAATCCTAACGAATTGCAGCACAACGCTTTATGACCCGAAATGGATGACCCAGTCCAAAGCCCCGGGCCAGGTCTTGTCTTTACTCTCGTTGCTCCTGGTGGCATAGAGAGGGGCAAAGCGAGGGGACGTAACTTTGTCAATATTTATGTTCACAGCTTCGCGCTGCCTGGAACCACGTTTTTCTACTCCCACTATCTCAAAAAGCAAATGGAAGCCTCTGAAATTTGCATAATGAAACGGGGAGCCAATGGAACTGGCAGTAGGGGATCCAGCGCATACGAAATGAGCAGCGGCTACTTTTTCCTATTTTTTTTTGTTTGATAAATTGCAAATGTTTTGAGGCTTTCTAATTAAAATAGCTTAGAGCGCAGTGTATAATGAGTGTGCCATTAGTCAGTATTTGACGTCGGCTGTAAATTAAAGTTTCCGGTTACGGAATCGCAATCGGCCAGTAGGGAAACCATAGCATTACGGTAAGTACTCGGTTAGGGCCGACTTCATTTTTTGTTTGTTTCTCGAGCTCATTATTCAGCTTGGCAGCGCATACGTGGCGTATGATTAACACGCTCGCCACATTACACATGGCTGTTGCTGTTGCTGTTGCCATTGCCAAGTACAGCTGCAAGCGCACACACATTTTCCAAGTGTATGCGAGTATTAGATTATGTTTGCTTTATGATTTATCTAACAGACACTCGCGAGTATGTTCAGCTTGTACGGCACGCCATTCCGACAATATGTTTTATCTGCCTTTGTCTGCCCGGAGTGGTGAGAGTGTCGAGAGTGAGTGAAGGAAGGTTGCCATAGGCTCCACAGTCAGCTGGAGCCACGGGGTTGCCAGTCAGTGAGGCATTTTAATGGAGTTTCCCCTCCAGCTGAGGCGGCTCTGACAAATGTAATTGCGTTCAAACAGCAGCCGCTGGGGCGTTGCTATCGGAGCTCAGCTCAGCGCTCAGCGCTCCGGCATGACACGTTACACACAGCTTAAGATCCTTTAAATCACAAGTGAATACACGTAAAGTAAGGCAATTCCTACTAACGAATATATGTATAAACAAGCGGATAATAATTCTTCTGCCGTTCTATTTATTTAAATGTTTGATGAATTTTCCTTTTTTAAATATACTCATTTCCTTCTATCCCTTTTCTGCCACGTTGATCATAATTTCTGTGGAATTGTTCTTCTTAAGTAAGCTAAAGGTCTACCTTTTTCGGCTTTAAATTCTAATCTGTTTATCTACAGAAATCCCTCATCTTCCTCTACTTCTTCGTCTGCTTCTAATTTCGTTTATCGTCTTCTTACCTTCGCTACTTGGAACTTAAAAAAATGTTTGGAAAAGGAGACAAGGGAATATTGTGACCTAGAGAATGCTTACTGGAAATTGTGTTAAAAATTCAATTAAATTGATTGAGGTCAGAGGTCAGAGCGCTGAGTAGCCTTAGCCGCGGGGGAGGTGTGTCCCATAAGTTAAATAATATTCGTTTTCTTTTATGGCAAAAGAACAACATGTTTTATACATTTGCAGTTGCCACTTAAGTTGTTCTATTTTATGCCTTTTCCCTGGGAAATTGTCATGTTTTTCTTTCTGTAAAGTACTTTTCAAGTTGCTGGGGAGTGGACTGTGGTGTTGGTTATTGTGTCATTTTTCAGTTTTCACTTTTTTAACTTTGACTTTTGTCAATTGGAGGCACTAGCACAGAGCAGGGCTAGTACTTCCGTTTCCGCAATCGTCTGTGAAGAGCCAACAGACTGAAACGAATTCAAAAGTTTGCCAACTGTCAAAGAAGATAAAGTTTTACAGGGCGCAATATGTTAAAAATCAACTGGAATGCCATCGTGATGGTGATGGTGTTGCGATGACAAGTTTTAAGGGCCCTGAATAATTGCCAGTCGCCCGAAGCGGTCAATAAAACTTACAGCTGCTGTACGTGAAAACTTTCAAATGCGAAAAATAATTAATATTGTGGAGCTTTCATTACATTGCTGCCCTGCCGGAAGTCACATTTCGAAAATTCCAGCTAAAGTACACACACTGCTTTGCAATAGTATACACACACACACACACACTCCACTTACATATGCTTGGCCCGAAGGACTGTCATTATAAATAAAATGCTGTGAGCTCCCAAAACCCAATCACGAATACAACCTTCGCCCCAGCTAATTGCACTTAAATGTGAGCATGCTTGACTCCTTCATGTCATGTTATGAATGTGGTTTGAATGCCCTGTTAAATGAGTGAAAACTCAATCTGCTCACCCAAATACTTAAACGCTTTTACGATCCCAAAAGCTAATAAATCATGCCTGTAGTACGCTTCGGAAATTGTACAAATCTTGAACAGAAATTCACTGAAGCGCACTAAGCATTTAAACCGAGCTATGATTTATTATGAGTTGGTAGACAAGAGCTCTCTCTGAAGAGGATGAGCTATGAATGCATGTAATCCTGTCTGTTTAAGCAAAATATTATTATATTGATTAGCCTCTGCTACATGTCTATATGCTACAACATTAATCTTTGAAGCAAGAGCGCTTTATCTAAATATCTATCAATCCTCCTACACTGCTTCTTTCCCTTCCCTTCACAGACTCATGCTGGTCTCGTGCTCTGATTTCAATTTTCAATTACTTTCAATTGCAGCAATCGTCCATTGCACAGTTCAGTAATTTCTGCTAGCTGTCCAATAAATATTTGATTTTATACCAAACAAATGCATTGAACGCACCTGACCCAACTACTTACTATACATCGAGTTGAGGCAAGCACCTGACCAGAGTATCTATAGTCATGGATGCTGTATCTTTGGGATGGCCAGTGTGCAATTACGGTGTACTTTCAATTTGCTAAGCTGCTTAGGCTATCAAGCGCCTATAAATAGCTCGTCTCGACTTCCCTGACGAGCAGGAAGTTGTGCCAAGAGATGGCTAACAAATTTCTAACAAATATCGTGTGGCCTTGTCGTTAGCTCAATGAATAAATAATACTCATACGCCGAGTGTGAACCACAGGGGAGTCGCAGAGCAAAGCAGAGCTGCGCAGAGCAATCTATAGCGCTGTAGTGACGCTTGCTAAACAATCTAATATCAAATTGAAATTGAAACGACATAAGGCAAACAAACAGACGGCAACACATATGTATAGACACTGGATGTTAGTTGGAGCCCAAGTCAAGTGAATCCGGGATAAAGGCGCCTGATTGCGATTCAAAAGTCTTTGTAGTATTTGCCCGAATGAACTCGTATTAGTTCACACTCACTCAATCTTTCAGTCACCCTACCTCAGTGTACCCTACCTAAACGGGTTGGTTGGTGAGAGTGTAGCGGAAACACACAAGACCATGAAAGATAATAATAAAGGAATGCCAATACACAATAGAACATATACACACTGGCAATACACAACAATAAAGTCAGCATTCTTTCCAACAAAGCCAAGAGCTCAAGCTCAATCAATTGCACCAAGAAAGAAAACAGACAAACAAACATTTTTTCTGTGAAAATCTAAAGCTGCATCTGTATTTGTTGATAGGGAAATTTAAGCTCACTTTAAAAGGAAAACAGAAACATTTACTATGTGCAATTAAGTTTACTTCACGAAAATAAAAAATTGCCCCAATTAAAGTCCTTAAACTGCATAGAAGTTAGAAATTGGCTCAGAAATGTAATGTAATTTTTCGACAAAATTACTTTAACGTTTCTTTAACTTGGCCAAGACGTGCTGCAAGTTTTATGGTTTCCTTTTTTACTTGACTGTTTCCAAATGTCACATTTTTCTTCGATTTCAAGGAAATGTGTGCTAAAAAGGGTTCTATTGTCTTCCGCATTGTGTTCCCTTTTTAGACCCTGTACTTTAAAAAAATACAAAAGTGTCTATTAAGTTTGTGCAACTGAGAAGTGTATGTAAAAGGCAGAACAAGGCGTGGCAGTCCCCACAAGGTATATATATTCTTGATTAGGACGACGAGCTGAGTCGATAAAGCCATGGAAACTACAAGAGCTAGAGACTCAATTCTTTCTTTTGTTCGATTCGTGTATTGCATACGCAATCCAAGTATATGTTTGATTTTCGATATCTGGTCCCCCTTTTCCTAAAATTAGCATAAATATTCTCAGCAGAAGTTTTACAGTTCCCTAAGATGCATTGAATATTTGCTGCGATTTGCAGCCCAATCCGATATTAAACACCGGAGATATTGGATAATCAATTTTCTGTGTATATGTATCTGAGTATATGCTGCTATCGACGCAAGGGGCAAGTAAAAGTACAGGCTCTCCTACTGTCGGTTGCGTCCGACTGTAGCTTTCCGGGCGTTTTATTTCGGTAAAGGTCATTTCGCAAATCAAATAAATAATAAAATCGACTACCCGAGCCAGAAGAGGGTTGTGTCAATATGCTCACAGTAAGCCGCAACATGCAGAGCATAATAGTATATACATTTTAAAATATATTTCTCCTACGCAGTGTATAAAATTTTATGATATACATATTTTATGGGCCAAACGACATGTTAGGTGTATTTAATTTTAATTCCTTAAAAATTTATAACAGCACAAGATGCTTTAATATGTAATTTCTGTTCTCTCTCTTCCCCTCTTCCCTTCTCTTTAATCTGCCTGTAGCATGGCCACAACTGGCGCCAGTCAAAGAGCACTACAACAACCAGCATTGTGGTCAGGGCTAAAACAAAATGTGCAAAATAAAACACGCAAGTGTGGCAGCAACAGCAACAACACGTACCACAGCAGCAGCAACAATAATGCAACAACTAGAACTCTGCTAAAAACGTAAATGCCATAAACCGAGCACTCGGTCCCCACAGCCAACGAGAGAGGAGAGATAGCAAAGGAAACCAATAACGTAGCGCCGTCAAAGAGGAAACGGAAGTGGCATCAGCGAGCACATAAAACTGACACGGCACACGACACACGGCAACAACAACTGACAACAGCACATACACTCAGTCTGTGCGGCGACTGTGTCGCTTTCTTTAACCCAACTGAGAACTGACAACTGGAGTCTGGAAACTTCAACTCAACCTGAACATGTACGCGGCTCTAATGGACATGAGCCAGACGCTGGCGGCGAGCCTGGCATACGCTCCGCTGGAGTCCAGCAGCAGTGTCGCTGTCAGCCCACCCGGTCTGAATGTCAGCCAAGTCAGCAACTTCAGTCAGACAGAGGTGGTAGCAGTTGGTGGCGTGCACAACGCCAGCACAGAGGAGTCGACGGGATACGTGAGGGTATTGGATCGCCCGGAGACCTATATCGTCACCGTACTCTACACGCTCATCTTTATTGTGGGCGTACTGGGCAATGGCACGCTGGTCATAATATTCTTTCGACATCGCTCCATGCGTAACATACCCAACACGTAAGTGATGCGATTATGCCCACCCGTGGCTCGTTCACACTGAGCGAAAAGTCATACTTGATTTGAAATATACATATTTAGTGATGAGCATAATTACAGATATTATGTTTACTCTTTGGCATAATTTTCAATAAAAGGTGAAATTTGCAGTCAGTCTGTTGGCTTGCAGAAAAGTGTTGCATACTTTCAGGCGGCTTTCTATGTCAACAAAATGTCATGGCAAATTTCATATAAATCTATATTAGCTAATATCGTTGCAACCCTATGTAGTAAAAAACTTATTAAATGGCTTGTAATATAAAGTAAATTATTATTTTAATTTAGATTAATTTGTTTTTATTTAATAAGCAATTATTCTGAGAAATGAAAGTGTATTATTCTTTTTTTTTCGGTGTACTCTTCGCCCTGCGCATAATCATAATCATAGCAAACACTTAATATAAATGAATGTATGAATGTACATATATACCTTATATACTATCCTATATGAGCTGCCTTCTTGTGGCCTCAAATGAGCACTGCATGCTGTCGAAAATATATTAAATTGCCACTCAACATTCATAGGCGCTGACTTATGTGTGGTGGCATCTCTGATTTTATTACAGCTTGTTATCTATCCAAGTCAGATCTTCTATTCACGTTTATTTCGCTTGCCTTTTCAGCGTTCTGGCGCTTTGTTAGCAGCTGTTAGGGTTTGGGGGGCCTAAATTAAAAGTTGGCAAAGAATATTTTTCATAACTTTATATCGGCACAGCAGGCGCCAGACAGAGTCAGCGCTTAGGCATACTAAACACAACTTGAAAGAATTTAAACATGAAATCCCAAAAGGTTGCCATAAAGTCCCACAGGTTCAAAGGGATCAAACATAGCCGAGAACTGTTAAAATAAAATCAACATTATAGCCTGCCTTTTTTTTCAATTTTAATAACCGTTGGCTAAAATATTCATCAGCAGCAATATAAAACAGAAATTGCAAATAATAAATAATTTATTTTCAATTACCACAACTGTGCTTGGCTTATGAGTAGACATGTATTGAACTCTGGCTTTAATTCAAAAATAAAATTCTACCCATAAATCAGTAAATTTGTTCTGGCTGTCCACATGTCGTATGCTTGATACCAATAGTAAGTCACCTAATATCGTTATCAGTTCTGTCGACTGGCTTAACTTTTGATAAGTCATAAAGCAGCTCAGAGATGTAACATATAGAAAAACAATAAAGAAAAATAGAGTTGTATAAATATTGGCAAACCGAGTTGCAAAACATTTGCTGGGCAACAGCTGCCGGCATTATTTGAATGGAGAGCGGGGGCATATGCAAATGTTTATTAAGTTGACAGAACTTGTACGGAAACTTGCAACTATGTAAAGTGAGTTGCGGGCTGTGGCTTGTGCTGTCTTGTGCTCTCAAAAATTTAAATAAATTCAAATGGAAATTCAATCAAAAGTTTTTCAACACAAGTGGAAGAACAAGTGTGCGGAGAAGCGGATAAAGTACTATAGAGTAAAACATGCTCAACACTGGCATAACAAGCATATTTAGTATAAAATGACTTCACGCCTCAGCTGTCAATAGAAGAAAAAATGTAGTTGTCTTCTGCATTTTACCCTTGAAATGCCCTTAGGAAAATGTCAGAGCATGGATGCGAAACGAGATGCTCAAGGTGTTTCTGTCATTCGTTTCTCTGCAGCTCTTGGCAGACAGGCAATGGATGAGTGTAGCAGCATCATAATTTGTAGCAGCGCTCTATTGATTTCAAAACTTTCCTCAAACTGATTTGCCTGTTATTTGTCTCCGCAGTTGTCCAAGACACGCACGCGTGTCCGACAAGCAGTCTAGACAAGTAGCAATTGACATCACCCAGCACTATGGCAAATTAAAGGCCATAACGACACACGTTAGGGCCAAATGTCTACAGTCTGGTTCAAGGCAATTGAGAAAGCACAACAAAAAAAGCGAAAGGGGCGAAATGCTTACTTTAACCTAAAACATCTTCACAGTGAAATTCTGTAGTCTACAGTTACACTTGTACCTCGTACCCAAATCAAAGCATCCACTTTAAAAATGTCGAAAATACAAAAGAACATTTTTGAACAACAAAGCCAAGTTGCAAATCGTGTGCTTTCCAACTGAATACACATTAGGCCACAACTCCAGGAGGTGGCATCCACATCTCGTCCATTTCGATATCTGTTCCGATACACATGCGAATTCAATCCCTGTGCAACCATGCAGCAAATTTGACACGTTTAACTGACTGTGAGTTCGATTAAAGTAAAAAAAAATAAACCTAATTTTTGTTTCATTTAAAAGGGTGTTTGACTCCTGTACAGTTCAGAGTTCTCTATGTATCTAAAACATTGTTGTGCTAAAAGAAAAAAGTACAATAGGGTCTATTAAGATTGTGCAATGACATTTGTGTGTAACATGCAGAAGGAGGCGTGGTAGACCCCTCAAATTATATATGTATATTCGTGATCAGGACCAAGAGCTAAGTCTATATAGGCATGTCTGTCTGTCTGAATGAACACCGAGATCTCTCAAATTACTTATAAAAGCTAGAAGCACAATTCTTTTTTTATAAGGCAGCTCAAGTTCAATTCTCATGTGGCATATCACCTCCTCCTATCCAGTTTTAGAGATACCTAGATACTGTGAATTGAGCCAATCGGAAATTAAAAACCGCAGAAATTAAATTATCAAGTTTCTGTTCTAGGCAAGAATGCGTATATTAGTATGTAAGTATGTATGTACTATACATACATATGATTCAATGCCTCAGCCGTCGACTGGGGCACACCCATACCAATGCCTGCGAACTGTAAATGATAACACGCACGTGTGGCTCTCGAGAGCCGCTTGCAATCGTACTAATGCCAGCCTCAGCCACATTTGCTGGGAAGGCGTGAAACTTAGCTTCGATTAGACTTTGGGCGTATGTGTGTATGGGTGTGTGTACGCTTGAATAAACAGAACAATTGCATTGCCCCTCTCCCAGCAATGAATCGAACTTAAAAGAGAAGAGAGGCTCAGAGCAGCCGATCAAACTGTGCACGTAATTTTAATCAATTAGCTGCACTATCAAACTTTTCTTGAACACGTTTATTCTTCTGCTTCCTCGCTTTATTTCAGCTCTGGTAAAGAAATAATTAGTTAGACACTTTACATAGATTTTAGCGAATTCTTTTCTGTAATATTGCACACTCCCTCGTTCGCCTAAAGTGGGTGAAATATTTTGCTTCTTCAGCACTTTGCAGTTGATACTATTACAAATGCCTGTGGTATTCACATGTGTACATATCAACAGATACACCGTATAGCCAAATAAAGCTAAGAGGTCTCATACATATACTTAATATATAAACCAAACCTGCATGTAGCTATAGGAATTCCCATCACAACAGAATTTCTTATCTTTTTCTGAGGTTAGTAGCAGATACACTCATCCAAACTTAGAATTGTGAGCTGAGGTCTGGGCTGATAACGTTGGATTCGAGCTCCCAATAAAACCAAATTTATTTGCCGAAATTAGTTCCGTATTTGCATTAGCTGTATTCAGTTGTGAAATTAAGAAGCCAGTTGTCAAGTAAAGTGGAAATGGAGATAAATATTTCATTCTGTGCAATTTTAATTGCGATGTTTTCCCTGAGCTTATGCTCTAAGGAAGATAATCGAGTAAGTTCAAGTTATAAATGAAAACTGTATCGGATTAAAAAAATATTAATATATTATGTTTCTCAGTACTACAACACTCGTGAGATAAATGAACAATGGAGCACTTACACTTCTAAAATAGTTCAACAAATGCTGAAGTCCGCAAAACAGAAAGATAAAGAAATCGGTGACCTTAAGGAAACAACTACAAGTGATAAGCAAACCATATCTGAACTCGAGAGAAAACTTTTAGATCTTAACGCATTGATTACCAAATTTGAAATTATTACAAAAAGGAATGAAGAAGAATTAACTATAGTGAATCATAAACTATTAGAAAAAGAAGAAGAGCTTAGATCATGCCAAGAAAAGTCAATTGTTCACACTACGGAAATCACAGAGAAAGATAAGAAAATAAGGAGTTCTCAGAATAAATTTGAAATGTTAGAGCGACTAGTTAAAACAAAGAGTAACGAGTTAATTGAAGTGAATAAACAACTTTTAGATGAAGAATTTCTGCATAATTTATGTAAAGAGAAAACAGTTGTTCAGACTAAGGAAATCATAGCCAAAGATAAGGAAATTTTAAATAATCAGGATAAAATTAAAGCCTTAAATGATAAAATACGAGTTTTTCGATTTATAATTCCAGGTATGATCCCTCGTATAGATTGTGATTCGAGTTTTGTTGGTTCTGGGTGGACCGTAATACAAAGACGAGCTAATGATAACGTAGACTTCTATAAAGACTGGGAAAATTATAAAGTTGGGTTTGGCGATGTTGAGGGAGATTATTGGATAGGGCTAGAGAAACTACATGAAATGACTAACAGTCAACGATATGAACTGTATATTCATATGGTAGATCAGAAAGGCGAGGTTCGATTCGCTCGTTATGATAATTTCAAAGTTGACAGTGAGGCAAATCAATACACTTTAAATTCTATCGGTAAATATGAGGGAACTGCCGGAGATTCATTTTCAAGGCATGTAGGAAGAGGGTTTACTACCAAAGATAGGGACAATGATACATACGATAATAATAATAACTGCGCAATTTATCTCAAGGGCGGTTGGTGGTACTTTGCTTGTGCAGATAGGTAAGTTAATGTGATATATATTACTAATCAAATAATATAAATTCTAAATTTTTTAGTAATCTTAATGGAAATAACTTCAGCTGTAAAATGGAAGATTCGAATGATTTACAATCTACTGGATGCATCTTCTGGCACCAATGGCATGGTCGCAGTTATTCCCTCAAGAAGGTCCAAATGATGATACGCCCATTTGAGTCGCAATAGATCTACTGTGTATTTATGCAAAAGTCAAAAACTAATTACGAAATTTACTTTCTTACTTTTTTAAAACTTTGAAATTGTTAAAAATAATCGGTTCCTATTGCTATGTAAGCTAATATGTACTCATTATATACTCAAATTCTCTTATTAACTTCAATTTTCATTAAACCGACTCTGTATACACGTACGTATACACGTACTCTTGTTCAACAGAAATAAATGTTTAAATAAAGGTGTAATATATTTCATATTATGTATATTCAGACCGTTTCAACTTTGAGTAAAAGTACAAAAGTTTAACAGGGTAAAGATTGACATAAGTGTGTAACAGCCAGAAGGAAGCTTGGTTGACCGGATAAACTATACATTTTGTTGTTCAGGGCTATGAACTGAGCCAATATAGCTATGTCTATTTCTCTGCGTCTGCCTGCCGGCGTGTATAAATACCTAGATCTGGCAAATACGAGCTATGTAGAGACACCATATTTAGCAGTTAGATGCTCCTATAGTGCAATCAATCCCCGACCACCCTCCCTCCCTAACCGTGAAAGGTCGCATCAACCACAGCCTACACAGAATTATCTCAATCGGATAATAAACAACGGATTTACTAGATATCGACTGCCGAGGCAAAGCAAAGTATAAGGTCTCGTACTGTCGGTAGCGTCCGACTATACCTTTCTGGGATTGTTTCATGCTAATATTTTACTTTAAAATTTTCCTTTTCATAATTCAATTTTACTCAGTTGTCTCAATTTTGCAAATGCTCTAACTCAATCAAATTTGCCTTTCTCCCACACAACAGATACATTCTATCCCTGGCCTTGGCTGATTTGCTGGTGATTCTGGTCTGTGTTCCGGTTGCCACAATTGTCTATACCCAGGAGAGTTGGCCCTTTGAGCGTAATATGTGTCGCATTACCGAATTCTTCAAGGACATTTCGATTGGCGTCTCCGTGTTTACATTAACCGCTCTCTCTGGCGAACGCTACTGTGCCATTGTCAATCCACTGCGTAAACTTCAGGTGAGTGTCAGGAGTGAATTGCCCCACATGAGGCACTTAAGTAATTTATTATCGCTGTTTTTTCCACACATGTAGACAAAACCGCTGACTGTATTCACGGCCGTGATTATCTGGGTCTTTGCCATACTACTGGGCATGCCATCGTTTCTGGTCTCCGACATACAGAGCTATCCGGTGATGACGCCCAATGGCAACATAACCATTGAAGTGTGCTCTCCATTTCGCTCCAAGATTTATGGAAAGTAAGTATCTATTGGTCCAATGTACCTCAATCAGTTAGGATGTTTTCACCTCATTCGGTTTTATTTAGTTTTAAGTGGGTTCCCATCCATGCCCTGCTCCCGAAAAGCGAGTTCAATCAAGTAGAAATGAAGGCGACTTCCTGCTGAATTACAGAAACTCAACAGCAAAAGTTTGCCTTAAATTAAGCCTCAGTTCAAGCCCTTATTTTAAGCTTTAAATGAGCTAAGAGCTGAGATTGTAAATCTTTAACTTTGTGTTTCTCTTTAAGAAGCAAATAGCAGAGTAACATACGTTGTTGAAGTATATGAAATAATTGTATAACTATCACACAAGTGGAATTTGTTTTATAACAATTAATTTCCATTTATTTCTCTTCAATTTAGCTGAAGTGAAAAACCATGTTAAGTTGCTTGGAAACCTACCCTTTTTGCCTTTTTAGATTCACCAAAGAAATGCATTTACTGTTAATCTTTTTCTTACAGTCCTTTAGCTATTATGAAAAGGACATGCTCGTGTTCATAATGCTGGAAATAAAGAAAATATTAATCCAATCTGCATTGGGTAGACAGACTTGCCCTTTAAGTTGCTCATAAAAGTAAGATATACCATCATCCAATCTCCCTTTTATGCCTCCGGTCAGCTCAGCTGCTCATCTGCTCATCTGGCCTGGACTCGACTCGTTATGGATGTACTCGCACTGGTGCCACATGCTGCCTCTTAACATGCCTCTTGTTGATAGGCAACTCAAATTTAATTTCGCTTTTCTCTTTTTAATGCACCTCGTGCGGTTTGCCTCCAACTCTCCTCTCACTTCGCCTTTGTTGTGGCTGTGTTTGTGCCTGTTAGCCTGTTGCCATAAGTTGGAAATCCTTTGCTGCCGGACTGTGGCAGCTGTTGCCACTTAATCTGCCACCTACACCAACACCCCGTGGCACCCACACTCCTTTTTTAGCACTTTTCACAGTGTAATTTACACAGCTTTAGCCTAATTTGATATTAAAATCAGAAAATCTCTTCTGCACCTCAACTTGGCATCTTTTTCTTATGACATAAAATAACAGAGTATAAAAATGTGAAAACTTATTTATGTACTGTTCATTTCTTCTGTGTTATTAGTCATCAAAATGATGCACAATTCATAAGTTATTTAATGTCTTGTCCTTAAAGGCATTTTAATAGTCTGACAAATTGTTTCGGGCATGTCTCGAACCTGCAGTTATTTGTCCTCAATCCGCTTACCGAACGTTATTAAATTTGGCAATAAAATGTTCTTGGCGGTCATTAAATTCGATCCCATACTTAGCTGACAGGGCACAAAATTAAATTAAATTTTCCATAATGACTTTATGAGCGGAAGTTTTGCAGAATTTACGAAAACTGAAAAGTGATGCATATTAAAGTAAAATATTTACTTTACAAATTAACACTTGTCAGCTTTAAAATTAGTTAGTTGTTTGAAGCATTTATCATTCATCTATAAATAAACATTATAATGCAAATTCTGTAGAATGGCAATCAATAAAATGCTTTAATATACTGTAGTACACGTGTATGTAAAAATAATAGTTTATCTGACATGAAAACGTTTAACAGAGCGCACAAGTTGACATTTATGTGGAAGTACTCACAAAGGGAAATAAATCTTTTACCTCGGTCTGTACAAACAGATTTATTTTAATTAATAAAGCAAATGCAATCGAGTCAGGCTTTAATAGTATTTTAATACCCTGTACTCAAAGGGAATGGGTAAACATAATTGGTATTAAGTGAGATGTAGAAAATATCAATTAACTGAAATCTCCTTTAACTTCTGCTTTACTGAGATGGTATACTTTAGTAATTGCTAATTTACTTATTAATAATTGAATATAAACTAAAGGCACACATTTATTAAAATTCCTATTTTTTAGTAGTCAAGTTTAAGGTCATCCCGACTAGTTTACACTCACTCATAATGACTGTATATAGAGTAGTATTAAAACTCTTTTGCAAATAACAATGATGACCACGACAATAACAAGCTGACAGGTTGACACAATGACGTGGCTAAGCCACATACTTTTACTGGACACTGTTTAATTAAACCGTTACTTGTTGCGATTTATCTCCATGTTTTTGCGCAAATAATCCCACATCATCCAACGCCCACTCGACTGAATGTAATTACTTAGTTGTTGCAGTTGTCTAAGCTTTAGTTGCTTATAATAATATCCACATTTTCTCTCTATTCTTCTCTATAGATACATGGTGGTTGCCAAGGCATCCATATACTATTTCCTGCCACTGTCCATCATTGGAGTGCTGTACATCATGATGGCCAATCGCCTGCATATCAGCGCACGGGATATGCCCGGCGAGCAGCTGAGCATCCAGAGCCGTAGTCAGGCCCGGGCCCGTCGTCATGTGGCCCGTATGGTGGTTGCCTTTGTGGTGGGTAAGTGTACATGCGCATACTTCTGGCCGCCAGTGTGTGTATAGTACTAATTCTTTTCGTAGTTTTCTTCATTTGTTTCTTTCCATATCACGTATTCGAGCTGTGGTACCATCTGTATCCCACCGCCGAGGATGATTTCGATGCCTTCTGGCATGTGGTGCGCATTGTAGGATTCTGCACTAGGTAAGCGTTCAAATGATTCAGACTACTTATTTACTACTTACAGTTTGAACACATTCCGCTCATTTCTCATTCATATATGTCTGCCCGAGGTTAAATTTAATGCAGTGCTTGAAAAGAATCTTAAGTAGTCAGCCCTGCATTGCGCCAAACTTCGTCTGAGTTTTACAACATTTTTTTAATTGAAAGCCATAATCCGTGTTAGCTTAACTTCACCTACAATTCCCAACTACTGCCACTGACAAAGATATATACTTTCGTCCCATTAGCTGCTTAATTTATGTGCGTTGACAGCTGCACGCTCCTCTGCCTCCTCCTCCACCCCCTAACAGACCCAACAGCCAACAGATTGCACCAAAAATATTGTGTCAGCATTTTTGGAATGTAAATGCGTCAGCAAAGCTAAAAAAAAGAAGAGAGAGATTTGCATTTTAATTCGAGAGGGTTGCAAATATAACTGAAATAAATTATTCAAGAGAATATTCTTAAACAAAAAGAAATAAACAGCGAGGGAGTTCCTATTATATTATTGTTTTTTATTTTAAGTTTGGAGTAGTATATACTATAATGAGAACAATACTTTCACTAAGAATAATAACAATGTTCTAACTAGTGGAGAAGGGCTTTAACTGCGAGCACTGTTTATTTATTTGAATTGATATATTATTGTATACAGACAAAAATTATATAAAAATAAAATAATATCAAAACGGAAAGTTATTTATTTATTCAGAAAATAATATTTGAATAATATAATTAGTAGTAATAAAGCATTTCATATACATTAAAAGGTTTTCGAGTGAATTAATATAAGTTAATTAAAATTTAATTTTTGATTCATTTTTATTTATTCTTATATTTACTTATAAATTATACAATTTATTATTAAAAATATATATAAAATACTGTCATTGATTTAATACAAAATTTTCAATATATAATTGTGAAATAAGGGAAGAGTATGTTTTAGTAAAAATTTTATACTTTAAGTTTTAGTAATGCATTTTCTCTATATTATTCAAGATAAGTGCATGTTGTGCCGTCATCTGATATTTCAGTTTCTCCCTGGAGAAAAAAAGTTATATAAAACAATATTAATAAGAGGGAAAAATCATTTAAAGCTTTTAGTTAAATTGTTGTGTACTTAACTCTTGACAACGGGGCTGTTTCTATTCGTAATTAGTCCTTTTTATTAACTGTGCTGTCCTGTTGGTGGACAATTGACCCGCAGATAGAGTGACCCAAATTAAACATCACGGTAATCATCATCATCATCATCAGCTCATTGTAATTACCATTGCCATTACCATTGCAATTACCAACGCCATGAACTAACCCCCTCTCTCTGCCCACCCAATGGGGCCAACACATTTTTCTTTCAATTTGCAGCTTCCTCAATTCGTGCGTTAATCCGGTGGCATTGTATTGTGTGTCCGGCGTATTTCGGCAGCATTTCAACCGTTATTTGTGCTGCATTTGCATCAAGCGCCAGCCACATCTCCGGCAACACTCGACCGCCACGGGCGTCATGGACACCAGCGTCACCTCGATGCGTCGCTCCACCTATGTGGGAGGCGGTGGCAATTTGGCCGCTCATCGTGCCTCGCTGCACATGAATAACAATCATGGTGTGGGTGGCGTTGGCGGTGGGCGTGGCGGCAGTTTCCACCGCCAGGACTCGATGCCATTGCAGCACGGCGGGGGTGGTGTTAATGGTGGCAATGCCAGTGACATGGGCACTGGCAAAGGCGCAACTGTGGGACGCGCCTCCATTATCAATGAGAAAAGGTGAGGCACGTTGATTGTGGAGCTGCTGGAGGAGGGCACCATGTCGCAACAGGCCGATGAGCAGCTCTAAACAATTTCTGGCCACTGATCTCACAGTCTACATGTGTGTGCGTGTGCGTGTGTGTGTGTGTGTAGCACTTTTGAACACACACTGAGGCACTTAGTCCTAGGCTAATTGGCAGTAATTGTTGTGCTACACTTTCCACGTTCCACGATGCAATCTGCAGCAAATTTCCATAGCCTAATCTTCTCCACCTCCTCATAAATCTCAGCAGATGTACTGCAATAGGCTTTAAGAACAGTTCCAGCTAAAGCCACACTAGGTCCCAGGTTAAGTACTACATGAATGTGTATGTGTAAATGTCAAATGCAGTTGTATTAGTGCACTTGCCATCTCCAGCTGTGCTTTAAGCCAAGCCGACTAACACCACAGTTAATATGTGTAATCACATATGTATGCCGAATCCCTGTCTGATACCTTAATGTGTATTTATAATTTGCATTTCCACAGGGCTCAACTCGCTGTAAATACTATAATTATATGTCAAATACACTCAGTACAGTACTCTATGTGATGTGGTAAACTAAGTCTCTTAGCATTTAAGCAGCATTCAATATAATATATGTATAACTATAAACGATAATCCCATAATACTGTGCAGCAGAGATGAGCGCGTGGGGCGATGCAGACACGTTAATCAATATAGCCTAATACAATATAAAATAAGTTGACTAATTTAATTAAATTATCTATATTTATTTCATGATATTATCTCCATTTACTGGCCACGACAGTTGCTCATCTCTAATGCCAAATTAATAGGCAATAAATACATGTTTGTGTAGTTGAATAATTCCGGTAAATTTTAAACTTAATCTAGTTACAAGTACGTATCTCAATAGTTGTAATTACAATTAGCAAGCTTATATTGTACATAAATAAATTAAATAATAATTAATTGTTGTTGCTTACAGTGTTGACTTTAGTGCATAATTGAATTCATTTCCTCAATTTAGCGAATTGATTTTGCAACATTTTCCATCTATAAAATACCAATAAATACGCTTAGAAATAAAACTATTTGTAAATATACAGACCTGTAGATCAAAATTAAATAAAATTCTACTGAATATATAGAGAATTATTTTCATAAACTGACTTAATGCAGAGGTAAGGATATCAGTTGTAAATGTATTACAAGCAATGCACAATTTATTTACAGTCTCTCTTTTAATGAAAACCATCTTAATAATATGAATTATATTTTCGATTTACAGTTTGATCAAACGCTACGATGAACGTACGCGCTACTAAAATTGGAACATTTCTTTGCAGCCCAAAACTAATAATAATACTAACAATAATACTATTTAAATAAATCAAAATACAATTTAACAAGTAATACTTTGATGTTGTATGTCAAATCAAAGACCTCTCAGATTTGTAATTGTTTACCTCTACTTTGTATTTTTGTTGTAAGCAAGCACAATAAATTTAAATGTTAATGAAATAAATAAACGAATAAATCAAATACAAACAAACAATTTAACCAAATGACATTTGCATTATTTTGTTTTCCATTTATAACTCTCCCACAATAGAACCAGAATAAATGAAATGGCCTAGGGCTAACCATACTGTTGTTTTAAATTGTGCCAAACACAAAAGTAACCTGAGAATTTTATTGAGAAGTATTCAATGAAAACTACAGACATTTAATTACTTTTTGACATTGTCAAAGGGCGAACAATGCGGCTTTTAAAAGAGTTTGTAAATTGGTTAAACATTGTCGGCAGTAAGTTAAGCCAAAATATTTGCGAAAGCTACAGTCGCACGCAACCGACAGTAGGAGACCCTGTACTTTGCTTTGCCTTGCGCGTCGATAGAAGCAGCATATACATACACCCACATACATATAAATATACGCGCAAATACAAACACTAATCAATACTCACACATCGCAGTCAAAATTCACGCATACGCCTTCTTCTTCCTTTTACATGCTTTTCTCAATTGCAGAATTTTAATAGATCTTCACAATCTTCATACTTTAAACCTCACATTTTAATTTTGATACCTCACTAAGAAAGAGAATACTGAAACGGAGACGAAATTACTTGGATAAACTATGGCAAAAAGTTCTTAAAATCAGTATGTGTGAGCTTAACAATAAAAAATGAAATTTAATATTTTCAATTTAGTTTATTTACATTTATTTAATTAATTATTTTCATATGTGTTTTTATTTTTATTTGACAAATGACATTTCTTTTAATGAATTCAAAGCAACTTTCCACTTAACTTTAGTTAATTCATTGTCATATTATGATAAATCAGATATGTCCTAAACAAAGATTATTTATACCTTATTCAAATCCCCAAATAGTATTTTTGAAAGTCTTTATACTTATTTTGAGGCAAACATTCTTAGTTCCAGAAATGACATGTGTTCTTTTATACTTAAAACATAATTTTTTCTCTCTGTAAAGCAATAAATGCTGCAGTCAAAGTGACTATTCCTGACTACTAGACCTGGTCTGCCCTCTGTCCTTTCGAACCGACATGGCAGCCTGAACGAACCATCTGAACCTGTACTAAATCAGAGTGGACTGGCAGTTGGCACCTGTAACCTAGATAAGAGCCTCAACAATGAACAAAATGTGTAACTGTCTATGATTGCATGTGAGGGGTGGAGTAAGAGGAGAGCATATTAGGCTGGCCATATAGCCATATTATTCCTTTTATGAAACAGCTGGGACACTCTGGCCGCAGGTCATGCTAATGTCAATGCCAATGGTAATTTGTGTTGCCTGCAGTGTGCCACAAATTGGTTCAAAGCGCACCAGATTTATGTACACACTCCAAAATGTAAATAGGTGTGTGTGTGGGTGTGTGCGTGTGTGTTTTTGTGCATGTGTTATGTGCTATGAGTATGTGTTTGTGGTCATTTACAATTTGTTTTTGTTGTAATGCAAAATCGACGCTGGCCACAAAATCTGTTTGGGGCAAGAGCGCTCAACGCACTTCCGCCTCACGTTCCACCTACAACTGGCCATACAACTCGGTCTATTTGCCAAGCCCATTGTCATTATGTCTTTGACACAATTAGCCAATTTTGTGGGTATTTGTATTGACTCACTTACCTAGCCGGTTTATGGCCTGTGGAGATTTAGGCGTAGACACGTAATTATCATAAATATACATTTTCCATGAGGATATGTTGGCATTGTTTCAGCACGCTTTTGTTTCAGGTTTTATGGCTCTAATATAAAGATGCTTGCTGATAAGGCTAATGCAGGAAATTATCCAACCGTAGCAGTAAACTTATGCAATTTATAAAAATCTATAAAAATGTTCTGTTTATTCTAATATTTTATATTTAATGTAACCTTTTAAATTATACTCAATTTAATGCTGTTCCCATATGCATAGACTAATATAAATAGATATTTCTCCCATACACAAGAAAGTTCTAATCCCCTGTGGTTTAAGAGTACTTAAATGTTTGCTAACAAAACAGAGCACAAAGCTTCCGTTGACATCTGATACACAATGCGGACGAGGAACTTGTTGACCAAACTGAAATCAAGTGTTAATTCTATTATGTGCAGGCGACACACAGGCGCCCTCTGTTGGCCAAGCCAACAACTTGTAATGGAAACTTTACATATGCAAATGGGTCCCAGGGAACCGGCCAACGAAACGAAGCAGAGAGCTCTCTGAGATAAGTAAGAAAAGCTGAAGCTGAAGTTCCCTAGAGTCTAGGGAATGGAGTTATCTAGAGGGTGGGGGGAATCAGATTATCAAGGGCTGAGCGTGGCTGCAAATGCCAGCAAATTGGCAAGAGCCAAGGGAAAAGTTGCAGCGCTCTAGCTTTAGCCTGCTCAAGTGGCCCCAAAGTGATTTATAACACGCGGCCAGAGATGTCAGCACGGTGGCTGTCACTCTCTCCTCTCTCCTCTCCCCTCTCCCACCTCTCTCACTTTGTCACTAGCTGTTAGTGAACTTATTGGCAGCACTAACATGGCATAACTAACAATTAGTGTGCCGAAGGACGGCTATCTCGATATGCTCGGCTAGCATCTGTCTCCGGCTCTTATCCTTTATGGGTTGTGGCATTCATAATTCCTCATTATGTGCATGTCCATGTCGAACTCTTAGCGCTTACATTAAAATGACCTCCACCTCTCCATCGTCTGCCCATTTTCCCATGTCTGTCAGCGTACAGATTCTTATCCTCTCTGTTTTAGTTCCTCCTTTATATGTTTGCCTAACACGCAACGCCAGGAGCTGCCACCCGCCCGCCTGTTGTGTGTTTGCCTAAGGATTACTCTCATCATCGCCCCTCGTTGCGACTATCCTTTTTGGCGAGAGACGAGTCCTGTTTTTGGCCACTTTGATTATGTTTTCGCTTTCGCTTTTTGTTAATTGGCGCAACTTGTAAGCTGAGACCCATTGACAGCACCAAAGGAGATGGCGATGGCGATGGGGATGTGGGCGTGTCCGCCTTGTTTTCCTTCTGTTTTGGTTCTGGCCCGCTGCACGCACGTGTCGTAATACGGTCAAACAACAAAATATCATTTTGGCCCTGTTTATGTTTATGTCTATGGGCCAAGCGAATTGTTTCCGGCTTAATGCAGGATTTGCCTCTTGATACGTATGCTTTAAATTGTTTTCTTTTTTCCCCGATTTTCCTTTGTTTTCACTGCGGGATTTTCCTGCCAAGAATATTTATGAGAGCAGCTGTCTCTTTGATATTATAATGTATGTTTATTGATAGCTTGATTTGTGGGCTTTAGGCCTAATAAAGGAAATTAATGCGATTGCCTATCACAGTTAATTGAAATACAATTCCCTGGCCAGAATTTATACAAAATTAATTACCAAATCGAGAAACTTTTAGCATTAAAGCAAAGCCATTTTAGTGCTCTATAATTGCAGTTATTGGAGCGTGAGTACTATATAAGGTGCTATAGTTCGCCTCTCGTACAAACTGAGTTTAATTTGCAGTTGCTTTGAAGTTCAAACTCAACAACTTTAAGTGTCGCAAATATAATTGAAGCCACACCAAATTATTTGATTTTCACATTTATTGGCAATTTACATTTAAATCATTTACACAAAAAAGGACACTCGCAGATGAAAGTCCTTTAAAAAAGGGACCTCGCATTTAATTTGCTGTAATCAGAACACACACCCTCTGAGTGTGTGGAAATTAACTTGAACATTTGTTGGAGGGGATTAAAAGTGTTGAGCAGGGCACAGAAGGCAATCCATTAAAATCCTTTTGCCTGCAACAATTATGAAAGCATATTTATCACCTCAAGTGGCCATTTGTTAAGACTCCCACCTGACTGTCTGTCGCCCAATCTCAGAGTTGACATCGACTGAGAGTCCTTTTTAAAACAGATTCGATGCTCTTCCGACATCGCTCTTTTCTTTCTGCTTTGTATATTTTGCTCTAGACTCAACATCTCACCTGGCCAGGTGCACGTTTAATAGGCTTAGAAGCAGCCCTAAGCCGGCTTAAATGCAAAGTGTGTTAATTTAATGACAGTTACAATAACAACAGCAACCGAAGCTGTGGAAAAGGAGTAGGAGGAAAAGCAACCCAACCAGGCAGAATGCAGGCAGCTTGCCGCACTTTTACCAACAGTGGGGCACATAAGTTTGCTTACGAGTTTTATAAATAAAACAATCACAGGGGAATGCTCAAGTGTTGTGAATGTAATACGTAAATACATCAAAAGAAATTAAAGAAATGTGTATATAAAAAGTGTATAATTAATTTTTATTTATTGTATATTCATTACATATTCTTTATATTTTATAAACTCATTAATCGTGCCTTAAATTCAAAATCTCATTTAATTAAAATCGATTACATCATTTAGTTGGCTCATTACATTAAGTTAAATTAAATTAAACTAATTGATATGAATAGATATGCCATTGCCCACTGTAGGGAGTTCAGCGTGTCTATTATCATGGAATTCAACCTGCGTCAAATGGAAGCCAGAAGGCAAAAAGGAAGCGCAATTAGTTAACACCAGTTTGCCACCTCTTAACCATTATTGGACCTTAATGGGAATGGCTTCAGGCAGTACTCTCTCACTGCTAAAAGAAATACGGATAGTATCGAATACCCAAATTGATAGACAAATTAAAAGCACTCTTATTTCACACTGTACAAGCCCTATAGGCGGAAACTGAAGTAATTTCTTTCCTTAGTCTCAAAGTCTCAAAAAATGCTGGCATTTTCGGCCTTAAGGTCACTTCCATATTTTGGCAACCCTTTCAAGGCACTTTCAAGAGCCATTTGTTATTGCAGTGGAGCATAAAGCCATTAAAAATCAATTGGCCCTACAAAAAAAGAGAGATATATGCAAAGTACTTTTACCAACATATGTGTGACTCTCTCGCCCCTTTACTCAGCGCCTTTTAGAAGAGAAAGAGTCAAATTTGTGCAGGGCCCGCCCGCCTACAACAAATAAACAAAAGTATTTTGTCTTCAGCTTCAGATTCCGCTAAATTGACTCTCAACTTTACGCGATTGGTCCCAAAAAACTACATTCCCCTCCCACCATACACACACACACACCACACACACACTAACACACATAAAGCAGAATGGTTTTCCGATTTTCAATACCCTTTCAAGGGGTAAGTTTGAATTTGGCATTGAGTGCACTCTAGTCCCCAAATACTTTGTGGAAAACATATTTTAGAAGATAATAATATTGCAAATAATAATATATAATAAAATAAAGCTGTTTTTAATTGAATTTGTTTGTTTAAATTTATACTTCAAAATGTTTTCTATTTAGTATGTCATTTAACGATTAGTAACGATTTAAACTCCGTGAAATGTATCTAAACTCTTAAATGTGAGTATTTAAGTTTCGCCATAAAAGATTTTATATCTTGAGCAACTGTGTGTTTGTGTGTGTGTGTGTGTGTATCTGTGGCATGCCTTGCCAACTATTTTTGCGCTGACTCAACGCAAGTCGCAAATCCCAATCCCATACGTTGACTCGCTTTTTGCTACTGCTCGGCGCGGTTGCCAATGTCCTGGCTGTCGTCTCCAGTGGCTCCACTTGCCATACGTGTCGCATACGTAATCTCCGAGGTGCCTTGGGTGTTGTGGCATGCCTTGGCTCCACTGCCCAGCGGAACACTTGAGCGTAAAGTGCCGGATGCAATGGGATTGTACACTGAATTATTTTGGTTTTACTTTACGATTATTGCACTGTATTTGGCCCATAATAAGAGGCGACTCGTTGTGGCTTTCACATCTCAATGGGTATGCAAATATTTCGATATGCGGTATTTGGTCTTTTTATGTGGCAACAGCTGATGTTGATGAGCTTGTGTCCAAGTCCAAGGACTGCACAAACACCATAGCCGGCAATTTAACAGCCGTTGGCTATACTGCCTGGCAAATCCCTTCAACTTGAGGACATTTGATTGATTTGCCTGATTGTCAGCTGGGCTTTATTGTTGGTTTATCATTACGAGCAAAGAGAGCAGAGTGCCAGTTTGACAGCAATCTATTCTTCTATTTGCTTTTATTACTAGCCAAATACTTGAGTATTAATTTGATCGAGTAGCTGCAACATTCTTCGCTCATCAAGTTATGCCAAACTAATTGCAAATATTCTTGCAATAAAAAGAGTAAAAAGCTCCACGTTGAAAATAAAAACTACAGCCTGATATTGCAAATTCCACGGAATGCACTCACAGAACTCTGTCAAACAGCAACGAAAACTTTTGCCGCTGTCAAAGCATTTTGGTGGCTACACGCAACGATGACTCCACGACACACCGTACTTCACTCTTCCGCTTCTCCCACCTTCGGCGTGAACGATTCCCTTCAACTTTTCCGAAGCGCACTCACATTATTTTTACATACAAATAAAACTTTTCTGCCGCGTGTGGGTAAAGCAAAAAAAACAAACACCCACACACACTTTGATATAAAACCAAAACTAACAAGTGACAAACTGCACCCTAAAAAGCTAAAGGATCATTGGCTTGCCTGAAAGATACCCTGAAAATTGTGGAAAAATATAACATATATTTATACCATTTTATAGATCATATTTAACTAAAATAAAATACATTTACTCCATCCTACAACCCGTCGAAAACGGTAAAGAAGCCTATAGAGTATCTCGTGCTTTCCTGCCAATAAAGAAGATACAGTCGTATATACATATGTATGTTTGTATATATCTGAGCGCATATTGTGCACTGTATCTTTGAACTTTTCCACAGTATAGAGTCTAAACAGACACACTAACAATCGTAAAGCCACACGCATGCACGCTGCTGCTTCCCCCTATTCTATGCCTAGTACAGAAAATTAATTATCTAATATCTCCGGTGTTTATTATACGATTGGGCTGCAAATCGCACCAAACATCATATGCATCTAAGGCGTTGTTCACACAAACTAAGAGAGTATTCATAGGAGATATCGAAAGTTAGGAACAAACTAGAGCTGCTTATGCAATACACGAGTTCAAGATCTATGTATATAGACTAAGCTCATCGTTCTCATGAAGAATATCTATTCTTTATTGGGTCTACCATGTTACCTTCTGCCTGTTACACACACATACCAATTGCAAAATCTTATATACCCTCTCCGCTTTCGTAAAATAGAGTCCAAAAAAGCAATGTCTGATTAAAATTATAAATTTAAATATTTAACAAAGTTAGCATTTCCTAAATGTGTTAATGTACCTAAAATCCTTTTTTACTTAATTACTATCTGCCAATCAAAAACTACACGTCAATTGCAATCCTACTCTTCGACTCCTATACTTACTTACTAAACATAGTACAAGTAGTACCTGTAGAACAAATTATGATGCCTTTGAACCCATGTCAGGCATATAGGGTATGAAAAGTAAAACAAACTAAATTTTAATTTTCGGCAACTTTTTATGCCATTCAGGAAGGAAGGATGAAAGATGGAGACAAAGATGCCAGCTGGCTCTCTTAATTTCCCCCTTTCTACCTGTAGTTTTTTAGACCCTGTACTTTAAAAAAGTACAAAAGGGTCTATTAAGATTGTGCAAGCCCGAAATGTATGTAACAAGCAGAAGGAGGCGTGGCAGACCCCACAAAGTATATATATTCTTGATCAGGACGACGAGCTGAGTCGATCTAGCCATGTCCGTCTGTCCGTCTGTCTGTCCGTCTGTCTGTCTGTCCGTATGAACACCTAGATCTCGGAAACTGTAAGAGCTAGAGACATCATATTTGGCAGTTAGATGCCCCTATAGCGCAAGCAGATCAAGTTTGTTTTAGATTTTTGATACCTCCCCCCCCTCCCCCAAAAACCGCGAAAAACTGCCACACCCACAATTTTAAACATACAAACTTGTGTTTTGGCATACGATAATCTTATGATAATCTTTATCTGTTCTGTGAATTTCGGCCCAATCGGATAATAAACACCGGAGATATTCAAGATTCAATTCCTTGTACTAGGTAAGGGGGAGCAGCGCGAGCGTATGTGTGGTTGCGTGTGACTTTGCGCTATGTGTGCATGTGTGAGTGTATGTTAGTGTGTGTGTGTGCAAAGGAAAGTACAGGGTCTTCTTCTGTCGGTTGCATCCGACTGTAGCTTTCCGAGTTTTTCTATCTGAAGGCGTTCGTAAAGCCTTCAAAGTCTTATTTGAGCTTTAGATCATTTTGGGGCAATATTGAGCTGCCGTTGGGTCTACTGAAATATGCGGTTTGGCCCGTTGAAAACTGAAAATTATGCATACGAAAAGGTTGCCCGGTTGATGTTGCGGCCCCAACTCATTTCAATCAGCGATGCTCAAAGCTTGGCCTCGACGTGATTCACTGGAGCTGTTTATCAGAGCCACAAATTTTACAAATTGCTCGGCAGTTTGCTCCGATTAAACAGCAGCCACATGCATACAGTGTAGTGTGTGTGCGCGTGGGTGTGTGTGTGTGTATTTGTGTGTCTGTGTGCCATATCACACTTTTATGTCCGTCGCGACACGCGCGCTTTTTCGAGATAAAGAACCAAAAAAAAAATAAAAACGAAGAGACATTGAGAGCGAGAGTAAAGCAACACGAAAAGTTGCAAGTATTTGCTTGGCTTCAGCGAGAGCTTAAATAAATTTTTCCCATTTTGCTGTTGTTTTTGCGTTTGCCTTTTAGTTGGCAGAGGAATTAAAAGTTGCTGATTCTGGCTGCGTAGTTCAACAGGAAACTTCTTGCCTGATTGGGTGGCAGGAGGGAGGGGGGCGTGGGTGTGTGTCTTAACATGGTTTACTTGTCCCCAGTTCATTTGTGTTTTTCTGTGCTCTTGATTAGCATAGGAATAATTCAAGTGACGTCTAATTAAATTTCAATCTCAGTCTGCTTAAAATGTGACAAAAACAGACAAACAATAATAAAGTCAGCAACTAACTCCATATGAATGTCAGCTCAGTTACCACCCAGACTTCCCCAGGATTCGTCTTGAGGAAGTAGTTTTTTCCAGTTACTAGCTTGCCTTACCAAAATGTTGCTGTTCGCACAAGTTTTGATTTTTATTGCCATTGCTTAACAGATTCCTATGTGCGCAAACTTTTCGCCCCAACTGTTTGCCAAAGGAGCAGAATTGTTGTCCAGATGGACACTTGATACTACACCGATAGCGAAGTCAACTTTAAACTGTTTGCTCAAGTGGAACTGCTGTTACATTCGCCAAGTGCAAGTTGTTTAAATGCTGTAGACACTCGAGAGCAGAAGGCAGTGCGCTTGAATCTTGGTCAATGTTAAAGATAAACTTAAAAATTATAAAATAGACAATATAAAGCTCCCAGTTGTATTCTAGAACTTAATGCAGACTTACAATCAATTAATAAATTTTGTTGACTATAATTATATGGATTCACTTACCATTTTCTTATTTACACATATCGTTATTCCATAGATTCCCTTCGTTGCTCTTCTCCATGCTGCATACTTCATTTCGTTGTAATTACAATTAATGTACTACAAGTGACAAAAACTTGTTCCAACTGAACAAATTAGCAAGTCAATTAGTGCATAATTACCACTTTAACATGACAGCAGTCCACTCCAATTAAGCCCTAGTCCAGCTCTGACCTACTATATAAAAGTGTGAACTACCTCAGAGCTGGCTGACACTTCGAATACTTCAAATGGCCCAGAACGTGAAGTGGGCAGCAAAGCGAAGTGCCGTGGTTAGTGGCAGGCAGCGGCTGCTGAAACTGTGGCGCCACCACCCGCTGCGGCTGGCCATTGCGAACACCTTCTGGGAGTACACGGAACGCACCAAGGTGAGCGGCATGTGGCTGCTGCGTCGCAATCGCACACACGGTTTGTCCAGGTAGAGTAGACACTCAGAGATGAGGAACAGTCCTCAGAGATACAGAGCTAAATCCTTGCAGATTGATATGGTCTACAGTGCTGGTGCATCTGCTTCTGCTGAGCATCTACTTGACGCTGTTGCTCTGGCTAAAGTTCTACTCGTATCCCATATTAAACACCATCTCAAATGATCTGTCCATAACGGATGTGGCCTTTCCCGGCGTCACTATCTGCAGTCCCAAGGCAGTTAATACGGAGCGTGTGGCACGTTACGTTAGAACACTGTGAGAAGGTAACAAATGCTTAATACAACTCATTTAAGATCTACAATTTCAGCAACATACCGCCAGAGTACGATGTGGAAGATGTGGCAGCTGGGTTTGAGTTCCTCAATGCCTTTACGGATCTGGCCTTTGTCCAACCCTCGCACGACAGCTATAAGATTACAGACGCTGTACTGCGCCTCAACAATGTGTCCACCTGGGAGGCTGCCATGGCTGTGAGTCCTGGCTGTAGTGACTTTGTCAAGCGATGTTTCTGGGGATACACAGAGTTCCCCTGCAATCAGAGCCATGAGTATCTATCGTTTATACCCACAACGGCATTCCTAGGACCCTGCTGTTCGTTCAACTATAATCCGCGCAACATCAGCTTTGTGCCCTTCTCCGCCAACATCTTTGGCATGGACGGAGGCCTGACGTTCATAGGAGCCGAGGGTTCCGAACGAAATCTAAGCACCGGCCTCATTGTTCTCGTGCATCATCCGATGGATTATGTAACCGAAACAGCTGCATCAGTTACAATTACCGCCAGATCCGAGAGCTTTGTCGAAGTCTCACCCACCGTGCAGACCTCATCGACGGACGTGCTGGAGCTGTCGGAGAGCAAACGAGATTGCCTCATCTCAGATGACCTACAGTTGAGAAACTATCGCCAGGCTGCCTGCCTATTGGCCTGCCAGACGGAAGCCATTGGCAAACGTTGTGGCTGCCATCCGTATTTGCTGCCCATTGTCGGCGGGAAATACAAGGAGTGCAATCTGAGTGATACCTTCTGCTACTCCGATAACTATGGTGAGCTAAAGGAAAGAAAAGGTTCAACGTTAGAACATGTTATCCTTCATTTATGTTTCACTCGAACCCGCAAGCTCTTTACCTTCTTTAAAGTCATTGCCATGCTGTGACGCTGTGATGTCCTCCAGCTTGTCTATTTCATGCTTATTTAAAGCATGTGAATGTGGGTTCCTTGTTTGCCTGACAATGTTCTGTTTACTTCACTTACATCATTTATAATTTATATTAAATATTCAAAATGCGTGCCCCGCACACATGACGCTCTCGGAAGCGTCGAGCATCGCACTCGAGCATCTCTGGGGTGAGAACTACTTGTGCTTGTGATGAAATTTTCTATAAAGGCGCTTAGATATGTAGAATGTTCAAACAAACTACGCGCTTTATGGGGAGTCGACTCGAGTCTCTAGCAATTAATACAGTTGGGCAAATAATAATTACAATATATTTAACCAAACTTAACATGACGAAAGGTAAATAGTATATTTATCTAACCATATTAAATGAACTCCCATGCAATTTACTTTATTTGTAATATTTAAACTTTAATTGTTTCTTCACTCTTAGATAATTTCAAGAGCGTGCGCTGCGATCAATGCCTGCCCAATTGCTATGACGTTACATATTCCACACTAGCCTACAAAACAGACCTCTATCTGCATCAGTTTTCCGTTAGCAACTTTTAGTAAGTTCTGTACGTTATTTAATGTTTCAGTCGTTAATTTCCACGCTTCCACTAGCACGCCAGAACTGCTTAACAATGATAGCTTCGTGCTGCGGGTTTACCTGGCCAAGCAGGTTGTGCCAGTGATACGTAAGGTGACCGTGATGTCCTGGATTGGTCTGCTCTGTAAGTAATTGACTCAGTTCGCAATGCAAGTACACAATTGTCTCCATTACAGCTGATTTGGGTGGCATTTTTAATTTGTGCCTGGGACTGAGCATGATATCGATTGTGGAATTCTTTTACTACTGTACATTTCGCTTGTACAAAAATTATCACCAGCAAAAGGCGCTGCAGCTGAAGCAAGCATGGAAATAGTATATAGTAACTAAACATATGCTATATTATTTAATGTGCAGCTTACAGAACTACATACAAACAATTTAGCTTCTATTGTTTTTTCTTTTTCGACTTCAGCGCTTGCTTAGGCGCCTTTCGCTTCACAGCAGTGGGCACAGCTGCTTGTTCCTCTGCTGCTTCATCATCGCTGTCACTGCGTTTGCAAAGGAATTTATTAATGTAATTAATCTGTTACTTTTGACATGTGTGTAGTCAGAGCTTACCCCACTGTGACCATCTGATCAAACATATCCTCATATTCAGCATCCACTGGCGCTGCCTTCGCTGCTTTCTTCTCCTTTTGGCTCCTTTTTGTTGGCACCTCTTCATCTGCTTCCTCTTCGCGCGGCTGCAGCTGTTGCGCTGAGAGCTGTCTTATTAGTATTTTGGTTGCCTTCGACTTGACATAGCACTGGTACATCAGCACCGTAGACTCTGCCTCATGTATACGCACATAACGATCCAGGGAAGCGGAACTCAAGTATCTGCCCGTCTCATCTAGGCTCAAGTCGCTAATGCCTCCGGTGAATCCCTTGTAGGTGTGCACATGGGTCTTCATCTTGCGCGTGTCAAAAGCCTGCGAAGAATATTACTTCATTATCATCACCGTCAGTATATCAAAATTGTGAACTTACCTTTAGCGCTCCCATTGTGGTGCCGGTGTATATGTAGTTGCCGCGTGCCACTAGCGTTGCAAAGCTCATGCCATGCTCTTCGCTTGCAAACAACGACACTGGGCGGCGCTGTTTACGCGTATCGTACAGCCTTACATAGCCGTGCCTCGAGCAGGTGGCCAGTACGCTAGGTCCATCCACAAAGCCAATATCGCTGTCCCATACAGGTACTTCTAACTGCAAGTAGTCGTTGGGCAAGTTCTTGGAACTAAAGATTTGCTTGCCATCCGCACTCAGGTCGAAGACTTTTAGATTGTTTTGCCGCTCTTTGCCGCCGGTAGCCACAATGTGTCTGGACACTGTACATTGACGCAGATGATCCATTTGATCACCAGAGCTGGTCACTACTGTGGCAGCTTGGTCTCCCTCCTCGTCTTCATCCACTTCGTCCCGAGACATACTTTGTATTTGTCCATTTCCGATGCCAGCAATTAATCTGTTGTTATAGCTAGCCAAGCCGACAATTGGAGCTGCGCTATAACTAAAACATCGCGTGGTAATACCGCCTCCGATACCAAGAGTATGAATTTCTGCTATGTTCTTCCCGCGGCCAAGAAGTATTTCGGTTTGCTCATCGTTACCAAAAGCCAAGGCTGTCACGCGCGACTCCTTATCCAATTCACTTAGTTCAGTTAAGTTCGACTGTGCGTATGGGGATTTGTCAGCTGCAGGCAGCAAATCTGTAAAATAATACGACGAATAAATTATATGTTTCAACAAGTGTATGTGCTTCGCACTTACGTTTAAAGGAGCCTGTGTGTGAGCCCACAAATAACTCATGCTTGGCTGTGTAATTGGCATTTTTAATATTCGCTGTAGTCCACTTCATGTTTCTAATTTGCTGTTACAGTTGTATTTAATAATAAAAGCTATGCGGCAGACGAACCAAACTAACAAAACAAATCCAACACGTGCAACGCCAGCCCGCTTCGAAACACGCTTGCCAAATTGCACCAGAACTGAGTTAATTGTACCAACACGAAGAAAAAACACCACTTTTAGCAACCGCGCTTCGAACTCGCCTGCGCAGTGCTGCCCATCAAACCGGTTTGCTATCGATTAATATTCCATATCGATAAATTCAGTCGAAGAGTCAGCTGGCGGCATTTAAAACCAAAACAAACTGCACTAATTTTTATATAATTGCAGTTTAATATATTAAATATTCATTAAATATAGTTTGGTAATGGCTTTAACAAAAGTATATGATGCAGCTACTGTATTTAAGCATTTAAACGGCATCATAAATGTGTACAAGCCCGCTGGTGTTAAGGTCAAACACGTCCGCAATGCTATTCTCAGTAACATTGCTAAAGGTAAGCCGGTTATTAAATGTAAAACACAACTGACAATTTCATATTTCTTTAGGACTCAATGAACTGGAAGTAAGAGAGCCGCGAAAGTTGGCCAAAGACACTCCACTGCTGGGCACTGGCACTGCCGCGGACCACGTGCTGCATAAAATTGCGTCAGATACAGATCTCTCGGACCACATATTAGCGGCGGGTCCACGTTACATGCCTAGGGATGTCCGGTGCGCTGCTGTTGCTATGCTAGGGGATCACACAAGTGGCGTTTTGCGTGAGTGTTTTGGTATTAGGTTGTGCAATTAATTCTTTAAATCTCTTGCAGTATTTGGCATCAATAAGGGCCTGAAGCAGTCTAGTCTCATACAGCGCAATCGACCAGTGCGTGTCTATCATGTAACCGCACGCATGGGCACAGCCACAGAAAACCACTTGCCTGACTCTTACGTCACTGCTCGCGCCAATCATCGACATATCACCGGGGAACGTATAAGTGGTCTGGCCGCTTCCATGCAGGCTTCGCATCAGCGAAAAATGTATGAATTATGTGGCGTTGATTTACAGACACAGGCAGCCTATGAGCTGGCCTGCAAAGGAATGCTACGGCCTGCTGATAACTCCCTACCGGTAGTATATGGAATTAAACTGATTCACTTTGAGAGGCCTCACTTCACGCTCGAGGTGCATACAATCAATGAGGACGAACAGTATCTGGCTGCCTTAGTCCATGATATGGCACTTGAGCTGCGCACTGTGGCCCACTGTTCCCAGCTACGCTGTATACGCCATGCCCACTTTGATGTAACCGACAGTCTACTACGGCATGGCTGGCATCTGCCAGGCATCATGAAAAATCTGAGGCACCAGCGAGAGATACTCAAAGAGCACCCTCAACTATTACAACAAGAGCGCATAGAATTGCATGCATAATAAGAGGAGCTAAGTTAGGTTTTAATAGAAAGTTTAAGATTGTAAATAACGTAATTGTTAAAGTAGAAAAGTATTTTGTTTCAAACAGTTGTCTGTTTATGGTTTTCGGCAATCATCAGCTTATCTAGCTCGAATAGATGTAGCTGCAGTTTGTCATGCAGTTTCTTGCCAGCGACAGAATCCAACACCTTCTCAAGTATATCCTCCGCCTCAAGCAGGAGGCCCTGTGCCCGTTCCAGTTGAGCTTTAGCCTCTACCGACTGCCGGCGTGCCTGTTCCTCCAGCGTATTGGCAATCTCAATCAGAATAACGCTCACATAGATGGCCAGCTTGATGTTGTATGGATCGAGGCGGTGGCACACGTCGCGCAACTCTTCACAAAGCCGCTGCTTGCGTCCCAGTTGGGCATCAGTGAGCGTGATCAATTCCAGTCCCGGCTCATGGCCATAGAGCTGGATAAGCGTGTGCTTAAGATTGAACAAATGAAAGTGGTTCGGATGGAGCAGCTGTGAAAGGCGAGCCAGCAGCAGTTCAACTTGGCTGGCAGTGGGTCGACCAGCCAACAAGCGCTCCACCTCCTCGGTCATGTGAGTCTGCACTTCGGCGACATAGGCAGCGTCAACCAGCATGGGGCAAGTGTTACACTTCCATTGGGTCAGCTCATCCCGTGGATCTAAAGGCAACTGCACTCCGTCGCAAGTTTTGGACACATCCCCCAGACATCGCATTGCACTCACATAGCTGCCATATTCCGTGGCATCCTCGCAACGCGGACAGCGGCATGTGAAATGCTTAGTCATGCTCAGATGATGCTGACGCATCTGGGTGCCCCACAATATGTTCGTATATGTAATCCTTAAGTGATCGCCCTTCTTAAGGTCACAACCAGCTCGCACTGCTATGCGCTGTGTGCTGGCGTCAAACTGAAAGTAGCAGTTCGGCTGGCAAGCGTGCTCCATCATGCAAGCTTGGCGGAATAGTCCACTCAACTCCACACCCGTTGCCAACTCGATGACCATATAGTTGGTCTCAATGATACCACACAGGCGATGCAGCAGTTCCGGACTATAGTGGTTGAGTAACTGCTCCCCCTTCTTGTCCGGCTTGAGCCGTTGCAGAAAGCGCTCCTCAAGATAACCAACAACGCGGTGCTCCGCCTCCTGTTGCAGTTCTGTGCCCAGCCGCTCTGTCTCGTGAGACTGCATCTCCAGCAATGCCTTCCAGCGTTCCGGCTGTGTTCGCTGCAAGAGCAAACACCTCAGCACCAGCAGCGCATCATGTCGGAAGTGATCAGACTTTGTTGCCGAACCACTGCCCAAACTGAGCACACTGCATTCCAGACTCTCATGCGCACACCCGGAGCTACACACCGGCCAACGGCAGCTGCAAAGAGAAGCATAGCTGTAGCTCGTTCCTTCGTTTGTTGCCCAGTGTAACACTCACCTGCGGCACTGGTGCTTGCCCACCCGACAGGGCGTATAGCAGCCTACGCACGGCACAATGATGGCAGACTTTTCGGCTTCAGTGAGAAACCATTTGGGACCCACCACCAGTGGCTCCTCGATAAATATGATCTGCTTGGCCCGTATGTCCTGAGTGGCCACCAGAAAGCGACCCAGCTGTTCATCCTGCTGCTCCCGGAATGGTCTACAGCAGCGCTTATGCTGCGGCCAGTGCTGTTTCTGATGCTCTCCATTGCAGTAGCGGACCATTTTGCAGCGGGTACAGGTAAGTGGTGCAGCCACTCCACAGATGGCGCACTCCTGACTCAGTATTGTCATATTTTCAGTGATAATCTGACGGACACTCAACACGAACTGCTGTTACGTTGGCAGGGAAAACTCTCTGCTTTTCACGTGGCAGCTTTTCTATATGCTTTCCGTTTATTTTTAGCATGTTTCTCCAAACATTTTCCCTCATCAGGGAAAGGCAGAGAGCGCACTTGCTCACGAAAATCATTTCGAAAATTCTCTGTTTTGATTTTGTGCGATATAGAGGGAGTTGTTGAAAGGGGGAGTGTGCTGTATGCAGTTTACTCTGCATTTTTTACAACAGGGTGTTCTAACTTCTGTTTTGATAGTGAAAACATTTAATATCTAGTACATTTATTGTTCCACTTAACTGTGTGTAGACTTGGTTAAAGCTTTATTAAACTTTTAGAATATTTCATTAATTTCTTAATAATTATAATATTTTGCATTTAATTAATAGTTAAAACTAGTGTGTCTGTATCATGGGTATACTAAAGGAGATGACCGAAAAAGTTATGAGAAAGAGGGCAAATATATTATTTATATATTTAAAACGCTTTATACTAACTGACTGACTTAATGACTGATCAACATCAACATGAAATTTCCTCCCCCTCGAACAGTGAAAAGCCACAGCTACAATTTTAAAAATAATGAAAACTTGCGAATAACCTGCGATAGCTTATGGCTTCCTTCAACTGTGCTGTGAATTGCAGCCCAATCGAATAAAATGCTCCGAAGTTATTCCATAATCAACTTCTGCACTAGGCATGGGTTGCTTCCCCAGTGAATGCGCTGAGATTGCGGGTATGTAAATATTTGTTATTTAAATATTTGTAGGATCGGAGAAGGCCAGAACATTATTTTCTATGTGTGTTACCCCTATATTTATTTGCACACCTGATTGTACACAAATTGCAATTTATTTAAATTTGTCTTTTAAACTGTGCAAAATTCAACATATGAGCGAAAGGTGTCGCACCCTGTATGTGCATGGTTCAAGAAGAATAACATATGCACATGCATAAGTGCCGAGACGTAGCATTACCCCGTGCACTGAGTGGCTCAGGGTACATTGCTCGACTTATAATATGCATATGTACTACTTATTTTGATTTATCATCACTTTCAATTTCATTTCAAATGAAGAAGCGTGTAGTTTTGCTGAATTTCGTCATAAGCAAATACGTATGTAGTTCAGTCACAGAACACCTGGAGGGCCAAGCGAAATTCTGCAAATGTGGTCAAAGTCGAGTGACTACTAACCTTCAGACTGCTGTTTTTATATATGTAGTACTTAGTAGTACTTAGTTCGTATATGACGCATTATGTAGTTTGCAGCCTACACGCTTCTATTGGTGAGCTGGTCAGTTAGTTCTGAGTCGCCCAAATGTCATATTGCACTACTTGTTGACGACACACATAAATAAGCTTGGGGTATTTGAATACATGCATTATGCATATTCATTCAAATTCATATGACTTGCCAAATTTCAGGTTCGCATTTCTCTTTCTTTCTCCCTCTCCGCCTGTCCTCTTCTCTTTCTCTATAAAAAGCGCAACGTAATTGTTTTACCTGTCAGTCGGTTCTGATCGTCGATCGTTTAATGTCAAATTAAGATTGTGATTCGTGGTAATCGTATTCCCAAACTGAAACAGTTACACCTTGCGGCTCAAACCAGTGCTCAAACAGAATGGAGTCCTCCGAGATTAAGGACTTTTTCAAAAACAAAAAAGTGTTTATAACCGGTGCCAGTGGATTCTTAGGCAGAGGTAGAATGATATAGAAACAAGCAACAACTAGACTCGACCTAAACCCACAAATTATAAGCTCTGCATGTATATTTTAGTGATTATCGAGAAACTGCTACGTGCAACGGAAGTGGACCTCATCTATGTCTTGATGCGACCAAAGCGAGGCAAGGATATACAGGAGCGCATTGCGGCATGGCACAGTGATCTGGTAAGAGCTCCTACTACACCCACTCCTCCACAGCATAAGAATTAATCAAATTGTCCTACAGCTCTTCGGTGTGCTACTCAAATCGAATCCTCATGCCCTGGAGCGTGTTGTGGCCATACCAGGTGATTGCCTAGATTCTGATTTAGGCATCAGCTTGGCGGATCGCAAGCTGCTCTCAGAGCAAGTTCAGGTTGTGGTGCATAGTGCAGCCACAGTGAACTTTGCGGAACCGCTGCATGTGGCACTGGATATAAATACGCGTGCCACAAGCCTCATGCTGCAGCTGGCCAAGGAGATGAGTCGCCTGGAGTGCTTTGTCCATGTATCCACCGCCTTTTCCAATTGCATATCCCTACACATTCAAGAGGAGTTCTATCCTGGCCATCTGAAATGCAGTGTGGATAAAGTATTAACGCTTAGAGAGCTGTTGGGCGATCAGATGATAGATCGCATTGCACCAACTCTAATGGATGAATTCCCCAATACCTATATATATACCAAGGCACTGGCGGAGCAGATCATCCAGAGAGAAGCCGGCGATTTGCCACTGTGCATCTTTCGTCCAGGAGCCAGTAAGTGCAAACTTAGCTAATGATGAAATTGACTTAATATATGACTTTTCAGTTATTGCCACGAATAAGGAGCCCGTTGTCGGCTGGATAGACAATATCTATGGACCCATTGCTCTGATCTATGGCGCCGCCATGGGCGTGATGCGTATTGCACCCGTCAATATGAATGCCAACTGCAACACTGTGCCCGTAGATTGTTGTGGCAACCTGGTGCTCGCCTGCGCTTGGAAAACGGCCAAGGACTCGGATTCGCGTAGGTCTAAGGCATTTGCACCACCTCCCGTAATATACAATTATGTGCCACATAAGTCAAATATGCTAACGTCAAAGCATTTGAGAGATGCCTCCCTGAATCAGCGTCATATCTCGCCCTTGGAACAGTCGATATGGTATCCCTTCATGCACACCACTACTAAACTGTGGGTACTCAAACTGGGATTCATCTTCTATCACCTATTGCCTGGCTATGTGTTTGATATGCTGCTGCGGCTACGTGGGGATAAGCCCCGCATGGTCAAGATGTACAGAAAGATACACAAGAACTTGTATGTGCTCTTCGAGTTCCTTTTGAAGATGTGGACCTTTGATACGGTCAATACGGATCGATTGTGGAAATCGATGTCTAAAGCGGATCAGCAACTGTTTGAGTTCGAGTTGCAGACAATCGATTGGAAAAGCTATTTCCTTCGCACGTTGACCGGAATGCGTCTCTATTTGGCCAAGGAGGAACCGACAGAGGAATCCCTAAAGCGCGCTGAAAAGCATCAGAAACGGTAAGACTATAAATCCTTATAGACAGTCACTAACTAATTTACTCCATCGTTTTACTTGCAGTCTATTCATAATTCACTGCCTCTTTGTGTTCAGTCTATGCTGCTTATTCGCTGTCCTCATGCGGTCGCTCTTTAAACTTTGGCTCTAAACTTAATTGAATTCGCAAAAGTTTGTTTTGATCATCTAATATGGAATAGAATTAATTGTTAAAAATTAGCACATAATCTCATATAAAAGGCTGACAAAAACAAAACCTGAATGCTGTGGAACTGGTTTGAAACAGAATTTGGTATATCGTAATAAAAAACAAATAACAAAACTCAATTGTTTAAATGCATATACTAAATAATCGAATCTAGTATAGATGCTGCAATAACCTTTTCTTTATTATATACAAGTTTTATATGAATTCCATCCGGTATTATAAGTTTCCAAATTCGATAAGCTAAGTGGTCTAGTCCATTAAAGTAAACAAGGTCTATTCCGGAAGAGTTATAGTACTTGTTCTAGACAGTGATTAAAACTGTTGCTATTCCAGCGGCAACTTTCCACTGGAATAAAACCGAAATAATTATAGCATACTATGTTGATAACATACACTTAATCGAGATCAAGACCATCTGCAACATGAGTGACGACAATTATAGACTAATCAGAGCTCTCTCTTAATTACAAGTTCCTTCTACTTGTCACCTGCATTATAGTATATTGTCGTCAATTGAATTCGCGTAACAGTATTAGACATGACATAAAAAAATAAGTGCCATCGATTAGTAAATAATTATTAGCTACAATGCTGCAATTTGCATTAAAATCCAATCCAATTATAAATGCATATACATATATTAGAATAGCTTCGTTATTTAATTCCCTGTTTGAAACTAGTTTGTGGATCTCTTATCCCGTCCACAGGGATAATAAATCCCCAAGTATTGAATAATCACCCAATTTCATTAAGGTTTACTCTCTCCAGTAAGTATTTTCCTCTCTTCATAACGTTCGATATCCCCTTGTAAAGCTTTTCCAATTACGCCACTGCATGTGGCTATAATTGATATAAAGGTAGTAAATATTTAAATCAAACTAATAACAGTACGGGCATCGATTATATGCAGTTCCTATATAAGAGTCACCAAGTTGATGAATGTAGATCATTCTTTCCTAAACGTCGCGTATGTCTTGGCTTTCACGTCCAACAAAAACGGATTAAACGATTCGACATGGAGTCCTCCGAAATTAAGGACTTTTATAAAGATAAAATAGTTTTCATAACCGGCGCCAGTGGATTCTTGGGCAAGGGTACGCTAATAACACAAGTGCAAAGAATAGAGAGAATGGAGAGTCCTACCACTCCGACATAGTTCTACTCCAAGAATCGGTTGCCGTCCTGATTTTATGTATTGAATCCAAGTTTCGTGCATTCATTTTAGTGACCATCGAGAAGCTGCTACGAGCAACGGAAGTGATTCTCATCTATGTCATGATGCGACCAAAGCGTGGCAAGGATATACAGGAACGAGTTGCACAATGGCATAATGATCCCGTGAGAACAATTCTTATACCCAATCGTGCAGAGCATCACAATAATCCAAATTCTTCTACAGCTCTTCGGTGTGCTACTCAAATCGAATCCGTATGCCCTGGAGCGTGTGGTAGCCATACCAGGTGACTGCCAAGAGCCTGATTTAGGCATCAGCTTGGCGGATCGTAAGCTGCTCTCAGAGCAAGTCCAGGTGGTGGTTCATAGTGCAGCCACAGTGAACTTTGCGGAACCGCTGCATGTGGCACTGGATATAAATACGCGTGCCACAAGCCTCATGCTGCAGCTGGCCAAGGAGATGAGTCGCCTGGAGTCCTTTGTCCATGTATCCAGTGCCTTTTCGAATTGCGTCAGCCGGCACATTACCGAAAAATTCTATCCAGAGCATTTGAACTGCAGCGCGAATAAGGTTTTAATGCTTAGGGAGGCGTTAGGCGACCAGGGGATAGACCGCATTGCACCAACTCTGGTGGATAAATTTCCCAATACTTATGTCTACACCAAGGCACTGGCGGAGCAGCTTATCCAGTGGGAAGCCGGCGATTTACCTGTGTGTATATTTCGTCCAGGACCGAGTAGGTGACGCGTGATATACCCATAATGATTCACTTTAATCATAGAACTCTTACAGTCACTCCCTCGAACAAGGAGCCCGTTGTCGGGTGGATAGACAACCTCTATGGACCTATTGCCGTGTACTATGGCAACACAATTGGATATCTACACGTTGTGCCAACCAATACGAATTTCAACTGCAACATTGTTCCAGTTGACTATTGTGCTAATCTTCTGCTCTCGATAGGTTGGAAAACAGCCAAGGATTCTGGACAACGTCGACGCCAACCCCCCATGATCTATAACTTTGTACCTCATGTCAAAAATTTAGTATTCAATAAGGACTTTGTAGTAGCAGCCAAAATGAATCGCTCAGTATTTCCATTTGAACAGGCTATATGGTATCCTTTCATGCACATGACCACCAATCGGTGGCTGTATAAGATGGGGACTATAGTCTATCATTTGGCACCTGGCTACTTCGTGGATACGATATTGCGTCTGTGTGGTATGAAGGCTCGCATGGTGCCGATGTACAAAAAGATACACAAGAATCTGGAAGTACTCATTCACTTTGCGTTGCACAACTGGAGCTTTGAAACGACCAATACAGATGAACTGTGGGCAAGCATGTCCTCGGTGGACAAGGAGAGCTTTGAGTTTGACATGGAGCAACTGGATTGGCGGAGCTATTTCCAGCGCGCCTTCTATGGCATGCGTGTCTATCTGGCCAAGGAGGATCCCAGCGAAGAGTCGCTACTGCGTGCCGTTAATTGGACAAAACGGTAGGTTCCAAGTACCTATAGAGTATAGAGGTCAGAATACTATACTATATTCTTTACAGTTTACATATCTACCATAAGCTGCTGCAGCTGTGCCTCTGCAGCATCGCAGCTCTCTTAGGAGGAACTGCGCTCTCTCGATTTGTGAGAAGAAGATAAGGAATCCTTGTTCCAGGTTCCAGTTCCAGGCTGACAAGCTAGCCGTTTTATCCAATACTTGTCCCATATTAAAGTAATAGTTCCGAATTGTTTATCAATTTTTATTCATTTCTATTTAGTGTTCTCATTCAACCAAGCAATAATACAAAAGATATATGTAGCATATTTTAGGTTTGTGTATAAATTTAGTTAAATAATTTAAAACATTTACAGAGTTTTAGCATTAAAAGGCTCTGCATTATTTTTGTTCATTAACGAAAACGAATTCAGTGTATGTGTAAGACTCTTTTGTTTAGACATAGGTTTTTAATACGGCTCTTGCGGCGCGTCCAAGTCCCGGTAGTGTGATCTGGCGCGATAATCAAAACCACCGGGTCTGTAAGCAACGAGAATGAGATTTGGAAGTGAGAGTAAGTGGAATAATTACACAAGAACTTAAGTATATTAAATATTACAAATAAAATAAAACAAACATTGTTGAAATTTGTCGAAAAGTTTATGGTGGTCGATAGAGTCGATATTTTATTAATTGAAATAAAAAATGTAAATCGAACGGTCTTCTTCATTTGGGTTTCAAATGAATTCTTTGCAAATACAATTTCAATATTGTACAATTTTCATATAGTAGTGTTATTCGTATTGTTCTTATATAATGCTTGCAGTAGTTTTCCCTTTTTGCTAGCACAGCTTGAATTGCTTTATAGAACTCTGAGCTCAAAATCTCGCTCGATCGATCGATTGATTGATTGATTTTGCTAATTAATTAGTCAAACATATCGGAATTAACGGGCGCATCCAAATCATGGTAACCGATAAGCCGGCGTTGGTGTTCCAAAGGCAATTCTCTGCAAAAAATTTGCGACACAAGAAAGTTGTGACAAATTTCGATTTAAGACCAACAACAACAGAATGGAAAGCAAAATATAGAAATTATAATAAATAGTTTCCTATTCAAATCTTATGGTGTGTAGTATGAGGAAATCTCTGTTTGATTAAGAAAATTTTAAATATTTAACTTAAGTTCAGCTAATGTCTAATAATTGGAATTGATTTCAAAAATATTGCAACTGTCTCTTCTTAGAATTCAACGTTGTCCAATGAATTATACTAATCAACAGTTATCGTTTAATCCCCTACAAAATGAAATAGTCTGTGCTTATCCAACTAAATTAGTATATTTCAAACGAATCCTAACGTGGTAAGATATTTAAATGATATAGATCCCTATCCCTGTTTTCAATGCTTTAACTCCTATGCTGTTTCAAAAATTTAAACATTGTTGAAGCTTTATGTCTACAGAGAGAAATCAAGTATTTGACTGTACTAACCTGCGCACAGGAGGGAAATTGCGTCCACCACGTCCACCACCGGCACCCATCATTGGCGGGCCAAATCCATATGGCATTGCTGACATGGGCGGATACAAGGGCGGTCGATAGCTGCCAGATACAAATAACGGGTATTTAGTACAAAATAATGAAGGAATATTAGCAAGAGTTACTTACCCGCTAGCGCTACGTCCAGATTCGGATTCGGTGCGCTTCGAACTGCCGGGATGCTCTGGCAACTGTGGACGTTTGGGGTCCCGCAAGTAATTATTGAAATATTGCACCTCATTGCGCACCTCATCGACCTTTTCCTCGTGCTTGTTGAAAATGTGTTTGCGAATGAATTCGGGACCTTTGAACTTCTTCCCAGACAGCGGACAGAGCCATTTGTCCTTGGCCAATTCCTGTGTATTGGCCTGCACGAATTTCTCGACTTCTGTTTCAGCATTCTTCGCACCGAGCTCCTTGATGTCATCGTCACTCAATTGTACAGTCTTGGTTATAAATTGCTGCAGTTTGCCTTCATACGATTTGATATACTCCTGAATATCGTTGGCGGTGACACGCATGGGAGCCGGGCCACGAGCGTGAATGATGCCACAGCGATTGGGCATTTCATCCTCGTATGGGTACTCACAGTGATTGTAGTAGTCCACAGAGTGAACAACGCGTAGATATAAAACCAAACGATCCAGTACAGTTATCAGCTGCTCATCCCTTTCAATGGGCTCACCCTCGCCGTCTTTGTTGTCGCCAGCTAAACCCAGCAGTTCCTCCTCCTCGGCGGATGCTTCTTCGATGAGGTAGTCAGTTATGTTCTGAAGCACAGGATTCTTCGAGTTAAATCCGTAGGTTGCATTATTACCACTACTACTGCCATTCGTGGTCTCTGCACTAGGCTTGATCTGCCCATCTGTCTGCTCATTGGGGTTAGTATCGCTCCACAGCCTGAATCGCTCATCCAGATTCATGGCAATCTTTGCACACAGCTTGATGTCTGCTCGGACAATCTGTTTGTGGGCTGTGATACCATTGGCAGGACGGACACGTCGACTTAAATCCCGATTAACAATGGCGCCCATTTCACAGTCGCGCAGTCTCTGATTGTTTAGACTCCAGCAAATCTCCTTGATGTTGACATCCCTTGTAAAGGTAATCCAACCGCGACGATACCAACGACGTTCAACCAACGGATCAGCAATGGCAACGCGCAGATAACCACTGAATCGAGTGCAAATGGCTTCAATCTCTGCCTTGGTTATGGAAGGCGCAAGATTTCGCAAGAATATGGACGAAGTACGATGCAATGCGCGTGGTTGTGGACCATCTTTCACCTTGTCCAAATCAATGGTCTCCGTTAAATCCTCCTCAATGATAACTGCAGTGTCAGTTTCATTCTTATCAGATTTATCTAATTCACCATTATCTTCTGCCTTTTCACCCGTCTCCATCTCTTGTTGCTCTGAAACGGATGAATCTTTTTCTGAATTCTCCTCCTTGTTAGTTTCAGCTTCAGTTTGAATAACCACTGCATCCGTATCTTTGTCCTCGATGATATCTACTGGTTTGGGACTGTCGGCTTGGACCTCTTCGGCTTGTTTGGCTTTAGCCGCTGCCTCCTCCTCTTTGTCTTTTTCAGCTTCCGCCTTTTGATCAGCACGTAAACCCTCTTCCACATCGTATTTATCTTTCAGCTTCTCCTCATCGGACTCCGTGTCCGAGTCCGAGCTTGAGGAAGACGAGCTCTCATCGTCGCTACTGTTGCGCTTACGTTTCTTGGTTTTCTTCTGCTTTTTATCGCTGTCACTTTTTGGCGATTCGGCCTCGTCTGGCAATTCCTTCTTAGCTGGCTTTTCAGCTGCAGTCTCCGTTTGCTGTTCGACAGCTGGTGAAGTCACTTCATCATCGTCCCAGTTCTCATCATCCGAGTTAACCGTCATCTTGCGTTGTGGCGACACAACTATCGGTAGTTGCTCATCATCTTTTTCAGTTTTTGTCTGCTGCTGTGGACTGTCTGGTGGCTCGAGCTTAGGTGCTGTAGTTGACTCACTAGTTTCTGATTTGCGTTCATAAACGATGGGTGGATCTTTAGGTTTCTCGTCCAGTATCTTCAGATCCTCTTCAGAGCCACCTTCCAGTTTGATAACACAAGTGTCAAGGACACGAACCAAGGCATCTGCCTGTGTGGAATCCACCTTTACGCTGCCAATGCTGCCGTTATCCAGTAGCTCCAAAAATACATCTGTGCGGCGCTGTAAATCAAAAGAAGTCTGATTGATGTTGAATTCCAAGAAACTGATTTAGCTCTTACCTTGAGAAACCCACGCTGCTCTTCGCTACGTTTCACGCTGTCCTCGGGATGATATTTGTTCTTGAACCTGTGAAAGATTTATTGGTGATTAGTTGGAATTTGAGAAATGGTATATTTTCAAAATAATTCTTATATTGTATTGATATATGTCTGGATTCCGTCGCATCGTTTGGCTGATAGGCTCGGTCAAGTATTCATAAGTGGCACATTTAAAATTATATTTGAAATTTGTATAAATAGCTGTGGCATTTGTGTATTTATTACCCAAAGTCTTACCTTTGCAAGCGCATATGCATATCATATATATAACGCATATCTTTTTATTTTGACATTTGCTCGCAACGAATTTAAATAAACCGCGGTTTCAAAAATATAAACACACCACGGCATTGCTCGCCGGGTAATTTTAATTTGAAGTTTATAGGTATGTATGTATATGTATATCGCTTTTCAGATACATATGAACGTATTTTATTGAGACAGAGGCTGAGGCTGAGGCGGAGGCTGAGGCTGTATCAGTGTCTCGTCTCTGACTCTCAGTTCGCAATAGGCCATAAAACCCAATAAAGCTGCAGAGAAAAACTTAATGATATAAATATACAAAGTGTTATGATGTCGCACCGATGTTAAATATTTAATTTCAATCAATCAATGCTTGCTCTTCCTCCGCTGTTCTCTCCATTTAATGACTTTTATTTCTACTCACCATTCCTCATCCTTGTGCGCCACAAAGAATTCGTTCAGTTGCTGTCGCTTAAAGTCCGTCTTGTATTCCGTATATTTACGCATCACCTCCGCATCGGAAATATTCTCATCCTGTGTGTCCAGGAACTGTTTCAGCGTCAGCATCGCCGGCTGAGTCTGTGTGTCGCTGGCACTGTTGCTCGGCGCCGACTCGCGGGCAGATGGTCCATGACTGCCATGGGAATACGCCGAATGCAGCGACTGATAGTGATCATTCCAAGCTTGCATCAGGTACGGATCGTAACCTACAGTAGGCTCAAGATTATTAATACATTTTGTGAGACATATTATATGCTACCATACCAAATCGCGGATTAGCACGCATTTCACTGTCGCCCCAGTCGGGACGCATGCGTTTCGCAGGAGGCATGTCACGACCTGGTGAACCGTATCGTGGGCGCGGACCCGAGCCTCGATAGTCGCTATAATCCGGTCGATGACGTGCGCCGCCTCCACCTCCGCCGGCTGCCGCCGAACTGCCTCGAAACGGATTCCTAGAAATTGACAAAAGTAAACAATATGCTAAGCACAAGCTTATACGAGTTATACTTACCGCTCGGACCACTCATCCCTGGCATTGCCGCCACCGCCTAAGGGTCGACGTTCGTCCCGCCTTTCCGGCCTGTAGGTGTCCCGTTCGCCTCGAAATTTGTCCCGTCGCTTGCGATCGTATTCATCATCAGAATCTCCCATGTCAATTGCCTACAGCAGAGAGAAAAATTTAACATTAGGTGAAAGTTGAACTTCGATTGTGAATTAACATTCACTCAGCCCTATAGGGCCGCAGACATAACCTCAATGCCCCAGTTGCAATTATTATTACATTGCTAAATGTGCCGCTTGTAAAAGTGACTATTGCTCACACAAACGGGTAATTTAATACACATTTAACTTGTAGTTTACTTTTCCAATAATTGCAATTTTTCTATTAAACAGAAAGCCGCCATCTTGCCGCTTCCGTCCGCCAACCGTGCAAAAACAAGCGCTTACGTGTTATCAATTAATGTTTTCAATAGTTTTACACGCTTGTCCTGTACAATTGCAATTATTTTTGTTTCATTACGCACAGCAAGCTTCCACTTACCTTTTATTATTACTACTTTAACAATAATTATATTTTTCAACTCTGCGTGCAGATTCACTTTCGCACTCTTTTTTACAAGTGATGTGAAAAACCTCGATGTCACTAATATCGATAGCGATGTTTGGTAATTTGGTCCACTATCGATATTAACATCGATATTGACAATATGAACGTTGAAATGAAAAATGAAATATGTTCGCGAGCAATGTAGTTGTTGATCGAACCAAAAAAAAGTTAACATTAATATTTGCCGTTCAACAAATAGATATATTCTTTAACACCATTATTAATCTCTCTAGCCTCCCTAAAAATCTCGGTCAATTCCCATCAGATGGCAAATAAATTCTGCTTGCAAATTCATCAAAAGAAATTATATTCTTTATATATTGTTAGAAATTGATTTTAACTCAAGTTTAACACTATTTTGGTTTTAAAAAAAATATTTTAAGTTAAACAAAAATTAAATTTGCTATTTTTAATTCAGTACGCGGAAAACGGTAATTGCACCGTCAAGAAAGCTAGTTGCTATTAAATTCAGTCAGTTAACGTCTACCGGCAATGAGTTGAACTAGATATTTGGGACGCCATCTAGCGGGTATTCTTCTTCTATTTTATTCGTTTTGGTGCACTTTTTGATTTTCAAGAGACAGTATAAATATAATTGAACTGTTTGTCAGCAAAGGAAAAATCATGTAAATCGGTTGAACATATTTTAAATATATATTTTTTATTTTATTACACATTTCATATATATCGTATATATATAGACTTTTGTTGTTAATATTATAATTATATTGTAATATGTACAGCTTAGTTTTAAAACTATTTAAAGTGTATGTGTAGTCTAAGCCTAGTTAGATTTGTTATGCATGTAATTAATTTCAAAAATGTAATCATATATCGTATGTATATGCGCCCAAGTTACACATAAATAGCAAATTACATTAACCTTGTAATGTATGTACTCTCTATTAATATATATGTATATATATAGATAAGTATGTATGTATATAATTTTATATTTCATCCCAAACTTAGGTAAAGTTATACTCGCAATGTTTACGCCTTCGAAGTATAAAAGTTGTCTTATTTCGGTTATTATTTTGACTGAAAGTGTTTCAAAATTAAACGTCAGATAGAGAATATTAGACTTAATTAACTGTAAGTATAATTATATAAGTATGTCTATGTAGATAGATCAATGCACCTTTTGTTTTCAAAAACAACAAGCTAACCTCTGGTGTTAGTGTACCAAATACTCTTCCCATTCCATAATAATAGTTCATAGGTAATAGATAAAGATACTAAATGTAATAATAATGATAATAATAATCAAGTTGCATATTACACTTTTTGTTCAGTTTTAAATGCTAACAATCTCTACATCTCTCTCATTTTGTTTTTATTTTTACATTAATAAGAAGCGAAGTGCCAACTCAAATGCATTACTCATTATCAAAGAGGGCTAAGTAAGACATAACTTAAGGATTTTGGCAGTGTAGCGTTCGAATCAAATGATAATAATAAAAGGAATTTAATGAAATATACCGACTGAAACTGTGAGTTTAAATCCTTGCTATTACGTATTCGGTTTGTTGTCTGACCTCCTCTTGGTTTTTATTTAGAATATTTTAATTGAATATAAGTATCTGTATTCATTTATTTGTATCTTCGTAACTCTAAAATGCCATCAATTCAGTTTTAAGTTGTATTTTCTCGGGATTTTTCTCAGCTAAACTGCGTTTTGAATAATGTGCGTTGTTTCTGCATACACTCGTATCGTATCGGTATTCATAATTGTAATTTGTATTTCTATTTGTATTTGTTTTCGTATTCGTATGTGGTATTCGTATTCGTAAATGTATCTTTTTCGAGACGCACTCATACTAAATGTATCTTTTAGTTACATATTTCTATATACTACATCGTATTGTAGATAATTAGCGTATATACTCGTATTACTGATTGCTACACATTGCAAATAAAATGTTTCGACAGACAACTAAATACATTCTGTATCGACTTTTGGCAGTGAGAAAAACCTACACAACTTAAGACTTCACTGTTGAACGATCCGTGATTGGAGAAGCAATTTTACTGAGTATTCATTCGTTATGGAAAAATATGCATTACATTCTGAATTATATTTTAGGTATATTTGGTATTTACTTTTGCTTTGTTTAGATTCATAGACTTATGATTTGCCACCTGCTAATTTCATTGAGTGCTGCAAAACAGGTACCTCTAAAAAGGCGTTAGGAGTTCTTTTTTATCGTTACGTTTACCGTCCTGACTTGAACTGAATCTTTGGGTTTATACTATATAGTAGTATGCGGGTATCGCTGAGTGCTCGGGGAAACTAATTCGAGATAATTACAAGTATTCAATGTGTGTATATATTTGTGGTTAGCGCTGCTGCTAAGGTCTCGCTTGTAGTTACAATTATTATTATGTTGTATTATTATTTTTATTATTATTCGTTAATGCTCAAAAAACCTTTCTTTCTTGCAATCGTGTTTCATTTGAATGTTTCGCTTGAGGTAGTTTTCAATTCAGGATCAATATCTACAAGTTGAACACAAAATCCATCCAAATTTGCCAAATAACATTCGTTCATTCTCTCAATAATAGTAGGATAGGCTCTAGCTTCATGTGCTCAATTGGGTTTTCATCTTAGTCGTTCTAAGGATAAGTCTAGGATAAGTTGTGTTTGTAAGTAGTTAATGGGGCAAAACAAGTTATACAAGTTACACATAACAGAAAACAGTGCATAAAAATTAAATAAAGTTCTGCTCGATTTCTCACGAAATTTCTCAAAAATCTACATAACGATTTGGTTTTGTTTTCTTTTGTTTTGTTTTGTTTTTGCATTTTGTGTTTCATTTGTATCAGTATTATTCGTTTTCATTTATATGAATTGGATATCTCAACAAGTTGTTACTTTATACCTTATGTTCATCAATCTAATTTTGTCAGGTTGCTTCTTTTGTATTTGTTTCGTATTTGTTGCTTGTCGTAATGCTTCTTCTTCTTCCACCTCTTGTTCTTCATACGGAGCGAGAGTTACATACATATTTACAGTGTTTCGTTTCGGGCTTACTAGATATTAATCGATATTTTAATTACTGTATATAGTATCTTTAATGCTTTATCAAAGTTGAAAGAAATTTCTTGGTTTTTTGTTTTTGTTTTTTTTTTTTGTTTTGTTTTAATTAATTAGCGAGGGCGCGAGGAGTTTAATATGCTATTTACTTGTGTTCAAGGTTCGATTATAATACTTAACTTATATATTGTAGATTTAATTCACACTTGACATGAGACATCAGCCTGTTTAAGTATCTACGATTTGATTTCTTTTTTAATCAGAATTTATGTTTCTTTCTTCTTTTTTTTTCTTTTGAAAAAGTTATAGCAAATTATTTAGTTATCATCTAAAGCTATTTTATAGCGCGTCTTATACTTGTTTCATAATTATTTTTAGGGCTACACTCTTAGGTGACGGCCGCTTTAAAATCATTTCTATGTTTTCGCATTTCCAACTGAAAATAAAAACTTGGACTACTACGAGAATAACTAAAGATCATTTGCAATTCTTCTTCTTCTTAATCCATAGCTGTTCCACAAAACGTTTTCCCTTTCAGTTGTCGAGTTGATTTCCTCGTTTATTTTATTTAGCTTTCCCCTTTTCCCATAACATGGTTTTTCCTCGAAAGAAAAGCCAACTTCACAGCCGTTTGCTTCGCTTGTTATTTATCGATAACTTATCGATAACGAGTCTTTGCTTACATATCGTTTCTAGCGGAAAATAAAACAATGATGAAATAAATGTAAAGAAATAAAAACACATGGTTCGACTTTTTATGTTTATGCTTGAATTTCTTTTTCTTCTTCTCTCTTGTTTTTTCTTTTCATTCATTCAACATATTTTCACATATATATATATTGTGTGTGTGTGTGTGTGTGTATAGTATTTTGTTTTTGTTTTCCATATTCTTGCGTTTACATAAAATAGTAAAAATTATTTATAGTAGATTATGAAAAGAGTTCTCAGTTACACATTAGAGTAAAACTACAAAACAAATTACAACTAAGCGCTAATAATAATAATATAATAATAATAATTAAAGAAACTTAGGCTCTAGTCAAATGAAACTTAAAACTGTCGATTCATTAGGGGATTCAACTTCGACTAATTGGGGTTCTAGTTAGAATTAACATTAAATTATTCACTGTGTATCTGTTCGGGTTTCTTTTTAGTTTTTCTGCTTAATGATTTCGAAATTATAAAAATGTTGGTATAAAATTCAAATGTGTATAAATTAAATTTACTTATGTGTGTGTGTGAATATTACATGCGTAACTAATTATACAAATATTCATAGTTAGTAATAATAGTAGTTAAAATAAAGAATTGCACATTCCAATAAAACATTTCTCATTCTCTCTCTGTGTCTGTCATTTTTTATACAATTTGAAACAAAAATTAAAATAATTATTTTAAAATTTACATAGTATTTGCTTATACATTTTACAAATCGTAAATAAAAATTAGCATAAATTTGATTTAGTTTTAAATAAGGCCAACAACTTGTGTGTGTGTTTTTCTCTTTGCAGCAAAAAACAATTCAATAATTAATTTAATAAAATAAAATTAAAATATTAATTAAATTGCCAGAAAATTCAATTTTGCACATTTGTTGTTTTGTTGTTAAACAAAATTTTGATTTTGCCGAATTTGTTTAGGAGAAATGTTTAACGCTAACATTTACAAATATTCATTAATTTTGAATTAAGTTTTTTGTTTTTGTATAAATTAATATTGAAGTCTTTTGGTGTACGTGTGTGTGTGTGGGTGTGTGTGTGTGCAAGTGATTGAAAATTTTTGAATTTTTTGTTTGTTTTTTACTTGTTTAATTTTTAGTTTAATTAATTAATACCGTTATGCCTTTTTTTGAGTAAAACTCCAATCACTTTTTCTTTTGTTTGTTGATAAAAATTTACATTTGCAAAATTAAAAAACATAAAGTGCATTGTATAAAAAACGACGGCGCTTAAAAAATGTAAATTCTCTCTCTCCTCATTATCAATTCTTCTCTTCTTTCTCTGTTGCTTTCAAGTTTAAATCATGTTAAAAATATAAGGAGGGCATAATAAAAAATATGTCGTTTTTCTTATTTTGTTGTTGTTTTGTTGTTTTTCTACTTCTGCTTCATCGTTTTGCGTTTTTATACAGTTGTTTTTGTTTTTCTCTCAGTTAATATGATTAAAAAAATATTTATAAAATCAGTCCAAGTTTTGCGTATTTTTTTAGATTTAGTTTTGTTTTTAGAGTTGTATTATTGTAACCTAAATTTAATGTTATTCATATCAATTAATTAGTTCAAGTTAAATCAGATTTAGTCGCTGCTTTCGTTTTAGTTTACAATATTTATACACTTGTTTATAATTAGCAATTAATTAATTAATTAATTATTAATTATTATTCATAGTTTTATGTTATAAATGTATTTTCCATGCGTGTGTGTGTGTGTGTGGTTTTTTCTATATTTTTAAAATATAAACAATCTTTATTCTCTTGTGTTTTTTTCTCGCAGGCAAAAAGAAAAACATAAAATTTATGATTAACCAAAGATTACATTTTTTTAATACAATTCTATTTGTTGTTAAGGTATTCCTTTCTCAGTGTTGATTCTTTTAAAGCAAACGTACGTTAAGAATTTATCTGTTATCCGTTTTATATATATGGAGATATATATAGAGTTGTATATTATATATGTATATATATATTTGTATATATTCATAATGCCCTAGGTCTAATATTTGCAGAGTCTTAACACTAAATAACTGCATTTTACGTTTAATTCTTGCTTTCAGTATTCCACTTCAAAAAATTATCTCCGTTTTCAGATCAACATCATGCAATTGATTTTTTCAAATATTGTACACTGTGCTACACAAATAGTGAAAAGAGAAAATCCATTTGAAAATATTGAAAGTTAAATTGAAATTGAAATTTGATGCAGCACAGTGGTGTCGCTTGCCCCTCCCCTCCCCTCCATTTAGCTGCCACTTACTCCTGCACACTACTCCAGCAGCAGCATGCCGCCCATGGCCACGCCCCCACCGCCCAGCAGGGGCTATGCCGTTGTCGTTGTCGAGTGCTCCGTCTTCAGTGGCACGCCCATGAGTGCCATCGCCGTCTGGGCATTGGCATACATATTGACATTGGCACCACCACCATTGGCCACCGCTGCCGTGGTCGAACTGGCCGGTACGGCGGCTGTGATGCTGGTCGAGGAGCTGGCTGCCGCTGTGGTGGGTCCCATTGCACCGCCGCCGCCATTGCCAATGTAATCGCTGCTGGTGCTAACGGCTGAAACGGAACCCACAGCCGTTGGCAGGGGCAGCGGCAGCGGCGATGGTAGGGGCAGTGTGAGCTGATGGTGTTGCTGCTGTTGCTGCAGTTGATGCTGCTGCTGTTGTTGGGCGGCTGCTGCGAGTGCTGCTTGAGATGATGTGGATGCCGTGTCGTTGTCCAGGCCGGATGTGATAGCACCACCGACGGCACCACGCATACGCTCGGCACGTGCCTGACGCTCCTGCTCCTCTTGCTGGGCCTGGAGATGGGACTGCACCGATGGGGGTATGGCGTGCACATCCCAGATCTCCTCGAGAAATTTGGGCAATTTGCGATTCTTGAGCTTGAGGGAGAAACACATCTCGGCATTCTGATTGCCCAGCGTGCGCAGCTCAGTGAGTATTGCGAGCAGTTTGGCATAGAAGACGAGACTCTTGGAATCGCCGCAATGGCGATTGAGTATATAAATGCGTAGAGTATCGATATAATAACTCTGTATCGCTTCAACCAGCTGGGCCTTCTCCAGTCCCGGCCGATCCGAGAAGATCACAATGGCAGTGAGCAGCGCGTACTCGACGTTATCCACCTTCATCGAGAACATTTGCCGGCAGAAGTGCAACAGATCCTCAATGTTATCGGCCATGCCGGCCATCTTGTACGAGTCTCGCGTATACGATCGATTGTTCGCAAAGAATATCGAATCGGAATTGTGATCGTAGCGTCGTGCCATCCGCAACATCATCACTTCCGATGAGCAGGCCTGTTGAATGGTTATCGATTACTCTCTCTCTCTCTCTCTCTCTCTGTGTGTGTGTGTCTACTTACCTTGAGTAACGTTATCTGGTCCTCCTGTGGTATCTTTGTAAACGCTGGTAATCCTTTCGCAAACTCCACTATCAACTGCACTGTGAGTATGGTTATCTCGGTGATGTGCCGAAAGCTGACATCCGTTTGACTCTCATTCTCATCCGGTTGACTCTGCGGGACGGGAGGGAAGTGAAGGGGATTAATAAGAGTGATCTATCGAGGCGATCGGACTCACTCACCATAATACGCTTGAGATCCTCTTCGGATGGCTGCTCATAGCCATCCTGATACCAAATTAATTTATATATAACGGCCAACTGGTTGAACGTTAATGGAGGTATATTGCGCGCTTGACACTCGGCCAAAATATTATCAGGTAGTAGCTGCAGGCAGAAGAAGAAGAAGAAGAATACGATTAAGTAAAGCAGAAGGAGGGAGTGGTGGAGGGGTGGAGTCACTCACCGGAATTGTGGCATGCTGTGGAGCCTCGCAGGTCATGAGGTCGAGTATCTCCTTTTTGACATAGTCATGGGTGCCATGCGGTGCACCCGGCGTGCCAGAGCCCGTGCTGGAGTTGTGTCCATGCTGTGAGCTGGGCGAGCTGCTGACCTTGTCCTTCTCCTTTTGGGCCTTCTTCTCGCGTCGCTTCATCGCACACTGGTTCTCGGGCACTACACACTCCGGCCGCATGCCCACGGCCAGGCATTTCTTCAGTCTGCACTCCTGGCACTTTCGCCTCATGTACATGTCCATCTCGCATGCCCGCCCAAACTTACAACAGTATACGGCATTTTTGGTCACACTCCGCCGGAAGAAGCCCTTGCAGCCCTCACAGGTCAGAGCATTATAGTGATACCCCGATGCCCGATCCCCACAGACGAGGCACAGCTCCTCCTGGAGGCGTGGCGCCGGACCCTTCTTGCTCTTCTTCGCATCGCAGCCCTCGTTCGCCGAGTAGCCGTTGAGGCTGCTCGAGGGCGAGAGATCATCGCGACCTGTAAGCAGAAGAAGAAGAAGAAGCAGAGCGAAGGAATTAATGGGGATTCAAATTTCTTAGATTTTTTACTTATGCTAATTTGATTTTAGTTTTATTTCAATTTCCGTGAATCTAAAATGTGCATATCGTTTGGCTTCTTCTTGTTGTAGTTGTTGTTGCTGTCTTACATAAAACATTAGACCCCAATAAATAAATTTTGAACAGTGTAGTGGGCGGGGGAGGGGGAGGAGAGACTGCTTCTATTTGCATACGTCTCTGGCTTTAGGTTTTTGCATTGACTTTATCACATGTTGTCAGTGCTCCATCTGCTTCTAGCTGTATATATGTACATATATATAGCTGTATCTGTATAATAAAAAAAAGTAAACGGAGCAGAGCTCACAGCCACAGCAAACGCCATGAATAACAAATTTAAAATTCAATTAACGTACTCTCAAAGTCGCCTCTATGCAACAAATCTGAATAAATCCGCGGCAAAAGAGATACGAATACTTTTTGTCAATGTTAACACTATATGCCATCGGAGACTATATACAAATCGGATATATGCGTGTTTGGAAGGCATATTTTAGAGACAAATGTGTGTGTGTGTGGGTGTGTGTGGATTCTGTTTGCTTATTGTAGAGAGATTGTAGCTAAAAGTCATGTGGATTCTATTGCAAGAAGACAGAGTAAACTGCACTTGGAAGGAGTACGAGGCAGTGGGAACAATTGTGGATTTTAAGTGAGTGTCCAATGAGCAGCTTGACACGCTTTAAAAGTGGAAACTAAATGGATTCTATTGTAAAGGCCCTTTAGTCGTACTAAAAGTGAGTAGCATCGAATGTGGGTTGTAAGCAGTTGGACATGGTTATTGAAAATGGAAGCTGTGTGGATTCTATAAATTATAGATCTAATTCTTAGAATTATTAATTGCATTAGGTAGAAGTTATTGGAATCGAATGTGGATTGTAAGTCTGTATAGCAAGCAGTTGACCACATTAATAAAAGGTGGAATCCATGCGGATTCTATGCATATGACTAAAAGTGAGTAGCATCGAATGTGGGTTGTAAGCATTTGAAGATGGTTATTGAAAAGGAAAGCTATGTGGATCGTAAAAATTGTAGATTTTAGCCTTATTAACATAAAGTAAAAGCTATTGGAATGTGGATTGTAAGTCTGTATAACATGCAGTTGACCACATTAATAATAGGTGGATGCCATGTGGATTCTATTGCACCTAAACAATATAAACTGCTTTTGGAAGGCGTTATACTAGAGGCATCAAGTGAGGATTGTAAGTGTTTATAACTCTCAGATGGTGGAAGCCATGTGGATTCTATGCGTATGCATTCCTGTAATACAAAAATGGCGAATGCTAAAGATTGCATTCTGTGTCTATAGATCGTATCGTATAGATCGTATTAAAAGCAACAGAAGGCCAAGTTATCATAGGTGGATGCTAAGGCGATTCTATGTGGATTCCATGTATAATATAACACTCTAGCTATGGCTTAAGCTGTTGGTAATATTTGTAGCTTAAAGTGTCTGCAATGTGGAATATAAGAAAAGGTTCAACATTCACTGCAAAGACTGAGTACAGGCAAATCCAATTAGACCAACAGCAGTCCCAATCAGAAAGTGTGTTTAAATAGCGAAAAGTTAGCATACATTAGACAGAATGGAATACGAAGTGTTAGCTAAGCTACGAAATCTATATCAAATCTATATGAATCCACAATTTCACTAGCTATAAAATCGATTTCTAATATGTTAATATGTAATATATAATAGCTGTGTGGATCGCAAGTGTCGCCCATGTCAAGTGTGGACATTGTGGACTGTAACGAGTGTTTTCCACTGCTATAGGAGAAAGAGTCACGTCTTGTTGTCGTTGTGCTAAACTACAGTAATAATCGGGCAATCCACTGGATGGGGTGCATTGACAATGCCTAAGCAGATGAAAAGATAAAAAGATACGACAAAGAGGCGTGTTGCTGCTGCCGCTACTGCTACTTGCAACAAAGACAGTGGAGGCAAGTGGCAACTCTTTAGGCAGATGCGACACTTGACTGAGACTTGCCGCTGCTAAAGACAGTGCAACAAAAGCTCTACTCCCTCTCCCCCTCCCCCTCCCCCATCCACAGTTGGTAACAAGTGCCAAAGCTTTGGCTCCCTCTATTTGCCACGGCTTGTGGCAAGTGCAACGCGGTGCATTGTCGGCATAACACAGTTTTTTTCTTCTATTTTTTCCAGCTTGTTTGCTCCTCTCTCCTGCTCCACACGCGACTGCCATGATATATTGCGCATACGCCCAGTCGTCTTGCTGGCTGCCTGCGCCCCTCCCCCTCCCCATCCCCCTCACCACTCACCCCCTCGCACTTTCCCTGTGGCGGTCAAACGTTTCAATTTCACTGCCATCGCGCAAAGCAAAGCAGAGAAAGAAAAAACGAGTAGAAAAAGAAAAAAATACCGCACGCTAAATAAAATGCAATAAACTGCGGCGTCATGAAAAATAAAAAAAACCTCTTCGTCTGGCGCAGGCAGCGACGCTGACGCCAACGTCAACGTCAGCGACGACGCCAACTTGACTGCGAGCAAATTTTCACTGCAAAACGTGCAACGTGTGGCAAGTGCTGCATGTGTGTGTGTGTGTGTGTGTGCGAGTGTGTGGAATGAAAAATGCAGTAAATTGCTGTTGCGGCAAAGAAAAAGTGTGTGGCAGAGAGTGAAGAAGAAGAAAAAGTAAAAACCTGACCAACCACACACAATGCTTACCCCCCGCTCCACTCACTCGCTTGCCCCCCCCCCCCCCCCTCTTCACCCCACTCTCCACTTGCTGCCTAGGCGCTGTTTTATCGCTGACAACGTCATGCAATGTTTGGCATTTTCATGGGTTGTTTGAGCGCATTACAACAACTAGTACTACAACAACAACAGCAACAACAACGATAACAACTAGTACTACAACTACAACAAGAGCTTTGTATTAATCGCTTTGTTTCAGCCATGACATGTTAAGTAAAACTTGCAGCTGATATGAGCCACAAAATGAAGTGAACTTTTCCAACTAGAACTGGTTGAATAGCATGTGGCATATTCTTCTTCATTTATATTTTTGTTAATTTTAACTAATGTTATTATTATTAATTATTATTATTATTATTATTTAAATTTTGTTGTATTCAGTATCTATTTCTGTTCTTTCTTTATTTTTGTTTATTTACTGCCAATTATTAAATTAAATGCATCTTAAATATTTTAACTTTAATCTGAAGCTAAAAAAAGGATAAAAAAATATTAAGAAAATAATGTGAATTAGCTATTATCATCTTCATTATTTTTGTTAATTTTAATTAGTGTTACTATTAATTATTATTATAATTCTTTTTTTATTTATTTGTATTTTGTATCTATTTCTGTTCTTTCTTTATTTTGATTTATTTAATGCCAATAATTAAATTAAATGTATCTTAAATATTTCAATTTTAATCTGAAGATAAAATACGAATAAAAAATATTAAGAAAATAATTTGAATTAGCTATTATTATCTTCATTATAAATATCAACAGGCTAACACTATAAATTGTAAGTAAAAATACTTGTTGAATTTGGAAAAACGTTTCGTAAAATTTTAAAAATATATATACATACATATATTAAAAAGAGGTTCAAACTCAGAAAATTCCTATCAGATCCATATTAATGGTCAGATAGGTCACTATTGAATGTTAAACTAAGACTTTTTAAATCTAAATATTGGGAATATGCAATGTACTATTATTATAATATTTTTAGTTATATTCACAATTATAGTTAGAATAGTTTAAAAACTAACCAAATGTCTTTATGTTGAATTGAATGATATGTACATTCATAAAAAAGTACAACGATTCGTTCTAAAAGCAAATATTTCTTAAATTAATCTCGATTTCTTCTAGAATGTTCAATGAGTCAATAACTTTAAATATGCTCTCAAATACATATTCAATTTCGTATTTGGATCAAGAATTCTCAACAATTTTTTATTGAAATATGCAAGTAATTGATTTTGTGCTTAGTTTATGTATACTCGTTTTAAAACTTAATAATCCTGTTGACATGGATTTTTTTATAAATAAATAAAATAAAATGATCAACTCCCCACCGAAGGCTGCGTTTTAAGCAAGTAAATTTTAAGGTTAGGACTTTTTTTAATTATAATCTCAATCGTTCAAGTCAATGCACTTTGGCCGCTCTTGACATAATTGCGCTAAAAGTATTGTTTGTATTTTTTGAAATTTTGTTGAACATATTTAGTAGATATTAAAATTAGTTAATAACGGTTAAATTAGTTGATTTATTAAAACAAATATAGCGTGAAAATACAACTGATGTTGGTTCTTTTTTTTATTCATTTTGCTACATTTCTTTTATGTTCAATTGGCAAGGCGAGCTTCTATGCACATGGTAATAGCGCACATTTGCAAGCTGGCGCCAGGTGGCGCATATTGGCCGCCATTTTGCGATTAGCATTGCAATTACCTCAGCTATTATTGCTGTTGTTGTTGTTATTGCTGTCGCTGCTGCTGCCTTTGGATGCAATGCATCAAGCAGATGAATTATTATTATACTTATTTCATACAACATTAGCAGGCATTGAAAAGCAACTACACACACACACGCGCACACACACTCATTGAAAGACTCACATTTCATTTTTCACTATGAAAAGCCATTTTTCCAACTCGCACAGCAATAACAACAACTACTACAATGCGCCCAGAACGTCATGAAGTAACAAAACAAAGGCAAAAAAAAATAAAATAGAAGAAAAAAAATAGACGCCAAGCAAGTATAAAAAGCACTCACACACACACACACACAAACATATACATTCATATAAAAGGCAGCCAGCGGGCGCTACGTGCTGCCCCTCTCTCTACACTGCACACTCTCCACACTCCACGCTCATTCACTCTCCCTCAATGTGAAAAGCTGAACGAAGCAACAGCGACCGACCAAGCGACCAAGCGACCAAGCGACCAACCGACCGACCGGCCTCTGCCCACATTTGGAGTTCATTGTGTTATTGTGCTTGGCCGTCTCTCGGTCTCGGTCTCGTTACAAAAGCAACGCAATGCGCCGCACTACATACCCACATAATCCATGTAAAATGTACAAAAGCTACGCGACGATAGCGACAGCGGCAGTGGCGGTGGCAGCGGCAGCGGCAGCGGCAGCGACAGCAACTGAAGCCATAGCTAAACGAGACGAAAGCCCAACACAAACTGCAGCAGCCAAACAACTTGCACAGCAGCCGCGCCGCGTTGGCTCTCTTCGACACACACACACACACACACACACACATATGCACAACTGCAACTCTCTGGCATACGCTCTCGCGCTCTCTGCACTTCGTGCTTTATCTGTGTGGCCGCCCTTGCTGCAGCGGCAGCGGCAACGACAACAAAAATGTTGATGTAGGCCTCGAGTATGCAGTTTGCCTTTGCCTTTGCCTTTGGCATTGCCACTGTCACTGCAAGCAGCGCAGTTGGCGTCGGCGTCGCTGTTTTGTTTGGTTTCTCTGTGTGTCGCACACAGTTTGAACGTGGTATAGGTAAGTTCTCCCTGCTGCACGTTTGTTTTATTTGTCTTTTTTTATATTCTTTTTAGAATACACTTTTTTTTTGCTTTTTGTTCTATGCTAAAGAAATGCAACTTTTTGCTATAGTAAAAAGCTTTTTCCCTTGCATCAATGCATATTTTTAAGCGGCTTTGTGTGTGTGTGTGTGTGTGTAAGTATAAATAAATATGTATATACACATGTAGTCGTTCTTAGTAGTTTTTGCAGCTCTCATCTTGCTCAGCCTCACACTTGGCAGCGCTGATATCTAGTCATAAAAAAGCAGCAATAACAGAAAGTTGTTGTTGGTGTTGTTGTTGTTGCTGTCGGTTTGTTTGCTTGTACGATTTGCAGTTTGAGTTGTAAACACAAACACAAACACAGACATGGAGAGCGATAGCGCGCTGAAGAGAGCGTTACACACATGTGTACATACATATGTACATACATACGTATACATTCATCTATAACTCATCTCGTTTCACATGGCATGGAAAATGATACAAAAACAACAACAGAAGCGCACACAACTTTTTGCCTTAAATGTGAAAATTTCATGTGAAATGCTTTAAAGCGTTTGTATGTATGTATGTATGTATATATGTATGTGTATAAGGTTTGCATTTGGATTGGAATGCATTTTATGGCGCCATACAGAGTGCGAATGTCAGGCTGTGAATCACGTTTATAAGTGCTTCACATATAGGTATGTAAGTATCATCAGCTGACAGAGCTACTCCATGTATATTTATAAGGCATTTCTTAATATAAACTGCAGATATTTCATTTTTAGGTTAGGTTCGCTTAAGCCGGGTGTACAGCGGGGAAAGCCTTTAGATTTTTCTATTATGTGAATATACAAATCTAAAAGGAATCTTGACATTCCATAAAGTAAATATTATATTCAATTTATTAATTTTCGTTTTATATTACTATGTATTATTGTTAATATAATCATAGAATTACAATTCTATTTCTAACCCAAATATTTCAATAAAAATTTTGCAATTTCACATTGATTTTCTCTCCCCTATCATCAGCTGGCAGAGCTCTATTTATAATGCATTTCTTAATATGTGTAAAACTAATTGTAGCATGCGCTATATTATTTTGAGGTTAGGTTTACGCAAATTGTTATAGTTGGGAAAGTGTACAGATTGTAAAATACATACTCTGTAAAATTTGTAACAGAAAAGAAATTTTGGCAATTTATATATTTGTAATGCACTTCCTAATATGCAATATAGCCTATATTTGTTTGAGGTTAGGTTAACTCAAGTCTACAGATTTTTTAATGTTTTGAGAAAAGTGCATTTTAAGTGAATTTTGAGCTACAAATGAAATATTCCGATTTTATAAAGTTAATTCTACTTCTAACCCATTTTTATACTCGTATAACTCTATTTATATTTCTCCGACAAGTTGTATCTAATGTTTCAATTAACATATAGCAATTACTCATTGCTTTTCTCTCCCTCCATTCATAATCTACTCTACAAATTGCCTAAACAAACCCCTTTTTTGGCAGTAATAAAAACGAAATCAAAATATCATGCTATTGACACATTTTTTTGTTGGACTCGTATTGACCAATAGCCCTAATATAGAGGCAGCCGATTACATAAGTACCTGGTAGGGCTGACGACCCTAACTTGCCACATAGTGAGGCCAAAACATTAACAAATCAGCCTAACCATAGCAACCCCTACAATACCGAGAGAGAGCTCTAGCTCACTTGCGGGCTAAACTACCTTGGCTTTGGCTTTGGCTTTTGGTTTTGGCTTTAAGCTCAAAACACCAAAAGCTGACGTACGTATTGCTAAGGTGGTATTTCAAAGGGTTGCACTCGAAGTGGGGAGGGGGCGGCGGGGTGAGGGGGTTGACTGCAGTCGGCTGTGCTGTTAGCTGGAGTTGAAAAAACTGTACCAACCGCAGCGCATGGCAAATGCACCTCGATCTCTCTGTCGCTCACTCTTCTCTCGCTCCGTCTCTCTTCTATGTGTGTGCGTGTGTGTTTGTGTGTGTGTGTGTGTGTGTAGAGGGCCCGGGGGGTGTTGCTGGGGTTCTAGTGCAAGGCTGCAATATATTTTACACACGAGTTTCTCAGTTTGTTTGGGCACGTTTCAGAGAGCCAAAGAAATTGATTTTTTTTCCAGTTCGTTGGCATGTTGCCTAGGCCAAGCCTACCACACCCCTTTCCTCCCCCATTCGCCCCTCTCGCCATGCTCTATGTGTACGTTGTTTGACCACGCCAATAGCAGGGTTGCATTGCACTGCAGCCAAAGGGGCTGCAAATGGTTTTTAACCTACTTAAAGCACAGGTCGACATTTGGCGAGGGTCGTCGCATGACCTTTGCTGCTTATACCTTGGCTTTGATACCGACTAACGTTAGGGGTAGTCGAGAGAGCAAAGCTTTGTTTTCTTGTTTCTCCTACTCTTCCAATCTTTCTATTGCCTATTTCAGTGCGTTTACTTTGCGGCTATTGTGAAACTAAACTCGCAGAAGAAAACACAAAATTTACATATAGCTATGGACATTTTTATGGCCGTCTCCTCGAAGGTAAACGAAAGTATTTGCACTGGTTTCCGTTTCCGTTTTGGGTTTCAGTCTGTGGAGTTCAAGGAAAAATGTGCATTTGACATGACAGCGCCATCGAACTACGTTCCGAGTGGGACAAGTGAGTGTTGGCGCCATTTTGTTTGACTGCATGCCATTTGACGCCATTTTGTTTTCGTTAAACGTTTACTAATGTGGCAGAAGAATTGTGTATAGTGTAGAAGACGATTCAAGTTTTCCTACAACAATTGAACAAACAATTGCATTAGTGTGACCATATTTTCAGCAATAATAGTAAATAGCCAATGATATGGTAATACCAGATAGATCAGGGAGATGAAGACATCGGTGGTACAACCCACAAAATGTTCCAAGGGAACTTGTTCATATATAATAAGTTAAGGCAAAAAGACTTCGGTGGTAACACTCAATGCTTATATTAAGCTATCTGCATTAGTGGGACCATATTTTCAGCTATAATAGTCAATAGTCAATGATATTTTAATACCAGATAGGTCAGGGATGTGAAGACATCGGTGGTACAACCCACAAAATGTTCCAAGGGAACTTGTTCATATATAATAAGTTAAGGCAAAAAGACTTCGTTGGTAACACTCAATGCTTATATTAAGCTTTCTGCATTAGTGGGACCATATTTTCACCTATAAAAGTCAAGTATTATATATCAAATAGGGAAGAAAAGATTACCACTAAATCTACTTATGAGTTTCCTGGTGTAACTACATTCTGATCCCATACAAAACATTTTATAATCCTAATAAGTGTCTCCTATATTGAGGTTTACACGGTAACATCGACTATTACTGTTAATTCGAGCCTGCTATATATGTATATATGTATATATATAACTGTGCAAATTCTGTGATTTAATCTTTGTTGTATCTTCCCATGCATAACCTCAGTAAATAATTTTAATTTATATAAAATATTCACAAATTTGTAATACATACGTATACGGTCACACTGTTTATGCTATTAGCAGCATTTGCGCTCTCCTGTATAAAATTTGCAGTATTTTGCAATAGACTGACTATATCAATAGCTTAGCCCTTTCTCCCACTCACTCTCTGCCTGTTTTATTCCCTCTGGCCCAGTGGGTCGCCATTCGCTGACTTCTCCTATGCGCCTTTAATCATGCACATGTTTGCATACTCACACACATACACACACACACACACACAGCAGAAGGAGCTTGGCTTTGTTTACAGTTGGCTTTTTCCATAGTCAACATATGTTCGACATATTCAGTGGACGCTTTTATTGCACTTTGCATAGCGCTCACCGTAGTTCTTGTTGTTCTGCTTCTTCTTCTTCATAAATGCGTCGTTTACCAACACTTGACAAATATTAAAGCAACTGGAGGAGTGATAAAAAAATGGAACAAGAAAACTGTTGAGCAAAAACAATGGCAATGGAGTGAAGCCATTAACAAATACAACTCACTTCGCACACAGAGACAAAGCACAGAGAAATGGATGAGCATAATACAAATGAAGAAGTTTTCAGCGCCAGGCAAAAAAGAAAAAAACAGCTAAACAAAAGTCACAAGCTTCTTTTTTATGCACTGTATATGACAGTGAGACCAGCGCAGAACAATAAGAGCTCTGTGAGTGTGTGTTATGGGACGAATATGTCGCATTCCATCAGAAAAAAAGACACAGCACATGCTAATAAAAGCGAGCAGGTGAAGTTTGGCAACAGCGCGCAGTGCAAGGCACTGACAATTAATGCAAATGAAGTTTGGCAACAGCGTGCAGTGCAAGGCAAGTGAAGTTTGGCAATAGCAGCTAAGAATTTTGGCTGCCAAGCGATGCTTAGTACGCAGTCTGTGGTTAGCCAATTAAAAGTCTGGCAACAGCGCCTGATTAGCTTAAGAAATTTGGCAACAATTGTAGACAAGAAAAGGTTAAAAGTCACTATGAAAAGTGGAAATAATTGCAGCAGTAATTAAAAGAAAGCCAATCAACTGCCAACTCTACTTTATATGGGGAAAAATCTATATTGCAATGTGGCAACAATGCAATCAGCTTCACATTATATTGCACTGTTGCCGCACTTCAGCTCCAGCCTAGAAACAAGCCGTTAACGTAGGCAGTGAAGCGTTACACCATACGAAAAATTGAAAACTTTGTTCAAGTGCAGTTGTTATTGTTTTTGGAAAGAGTTTTTTGAGAGTGGAGTATTTATTTACTTTTTGCAAACGGAAGTTTTTAATTAAACGTGTGAGAGCGCAGCAAATATGAGCAAAATAATTGTGAAATCTTTGATTGAGAACGACCTTGTTGCAAACAGATAAACAGAATGTCAGACAATGATTTTGTGTTGTGGGATTATGATGCCTGATTACACGACGATGGAGCGTGTTTAGAGAGCACAATCTCATGTGTAATGGCGTATTCTATAACCATTTTCATCTCAAGTTCTTTGGCTTTGTTGTTCATCTGTGGTCTGCGAACCTTATTAAATATCATTCACATTGTTGATGGTCAGTGATTTTTATTGGACAACGAGAATAACAAGAAATTTCTCTCTCTGCTCAATCTTGTTTTCTTTTGATTTTTATTATTATTGCTGCTGTCTGCTGTCTGGTGTCTGGGTCCCGGGTTACTGTGCGTCCTTGAAGTAATTTACGTCACATTCACAATGCATTGCAATTGCTTGGCTGGAAGAGAATGTGCGTGGAAAGAGTGGCATCGGATTGAAACTGGTCGCATAACAACGCATTAACGCACTTTGCAATTGAATATCGCCTTATTTGTGTGAGAGAGTCTGTGTACTAAGGGATAAAAAGAGTCTAGACAACTTGACTGTAAGCCACAAAGTTACAATTGCTTTCAGCTATAAATAGCTCTGAATTGCGTTGCAAAATGTTTATAGCAAATGGCTAATATTTTCAGCTTAGGCGACAGCCAGAGAATATTGTAACTTGTTTCTTATAATTCACAAGCAGTTCTGACAGGTAATTGCATTTGAGACAAGCTCTAAGAGTTTGGCCAGGTTGTACTCATTTAAATGTAGTATTTTATATTAACAATAAATAAAAAATAAAATTTGCTATATTCTTTTTATCACATTTAAATTAATTTTAATTTATATCCATTTTTTTTTGTATATCAACATCAAAGAGTCATTGAACTGCAGCCAGCTTTTCGCCCTTTTTCCCACCAAATATTGTTTACAGTCACAGCAAAAACGTATTCATATTTATGCACATTATTTTGGTTATACTCTTTCAAGTGCAAAATGTATAATACTATATGTAATACGTATGTATACATACATATATGTTTGCCTTTGGGCTGTGCTACGTTGCGTATGAGCAATTTTTTCGTTGCCTTTTTCGTTGGCTTTCGCCTGGTTCGCTGACATTGTACGACATTGTGTGGGAAAATTTCGTTGCTTTTGTTGATTGCAGCAGAAAATTAACAACAACATCATCAGCAGTGATTTTATTTATATATTGCATTTGCATAGGGTATTACATTACCTCCCGGCACTTGTAAAATGAGCAGCAAAATAAAGAACATTAATCAAAAGAATGGGGGAGTAATAAGAGCGGGCTATTACAAAATACAATTCCTGGAATTTTTCACAAAAAAAGAGAGAAGTAATCAAGCCAAATAAACGAAGAAAATCAACCCACAGAAAATGTATACATAATGCGATTATCAATTTATGTTGCTGTTTACAAAAATTCTGCAATGCCAAACAGAAAAGAATGCATGGTAAATTATTATGAAATTGTTTACAATATTTTTACATAATTTATGCTAAAATTACAGCTTTTCTGTGTACATACATAGGCCTTTAGCCAGTCTTATACTATAGCTCAAATGAATCTCGTCTCGTGACAAATGACTGAAACTTTCGTTTCTTTTTTTATACCAGTTCGCGTTGTCGAACACCTGTCCATTTCGCATTTCGGCTTTTATGTCTTTCACTCTCACATCAACTACACACAGTTTTATTTTTCTGCTATTTTATGTCTTTGCCTACTGCAAATAAATCACAGACGAAAAGCCGACAATTGTTTGTCAGACATCAGCAGCAAAAGGGACAAGTAATTTGCTGTTAAATCGTCGTCTTCATCTCATTGAAATCAAAAAGAAAAAGACAACAACAGTTTCTATACTACAGCAAATTAATCTTAATAATAAGCTACTGAAATGCTTATAAATCTGGCTGTTACTTATGAATACCTTTGGACTTTGGTCACTTTTTTAATTTACTATTTAATTTTATTGAGTCGAAATATTTTTAAAATATTCTTAAAAATATGTAATAAATATTTTAATTAATTTTAATTTAATTTAAATTTGAATTTTTTACGTGAATAGCTTTAGTTTGCTATCAAATATTGTTTTTTTTTTATTACTTTTTTTTGTTTAATCTGAATTGATATTTTAATTAGTTTTATTTTAATTTATATTGCTTTTTATTACTCGTATTATCTTTTTAAAATTAACCTGCATCTCTGCCTCGTATTGTCAATTGCCTGTCAAAAGACCTCACTAAATGTTGTATTAATTTTTTATCAAATTAACAGAAATCTAATAACAATTTATTATTGCCATTTTTTAGGTTTTGTTATATTTATTTCATTTGTTGTTGCTATGACAAAAAGTGTGTCAAGGGGCAACTTGTCAGTCATATGATTTCTGTTTCTCTGTGCCTGTCAAATCACTTTTTTTTTCTTTCTGTATTTCTCTTCGGGTAAGAGCAAAAGAAATTGCGCAAAGGCAACTCTGTATGTGTGTGGGCGTATGTTATTTTTTGTGCGTAAATTTCGCAAGGCAATTTTATATGTAAAGAGAGATGAGAGAAAGAGCCAAACACTTGGTATAAGTAATGGGGCACATTAGGGTTTTTTTTACCTGTGGTTAGGCAATTTTGTGGTGACATTGTGTATGGCTGTGTATCATTACCTGCAAAGAGAAGAACAGAAAATGTACATTAGTACAAATGTAGACAAGTTAAAATGCATAAATATATAGTAAAGTATATAGTACAGTTGCATATATAAGAATAGAAAATATGTGACTAAAGATCTTAGCAGTTAACTGTCAATTCTCAGAGTACTTTTTAAATTAAATTTTACCTGATTTTTTTCTTATATTATTTTTATATAAGTATATTATATTTCATATAAATTTTAAGTGGAATTGGAGACACAAAAAGAAGGTTTACTCTATGTCCAATTCATCAAATTATCTTCGACTGTTGAAGCGCATTTCTTAGTCGAGCACACCCGACTAGCGCACTATTCCTTGCCTAACTTTTTGTAACTATTTTGTTATTGTTGTATTTAGTTTTCCTTTAGGTTTCTTTGCCAGTTCGACCTAGCGCATCTGGCTCCCATTACATTTCCGCAACAGCAAAAGCCGCAGCGAACAAGAATCAGATATACATATTATATAGTAGTTATATAGATGTATCTGTATCTGTAGTATATAGTATGGATTGTACACATGTTTAAGGTAACTTCACAGCTCGCCTAACTTCCGCTGGCAACTTTAATTACAAGTAACAAAGCAAAAGCCAAACGACCAAACGACCGACAGTTTTCTTCTCTGGGTAAATGAAACCAAAACTCAAGGTAAAGCTCAAAAGCACCGACAGAACAGAACAGAGCAAAAACAACAACAACTATATACATATGTATATGAATGTATAAATGTATGTATGAATGTATATGTGTGGAAATTGTAGACACTTTGAAATCGACATTTCATATACATATTACTTTAACGTTCCAACTATTTATAAACATGCGATCATCATGCGAAAACACAGCAAAACTGAGGAGAAGAGGCAGAAGAAGAAGAAGAAGCAGAAGAAGTGGAAGAAGCTGAAGCAGAAGAGCCCCAAGAACTGTTGGCTCCCATCAAACGGAGGCAACATCAACATCAACAGCAGCAAAAGCAGAAGCAGAAGCGTTAAGAATCTAAAAAGCAACACAGATTGAGGCTATTAAAGCTACACACACACACACACACACACACATGTACATATATTCTACTGGCGCACAAGTGGGCTGTCATTTGCTTGTTAAACACCTTAGGGGCGTGGCCAGCACTGAAATGTATACAACTGCAAGTAATTAAAGCTAATAGAGAGAGCCTTGACTGATAAAGGAAGCTTCTTGCCTGAAGAGTGTTGGAAATGTTGACAGTTCTTTTTATTAGTGTTATTAACAAGAGTGTTTACGGTTAGGTAAGAGCTTAGAGCAGTGTTGCCAAATTTCATTCAACTGACTTTACATTGAATGCAACATTCTTCATATTGAATAGCGAAAATTACCAGAGAAATGTTATAAAATTTCATGTAATGTTGCCAATTTTATTGATTAATACATGGTTGCCATTCTTCTTTTCTAGCAGCATTATCAATTTCCTTACTACATATCAATTATGTAGTAAAGTTTTTTTATTTCAGTCAACTGATTTCACATTCAATGCAGCAATGCCAAATTCCAATGCAGCGTTGCCATTTTTCATTTTGCATAGCGAAATGTTATAAAATGGAATACAGTGTTGCCAATTTCATGCTTTAAAAAGAAACATTATTAAATTGGCTTACAATGTTGCCGAATTTCTTTTTAGATAATAACTTGGTAGTAAATTGTTATAAAATTGAATGCAATGTTGCCAATTTTCAGTAAAGTCGACTTAACTCCCCATTATTACATTGCCAATTCTGTCTAAAATCTAAACAACAAAAGTACAGGGAAACTGAGAACTGAAATTATTACAATGGACTTTCGCTTAAGATTAACTAATTAACATAATTAAACTAAACTTTAAGCATGCGTAATTCAGTTAATTCAGCATTTTGCAGAATAGAACTCAGTTGAAAGTTAATGAGTTTTTATAACTATTCGTTATACGAGTTCAACTAATCAGCACAGCTGGGGTGAATATTCAATTTGAAATTAAATTTGGTTTAATGGCAATTCACAATTAAGTACACTTGGCAAGCTTACAACGTGGGCTAATTAAAATAAATGCAATTAAAACTGAATGAATGAGTGTGAAAAAAAGAAAAATACATAGAAACGAAATGTGAATACGAATGCGATTATAAAATTACGAATAGTAGTTTATTTGTGCGATACTCAAAACGTTTGAGTGCGCAAAAACAATTGCAAAATTTATGGGAAGAAAATAGTCAGTCTGTCAATGGGTGTATTTACTATTTACTAAGGCTGTAACAGCCACACAGCATGCCACAACCACTTTCAATGCAACACAATTGTCCAACTTGTTGCAAATGTGGGTAAGGGGGCAAGTGCAGCGAGTGCACTGGGCAAGCGGAGCAAGTTGAGTTTGTGTTTAGTTTTTTTTTTGTTTTTGAATTGATAACCGCTTTCTAAACATGCCACAACAAGCTGCACACACTCACACACACACTCACACACACACAGACTAATAGATACACTCTTAGGCATCTCGCTGGCTGCCACAAAATGGCCTTGAATTTTTAATCAAGTTTCGCAGACATGCTCAAGCCTCAGGCATTGATCACGGCCTCAAAACGTAGTTGTAGTATCGACTCCACACACAAATTGCCTGGTCATGTTTTAGGCGCATACAACCACACACACACACACCTATACTAGTGCAACTCTTACACTCGTTAACTGCCAAACAAGTTCTATTGAACTTGGTGGCTCAAAAACAACTTAACAAAAAACTAAACCTTTGCCTTTGCCTTTGCCTCGACTCGGCTGCTTTTTGCTTTTATTTCTGCGCGCTTTTTTGTTGCCAAAATGATTAATGGAATAAACGCGCGCAATTTCTGCTCATAACAAAAACTTATACTTGTATTAAAAAATATTATTTTACTCCAACAACGGGCCACAACAAAAAACTGCCAAATTTCTGCCTGCTGTGCAGAAACAACGAAAAAACACACAGAAAAAACGAAAGAAAAAATTAAGCAAAAATATTGTTATGCGAATTGTGTTTAAAAGAAAATAACCTGCATACATTTTGGCCAGGGAGAGTACGAAAAAAAAACCCAACAACACTTAACAATAAAGCGTAAATAAATTATGAATTAATGTTGTATTTAAAAGAAATATATATTAAAAATGATAAAATAAAGTAATAGTAAGTAAAAAAAAGTATAAAAAAGTGTTAATAAATTATGCACTAATATTAAGTCAGAGAGTTGTAGGCCTTAGTTGCTAGTACTCTTCTTATACTCAGCTATTAATTTTATTTGTACATAAATAAATAAATAAATAAAATAATATTGAATTAGAAAGTTCTGTTTAAAATGTTTATACAATTTTAAATATATGAATATATAATAAAAATACTTTAATTAAACAAAAAGATGTTCATAAATTTCCAATTAAAAAGATATATGTATAATAATGTGAAAAAAATTGTTAAAGCCAACTAAAAATTAAATAAATAATCTACCAATTTATATTATTTTATAAAACTGTATTTGGAATGTTAAAAATAATACCAATCATACAAGAAGTAATACAAATAATAAATTGTTGATACAATAGTAAGAAGAAAGCTCTGGTACATTAAAATAATTTAAAAATAAATGTAGAAATTTAAATTTAAATTCTTGCACAGTTTTACCTAAATTTTAACCCACTTTTAGTGATTAACACTAGTCAAACAAATAAGTCAAAGACACTTGAACTAAATCCTTTAATACACCGCTTAAATGCAGCCATTTTTTAATGTATTTGAGTATTTATGTATTTGCTTGTGAGGTTCTTTGCGGCATTTTGTTTGATTAATTGCACGCACATTTTTGGGGCGTGACACAAGCTGCCAAACGGCAAAAGGAATTGTCATAAGCCATGCAACAACTCATGACTAATAATGCAAAAAAAAGTAATAATAAAAGAAGTAGAATCAAGAGCTGAAAAACTGCAAAGCCCGAAAGAGAGACACAAACTGCGCCTTCCTAAAATCATAAAATAAATAAAACCTCAAGTCAGGCTAAAAGCCGACATGTGTAAATGTTGAACGAGAGGGGGCAGCAGTGCAGTGCCCAAGGGAGGAGGAAGTGGACTTTGTGTTTATTTGACTTTTGATACGGCACAGACAGTGATAAAGCAGCGGGGCAAGAGAAAACGCAAACGATACCCGCGCTTGCATTTCAAAACACACCCAAAAATTTTTAACAAGAAAACACATATTTCTCGTATACACATATATTTATTTCTTCGTTTTTTTTTTTGGGATTTTGAAATGCATTTCAAGTCAACGCTGAAATTGAATCATTTGACAAAATACAAAATAAAGAAAAAGAATGAAGCGGCCAGGCAGGCAAAGCGAGCTTTATCAATTCTCGTGTGGATTCACAACATTCACTCGAAATGCAAATTATGCGTTTAGCCGAAGAAGCAACAGAAGAACAGAATTTGAGGAAGAGAAAGAGACCTAGCTGGACAGACGACGCATGAAAGGATGCATCAGCCACTTCCACTGAAACTGTAAGAAACCCAGTGGAATGCAACCAATTTATAAATGATTTTAGTCGCAGGAAAATCACTTAAAGCTACATACTCAGGCGTGTTCCCATTTTCGATTTCCAAATTTCAGTTCATCGTTTCGATTAGCTTCTTATTGTTGAAAACGTAAATCGATTGAACGAATTCGAAACTGGGAACAGGCCTGACTATATATTCAATTAATTAGCTGAATATATACACATGTACCATATGTAATTATTTAGTTAATTATCTATAAACAAATGAAGCAATAAATATTTCAAAAATTAAGTTAATGACTTAACTTTAACTAAGTTACATTACATTTAATTGCAGTTCAATACCCCTGTTCGTTTTTGTTTTTAATTGGCTAAAAGTGTAGGGCATTTAGGCATTTATTTGCTGCTGTTTTTTATGCTTTTATTATGCACAAATGTATTCAAACAAATGAGCAGCACAATCTGAACAATCGTCTCAGCAACGTTGCAGCTCATTTGTGTTTTTATTTTCCTCTTTGCATGCAAATATATGCAGAGCCTATAAATCAAAACGACGTGGCTCATTTGACATTTATTTGTGACTTGTTCTCAGTCTTCCACTCTCCTGTTCTTTGCAAGTTTATGCAGATACATACAAACACACATGTAGATACATTTATTACGTGTGATTATATGCCTCTCAAGTCCAAGAGCTGACTGCAAGAATTCGTCGCCTCTTTTTGAGTGTGACAAATTTTTGAATGTTTTTTGTTGGCATTTTTCTTATAATAAAATAATGTATAAAAATGCATTCTTAATGCAGCAAAAGTTGCTGTGAATTTTAATACAATTTAAAAACAATTTTAAACTTAATATTTCCTAAAGATTTGTAATCAAAAATTGTATTCAAAATTTATTACAATTTCTGTGTTTTACATTTAGTTTTATCTTTCACAAATATACAAGAAATTTATCATTAAACTTAGCACTGTCTATCTAACCTGCCCAGTCATAAATTTCACTCTTGATAAACCTATAAAGAGTAAAATTTACATAATTTACACTACTCTACTATCGTTCTAAAACATAAAGTAGTTTTTTGTTAGTTTATCTGATTAATAACATAATTTAGTTGTATGCTAGATACATCTGCCTTTTCCTGCTTCTATTTCACGGCTGTAAATGTCACAAGAACTAAATAGAAAAACGAATTCCTTCCAGCCTACTTTCACACACATATGTCACACACTGGGCGCGCCTCAATGTCTGTATGAATGAATGAATAATGAGCGTGTGTGACTAAGTGAGCGTTTGAATGTAGTATGAGTATAGTGTGTAGTGTGTGTAGTATTTAGGTCTAGGTCTTGCTGGGCATTCGAAATAAATATTATGTAGTCGTAGAAACTAAACAAAAAACACACATAATTTTTCTTTAGCTTTTCACATTTCATTTTTAAAAGTTTTTCTCACATTTCGCTGACAAGCGCTTTGTTTCATTAATTTTCCTCCACGCCACACATGGCGTATGCGTAATGTGCGTTTAATGCCTTTAACTTATTATTATTATTATTTATGGCATGAGTAATTGTACGGTGCGTGTTAACATTTGATTGATGAGCTGATTAAGTAAAAAACCGTAGAGGACAAAAGATGATCAACTGCAGCAGCGCTTTGCATTTGCCCAGTGCATTGTTTGCCAATTAAAGTTGCTCTGCCGATAAGAATCCGCACAGAAAGCTACTTAAAAAACGTATCTACAAAAAACAAAAGAGATACAATTTAAGCAGATGCCAGGCACGAAAACGAGGGCCACACCGCAACAGCTGCTGAGGCAAAAGACGCCGCCAGAACAGAACAGAACAGAACGAAAAGAACAGACAGAGAAACAGAGGCACGAATGAATGAGGAGCCGTGGCCAGAGGCAGAGAGTCAAAGCAATTGGAATCTAATTTAAAATTAGTGCTTAAAGGATTGAAATAAATTTAGGCAATTTTAAGGCTGACACAACACGGCGGCTGCTCTGGCTCTGTTGGCCAAAGGGAAAGCCACAAGTGGAGTGTGCACGGCTGGCCATATACTACTATGAATATGTTTTCTTTTTCTCTTCTTTTAATTACATTCTATTATACAAATATTAATAATAATAATAATAATTTTAGAATTAATATTTAATATAACATAAATAGTTTCCAATTAACTCTACTATTATACATATATATAATATATTATATATATATTAGTATACTAAACCTCATTTCTGTTTTTGAGTTTAGCTGTCCAGGATGTGTATTTAATTCAATCTTTTTAGAACTAAACTATTATCTACTAAACTTAATGCTAAATTATTTTCATGACTCTGAATATGAGGATTTATGAAAATACTTTGAAATCATTCGAAATTTTGAGATTTGTTCTATAAGAATTTCTCTCTCTTTTAGTAGTTGCACTATTGATAGAGACTTTGTCATATACTTAGTACCTAACCCTACCGCTTGCCACTTTTACAGGGTATATAAAATACAGAACCTCATTGAAAATGCGTCGAATGCTGGTTCCGGTTAGTTATCCATTCATTCATTGAGCAGGTGGCTTGATGCTTTGGCCCCGATAGCGTTAGGGGGACACAAGAGACCAACAGACAGCGCACAGACCCAAGAGGCTAAGACCTAACCATATCTTGCAATTTTTTTGGCCAAGCTGTTGCCTGTTTGTGTTCCGCTTATACATATTTTGACAAAAGGCTTAAAGATAAATATCCAAAAGTCAGCTAGAAACTATATAAATGAACTTTAACTGGCGGCAGCTGTTGGAGAATGGAAAAAAAAAAACAAAAACAGCGAAAAGCGAATGCATGGCACAAAGTTCTAACTTAGAACACAGCAATTAAAAGACTATATAAGAAATAGACAGCGAGGAAGACAGAGAATGAAAAAGTCTTATAAAAGCCATAGCAAAACTTGAAAAAAATTACAGATAATTACTTTCGGCAGCGACAACAATTTTAGCTTAGATACTAAATCTAAATTATGCTACACAAATTAAAGAACAGACAAAAAAATCACAAAACAGAAAACGTGCCAAGCGCTAAGGCAGGAGAAAGACACGACCAACAAAGAGAGAGCAAAAGATTTTTGACAATCGTGAGATAGCTCCTTTTTTCTTTTTGGCAAGCTCTCCGCTACCCTTGAGCATCATTATCAGCATTATTATTGTGATTATATTCATAATTATGTCAGCTTCTATTTTCTATGAAAGAAACGAGTTTTGTTTAGTTTTTGATTTCTTTTCACGCAATACGTGAATATATTAAATTTAAATGCATAATTTGCAAAGGGAAGACCCTGCGGAAGTCAAAAACATTTCAATAATCTCATTTGTTATAATTTATTATAATTTATGATACTTCTGCGTGTAAATGGATAATAAGAGATAATAAGAATGGGAAAAGGTTCATCAGTCTATCCATTAAGAACTAATTTATATCGATTTATTTTGCTATACATATTGCATAAACAACATAAAAATTGTTGGCTTTAATTGAAAGTTCTCAGAAATTGCTGAAATTCGATATTATCCCAATGAAATCACTTCATTCAGTAGGCCAAAAACTTCAAGTTTTGTTTGTCCACCTGCGCATAAAACAGCAAATCAAGTTTCAATAGTTCAACATGCCCATAAAAAACGGCGAACAGCGGCCAGTTTACCGTTAGCCCATGGGGAAGGTAAACCCACATCGATGCCTGAGTACAGATTATGCCAGTTGCTAATTGAAATATTCGCCCCAGCTGTCAGCCAAACTCTTTCACTCGCTATGACAAAATAGAAATTTCGGCAATTAACGCCTTTTGAGTTTGTGCAGAAAGTTGAGAGAGGCAAAGATAAACATCACACACACACACACACACATACACACACACATACAATCAAACATATGTATATACTTAAGACGTTAATTGTTAACCCAGTTTCGATTAGTCGGCTAGTTAAACGTAGGCGTTGAGCATTATGAAATGTCCATTGAAAAGTTGTTTCCACGCTGCGTGGCAGATATTGTTTGAGATAATACTTTTTTATAGTGTGCGTTCTACTATTAATAGATACGCTAATTTCCCATATCTAGCAGCGCTAGCTGGCGTGTTTCAACGAGTCAGGATGGCCGAGCGGTCTAAGGCGCTGCGTTCAGGTCGCAGTCTACTCTGTAGGCGTGGGTTCGAATCCCACTTCTGACAAAAAGTTACATTTTTTTTTTATTTTTTTTTAATAGAGAAAATAATACTAGATCATTTTTAACATTTATCTGTTATTTTAAATTATTTCTGAAATACTTTTTATTTTATTTTAGTTCTCTCTGCTGTTTTCATTTATTTTCTAAATATTTTGAACAGTTTGTAGTCATATAAATCTGATTTCTAGTAGCTATTTTTTACAATTTGTTCAAGTTGTTTCCCTTTACATTTTTCTCCACTTTAAGCCACCTAATATGTGCTCATAATTGCGTATAATATTCTAAGCTCAATTATCGTTCTCTTTTGCCAGCGCAAAACAAAAGACTTAGGCCACGAACTGAGCGCTTGTTTTCTTAGCCCCAACCTCTTGTCAGTTCAAACGCCTAGGCAACAGGAAAAATGGATTTTTGGCAGGCAAAAAGAGAGAATGGCGTCAGTAAAATGCTAGAAAATTTAATAAATCACTGCTGATTGCGGGGCATTGTTATTTTAATTAAAAAAATAACACACACACACACACACACGCACACTCAGTTAGATAATAATAATAACAGCAATAACAACTCTGTTTTAGACAGCATAACAAAAGCCAAATATTGAAGCACATGGCTTAAATAAATATATGAAAAAATTGCTAGAGCACAGCGAGAGAGAGGGCGATGTGTGTGTGTGTATGGAAAGGCAGCTAAGCGTTCTAAAGGGGAAAAGCAGGAGGCATGAACTAAAGTATACACAAAGTAAACATAAAACTTAATTTCGACATCATTAACATCAACACGAAATTACAAAATGGAATGAGAGAAAAAGCGAAAATCTGAGCTCTTCAAGTCGAAAAATCGCGTGTGCGCTGACGCAGCAGAAAACTCCCCCACCGAAAAAAGAAAGAAAAATAATAATAATAATACAAAAAACCACAAATAGAAATAGAACTAGAAACAGAAGCCGGCGCAGCAAGTAATGCCGCCAACGTTCACATAGTAAAAAAACGAAACAAAAACAAAAACGCAAATAGTAAAAAAATATTCTCAAAAAACGAAACAAAACGAAAAGAATTCCAATTTCAAATCCAAGTTCGAGCTCGGTCCGCATCCGAATCCGAATCTCGAGCCGACTACGAGGCACGCACATGGCATGGGTTTTCTATTATTCTCTACTCTTATGGCAACGTGTTCTCTGAGCCAAAAGTGTGAACCAGCTTGTTGGCCACATTGTTGTGTTGTGTTGTGTTGTACTGTGGTTGTTGGTAGTTACCATTTGTTGTTGTACTTTATTACGCATCAGCATTTAACCTTGAACGTGCGGGTCAATGAACGTTTTGGCCAAAATATTCTAACGATACTAACAAAAACAATAAGAATCTCACACCGAAACTATAACAACAATAATAATAATAATAATAATAAAGCTGTGAGCGCCATTGAAATTAGAATATTTGTAGCATACTAACTATGTTTTGTTAACATTTTCATTTGCCCCTTCTGCCATTGGTCAAACGGTGCGTATGCGTAATATTTACATAGTCTTCCTCTGGCAGGTGTAAAAAAGAGCCGAGCTTTGCTGACATGTGCTTATTATTATTTGATTAATTGTTCGAGAATTTGTGGTGGAATCCATCTGCTTGTTTACATAACTATATTTAATAGTTCTTTTTGTGATGAAGTCAGTCGCTTAAGAGGCTAGTGTGTGAGGCTAGTGTGAGGTAGTATAGGTTTAGCTTTTTTTATTGAATACGAATTTTGTAATATTTTTCTAGTATTTAATTTCTTTCCTTTACATGATATACTAACAGTTTGCTAGGTTTTAAGGAATATTAATTTCATAATTACATATTAGTAGTATTCTTGATTGTTAAGGAATATCAGTTTCAAAACATCTACATACATATTTCATTTCCTCATTTTCTATGAAGTTTCGTTCAGTTTTTCTTTACATTATATGCTAAAAATTAACTGCAATTTTAAGGAATATCTGTTTTATACTATCTACATATTTAACTACCCTAACTCTCTGTCAATTTTCGCTGAATTATCTTTCCATTAATATATATAGAAGAAGAAATATAAGTTTCAGTAATATCTATATATGTAACAAACTTGTCTACATTTAACTTGTTGCACTGTAAAATTCTGGCACGTTTTTGTACAATGTACAAATTTACAATGTTGTTTATTATGTTTATTGTAATATTATTATTATTTCGTATTATACTTTTTTGGCAATGCCATTTTGCAGTATTGTACTTGAAACACACAGGCTAAGGCAATACTTTTTTTTTGGTTGATTTCTTTTATTTCTGCTATTTTAATTTTATTTACTGTGAATTTCAATTGTAGTATTGTGAGGCCCCTCAGATACGGCCACGATACGGCACGGTCCTACAATTATTTTATTTCGTTGTTGTTTTTTATATACCATATTATTTTTGTCGATTCGCATTGACGAAAAAATACGCGACTCGTACTTGAATTAAATGAGTATACTCGTTTGTAGAGAAGTGAGTGTGTGACTACAGCTTCGAGTGATACGCAGAAATGAGTACATGTATATATAGACTCCAATATGTACTATATATAATGCGATATATATATTTATATTCCTATTGTAGTGTTACCTTCATTATTTGCCATTTTTCTTTTGTTTTCTTAGCGGCTGGGAGTTGTTGGTAGTTAACGCGCTTCAATCAACACGTGTTGTCGGTAGATTTGTAGCCCCCCCCACCTACCCCTCCCACCAGTAGTCCATATATCATGTTACATAACAACCAGTATACGATATGCGGGGCCTGGCTAAAGGTAAAGGTCAAAAACTGCTCTGTTGGGTTTTTTTGTTTGCTGTAGTACTAAAAGTTGTACTTTGCGCATTGTTTAATTTGTCTTTGTTTTTTGGCAAATTTTCGGTGTATCGCTTTTGACTGTGGTACCGTTAAAATTTTAATTAAACTCTGCACTTGATTGTTCAGCATTTGATTTAATTTATTAAAGTAGCGTAAAGAAAATGATCAATCAACTCTGGCCGATTGACAAGGTCAGTGTTAAATTGCGAAAGGGTTGGTCAGATAAAAAAGCAAGAGAGATGAGTACAAATGCAGAAGAAAACGTATGAGAAGAAGAACTATAGTATAGAAGATCAGATTGTTCGACATTGACTAGGATTACTTCCATCATTGCAAATATGTTTCTTAATTATATAATAATTCCGCACAATTTATATTATCTCAACAATTAGGGCAATTACTATCTTAATCTGTTTGTGGCTTACGCTCATTACCTTTTTGCAAATATTAATTTTTTATTTGTTCAATTTAAACAATAAATTTTGCAGCCTGAGCTTAACCTTGTAACATTTTTTTATAATTTTTTATTTTTTGTTGTGTTTTCTAAACAAACAGAGACACAGGCAAGTGCGTGCTTTTTAACAATTTATATTTTTTTAAGCGTTTTTATTTTTTTTGTTTTGCACTCTCTGTCGCTTATTTGTTTAGCTCAATACTGTGCGAAACCTTCGCATAAAAAATAGTAAAAAAAAAAACAACAAGACAAGAGCAACACCCACTCGAAAAAGTCAGTTATTGTTGCGCTTTTAAACGCCATAAAGAAATGCTGTAGCCTTCAATCAATCCACTGAAATATAAATGAAATATTATAAATGCCTTGCGGTTGAAGCTGGCATAGTTTCATTATTTTCTCAACAATTTTTCTCTAATTCGTTTTTTACTTTACTTTTACTGTCTGTGGCCATGCATAGGCTTAGTATTTCTTTTTTTCACTCCATTTTTTACTCGTAATTATGTTGATTAACTTGAGGCTGAAGTGAAGTGTGGCGGCGCACAATTAAGAAATCTTCAATAATTGCAGCTAACCCCGCCCACACACACCACACACACACACACACACACACACACGTCAGCTGCCACTTTCTTTTTTAATTGCAAAAATAACTACCATAAGATACTCTACTTGTAGCTACTGAAGTAGGAGAGGGTGGTTTGCTGTGTGGGCATATCCATCATGCTCAAGGCTATGGAGAGTCTATTGTAAAAGTGTTGAAATACTTTCTGACAAAATATGGTTTTATAATTATAGACTTGGGGTTATACTATACGAGCTTTGAGTTATAATATACCTACTGGGTATTACCTAGCATCATGAGAAGCTAGTTATTGTCAGTAACGACATTTCAAGTCGAGGCTTCTACACATATACAGAGCGGAAAAAATTAGTTTCTAAAATTTAGTTTAAATGAACTCAATTCAGAACTTTCCATCTTAAAAAAAGTCTTGAAAATAAGTATAAAGACTCTTAAAACTACTATTTTGTGATTCGATACAAGTATACATAATTTTGAATTAAGAAAATTTGATATAAAATAAGTATAAAGACTCTTAGAACTATTAATTTGTGATTCGATACAAGTATACATAATTTTAAATTAAGAAAATTTGATTTGTTTAAGATGAGAAACAAAATTATGTTTGGATTTGTTTTAAATGAGCAGCAAAAATTTCTAAAAATAAATAAATAAGAGATCAATTTTATTCATTTTAATGGATTTCTAGAATTTAGAGCAGTACTTGATTGAAGCAATGTCATCTCTGCTTCAGTATTTACTTTTCTTAGTGAGATATCAAGATTGAAATGTAAGGTTTCAAGCAAGAATTATCTCGTGAGTTATTTCTCTCTGTGCAAGATTAGGTTGAATATGATCTATAGCCCTGGGAGAGAGAGAGTCTTGGGACTGAGGGGAAACTGCTAGCTTCAATAGATCTCCCCTTCTGTCAATAACAATACATAGAAGCCAAGGCAATTCCCTAATTAAACACATTTAAAATTCTTCAAGAATTTCCATGGTCATTTGCCCACAATCTAAATCTACAGTACAATTATTACTTCCCATTTATGTAGATTGCAAATTTCACTTTCATTTCGTATGAAGGAATGAAAGAAAGCCAGAACTTTGAATAGGTATATTTAAGGCGACGACTACTTGCGAGACTTGAGGCTTATCTTATCAGTCAATGCGACGGTGTACACACACATACACTCAGAGAAAACACTGTTCTGTTTATATATACACTTGTTGTTCTTTAGAATAATGGCAATAAAACAAAAAAAAGAAAGAAAAACTATAGCAAAATAAATAGCACAAATGTGCATTATCAGCGACACATGAGCATAGTTGATCACAGTGTGTGTGTGTGTGTGCGAGTGTGTGTGTGTTTGTTTAACGCACACACGCGCATTAACCTCAATTTGAACCGTACGATTGTGGGGCACTGTGTTATCTCTCACTCACGCAAAACGTAAGTTGACTGGCATTTTTTTTGTGTGTTGTTATTGTGTTTGATAAGCTCCCCAACCCAAAAGAAAAAGTTCGAGTACTCGCATATTGATTCACAACACGCGAGCCACGCATCAGGCGCAATTAGAGTCAAGTTCCCTCCCTTAGCCCAGTACTACATATATATTAATTAGAAGTCCAATTTGAATTATTCGAAATTACACTGAAAAGTACTCGAATGCAAATGAATCTAGCATTTCTGGCAGGTTGAATGAACTTGTTGTACTTCCGTACTTGGATTCCAAACAGTTTTAGTACGCGTTTCTTTTAGTACCTTGCGACCCTGAACTTGAACTCAGGCGCAAAAAGTCACAAAGCTTTAAAATTAGTCTAAAGAAAAAATCATTAAAAATAAGCAGCAACAAAAAATTAAACTCTGTGTGTTTTTCACTCAGTTCATGAACTCTTTGGTCAAGTGTGAAGGCCAAATGGTTTTTCAAGCAAAATGATGAAAACAAGTTTTCGGAAATGCGAGTTGTTTTTTTTAATAGTAATGGAGTCTAGTCTCTCTCTACGAGTTGACGTCTTGTTTGCCTTTTGACTCATTTACATATCGAAGTGAAACGTGTTTAGTACATTGTACTAAAACAATAGATAGACCTAACAACAGGTCAGTTTTTGTAAGCGCTGATGCTTTGTTTGTTTTTCAAACTATTTGCCTTTGTTATTTGGCAGTTGGAATACTTATTAATAGCCGACAAATTATTTATTTAGTCTTTTAAGTGGAGGTTAATAGATAAGAATAGATTTAGTCACGAGAACAGAGCTAGATTTGAGCTAATATGTCAGAATAAACCTTACATTCGTAATTATTTCTTTGGAGTTTATTAAGTGATCAATTTGAAAATTTCAGCACAGTTTTATACAATTAAAAGGATTGTATGCTCTGAATATGAAGTCATTATTCATAAAATCAAGCTAGTTATGCTGTTTGTTTTATTTTAGGAGGGAACGAAACAAGTTTGATGACTCACTTTATAGTATAATTCAACTCCGCTTTTAACTGTCCAATATTTGAGCTCCTTTTTACCCAATACAGTTTTTTCTGCAATACAGTTTAGCCCCTCTTCGCTTTTAAAGAGCTAAAAACTTCATCAAGTGTAGCCAAGTAATTCTTGCTCTTTCCATTTGGTGTGTCTCTATTTTTATTTACATTTTGTTTATATTTATTTTACACGATAACAAGGCGTACCGAAAGAAATGACCCACGCACAGGGCGAGAGAATTGTGAAAGTGCCCGTGGAGAGACATTTTTCTGTATTATTAGTGGTGTTTGGGGTAGAGACCTGTAGAGACCATTTAGGCCTACGCAACTCAGCGGCCAGAATCGTCAGGAAGTAAATAAAACGCCAAAGGTACAACAAAAGGGAAAGGGAGAAACAGCAACAGTAACCGAGAGAGAGCAACAGCAACTGAAGAAGAAGAAAAACAATTTACGTGGGGGTATGCTGCCCCCACCCCCCGTCAGTCGAAAAAATGAAAATAAAAAAACACAAAAAAAAAAATAAATACAAATTGAATAGAAAATATACTTAGATTTTTGAAAGGCCTTTTGGGCAGTCGTCCGCTGCTCTATGCCTCGCCTTGGCATTACGAAAGAGCCAGAGAAAGATGACGAGTGCCGACGTTTCATAGGTGCGTTTCTAACTCTCTCCCGCTCTCGCCAACATGCTCTGTCTCTCACACACGCACGCACACACGCACGCACCGTAAACGTCGAGTCGGAAATGCGTGCGCTCCGACGAAAAAAAAACAAAATATTTGGGTTATTATTTGTGTGTGTTGCCCTACTTTCTGAGATAGTAAACGAGACACACACACACCTACACACACACACACACACATATACAATTGTGCTGATTAGAATTTGTGTGGTGGGCTGCCTCCTCCTTTATCGTCTGCCACGAGATGCGACCGCCACGATAAGTTGTGCCCCTGCTCCCCCTCCCCTCCCCCCCACCCCCTAACCATGCTGACCAGCCGCAATAAATGTATCGGTATCGCTGATAAGACGCCTTACCACATGCCTCACGGGGCAAAATTCACTGTCTGTTTTTTCGGCTGTTTTTTTTTGTCAATTTAATGTGACGAGTGCACAATTTTGATCGTTGAGCTATTTCAGTTTTTTTACTCTCTTATTGTATTCTTTTTTTGGCGCTCCATTTGGGTTAATTGACATATTTGGGTCAATGTTTAGTTTGCACTTTTTTTTGTTGTACTCGTTAGCCGATAAATGAATAATAGCTCAAGCTTAGACAGTGTCAATAAGCTGCAGTTAGATATGGCTAATGAATGTAGATAAATATAAAATGATTTGGGTTGGATTTTCCCTTAGAATATATTAAATTCTAGTATTTATACAGTTCTTGATGGTTTAAGGATAAGTTTGAGTTAATTTTTTAATTCGAAAATTGCTTTCATAATCGTCTGATATGCAGCTATACTCATGCCAAATTTAAGGTCGCTAGCACTGCCAGATGCTGGGATTCATATATTTATTTAGAGTAGAACTGAACTCTTACAACTCTATGGTTAAATATTTATACATAGTTAGTTGCATTAGCTGCTTCTATCTTCTTTTAAACTAAACATCTTTGACAGTTTTAAATTTCAAAAAAGATATTCCCTCAGAATATATGTTATTCCGTTTACACAATTTTTGGCGGTTTACGACAAAGTTAGAGTTAACTTATTTCTTAAAAAATGATTTCAATTACATCTTATATGCAGCTACACATATGCCAAATTTAAGTTCGCTAGCACTGACAGATGCTGGGATTCATTTATTTATTTAGATTAGCGTAGAACTGAATTCCCACTGCTGCATCAATCTATGATTATTTTCTTACGTATTCTTTATCAATTTTAAATTCTATTTATACTCATATTATTCTATTTATTATTAGTATATTTTTTGAATTTTTTTGTTGCTTAAAAATGTTATTTTCGATCAATTCAATTTCCTATTCCATTTATAATTTTGATATCTTTGCCTTTAATTAAGTCACACCTTAAAGCTCTCTCTTCTAAAAGCAGGCCATGTAAGAAAACACTTGTAATTGAATACAATATCTATTTCAACTTCTGTTCAGTTCAATACAACTGTGGCTGGTATTTGGGGTTCTGCTGCTCGGCTGCTCGACGTTGGCTTCTTCATGCTCTATTTTGGGTTTGCTTTCTGCTGGGCTAAGCAATATTCCCCCTCCCTTCGCCCTTTGCATACTGAATTAGAAGTAAGAACTACGAAACACAATACAATGGCGCACTGTGGGGCTGGGCAACTTAATTGACGAAATGACTCGACTGTGGCAGTGATGGGGCAACGTTTGCTCAGGGGGAATGCTGTTAGAATGTATCTTCAAGTAGTTGTATAGCTCCAACAATGGAATTTCATTACACCCCATGACGACGACGACGACTTAAGATGACGATTGCGTTTGATTTGTGCGTGCAATTGAAATAAATTTTGCTTTCCAATTGTTTACACACTACTCACTGGGGCCAGCGGAAAAAATGAACTGTGGACAGCTACAAGTGGAAAATGCACAGGTTTTCCATCTGGTCTATCGACAAATTAAATGCTGCAACTTTGACCTAGTTTCAGTCACCTGATTCAGATAGTTTTAGTTTTATTGTGGCTCACCGGTTGACACCAAAGCATTTAGATAAGAACTCTCTGATTTGCATATTTGGGACATACCTGCAAGATAAGAGAATATCAAATAAATTAATCAGTTTGCTTATGAATGAAATATGTATATACTTATTTAAGATAGAAATACGTATTGCTAGCTTATATTTCATTAATATTTATGTCGGTATTTTTCAAATTTACAATCGTTTTAGTGCATCATACTATATAAATATTTAATGCCAAATCCATTAAGCGAAACTGCAGCAAAACATTCTACAGTTTATTAGTCATTATAATCATTCGATGTAATGCTTTTCACTATTTATAGAATGCATACAATTTGCCCATCATTAAATCTGTGGGAATCCATTGAGTTTTATTACAGCGTCAACTCATTTTCACCTATCGAATAAGCCAAACATTGCGTGCTGAGCTCCAGGATGTCAGAGGTTAAACATCAAGTGGTTTGGGTTGTTTAGGGTTAAGGATTCGAATAACGTGAGGGTTAAGGCTTACACGCGATACGCTTAGGTGTAATTAATTAAAAACTATAAGCAAAGCTGAGCTCCAATTCTCCAACTCTCTCAGCTGCTGTCTCAGCGTTTATTTATAAATTAGACACGCGGCAAAAAAAAAAAACAACTCCGCGAATAATGCGCGAAAATCATTTTAATGAGCTCATCAGAATATCAAAAAACAACAAAAAAAAAAGCCACAAAAGTAGCAAAACTAACTACAATAATAAAAACAACAACTATAATTTATAGGGGTTGGCTTTTGGCTTGAAAGTTCTTTGAAAAGCGTGAAGAGACTTTTAATGCAGTCAACTAATTATTATATAATGAATTTGCAACTTTTATTAAAGTTTAATTTGCAAAAGGTTTTGCTTAATAATTTGCAAGGCTTAAAGTGAAATTCGCCAACTTTTTTTAGGATACTCTATTATATATTTTATTGAATTTTATACGGAGCATTGTTTATTTTATATGGCAAAAAAAAGTTACCAATGTCAGATAATTTCAAATATAAATTTGATGAATTCCTTTTTTATTTATTTCACAATATTATCATTTATTACTAATATTACAATATATTACTTTATTTAATTATTATTATTATTTAATTTTAGACGCTACATTTTTTACTTAAAAAAGTTCCCAATGCCAGATTATTTCAAATATAAATTCGCTGTTTTTTTTAGAACATTATCATTATTATTGCCAATTTAAAAATTGTAGATGGGTTTTTTTTTTAATAATGCAAATTGTGAGCGCGCATTAATGTCAAGGTAACAAAAGTGAAACTATACAAATGCTAATAGTTTTTAGTATTTTTAGAAGTAAAAAAGTTAGAGTCTATGCAAATTAGAACTTGATAATTATAGGTGTCGTTGTAATACCTAATAAGATAATTGAAAACCAATTGGAAATAACAGTTTTCCGTTGAAAAAAGTTGGCTATTAGAATAGCTATTAATGATGATATAACATAAAATTACATCTCTTAATTAAATAGGTAATTGTTAAGTAAAAGTATAATTAATCGTCATGGCGAAAAAATCCCATTTAATATTGGATGATATTACCAGTAAAGTCAATACTTTTATTAATATTGTGAGAGTATTAAAACGTTCTTTATTTGCTTATTGCGACTTTTCTCTTTTACGGTTCTCACAAGAATGACGCGCTCCTCATTTCAGTGTGACCGTCTTCTATGTTTCTTAAAATACTTAATACTATCATATGCTATCGAAAGTACTTAATACTATCATATATCACTATCCTTCTACAATATTTACTTAAAATATTTAAAGGAGGTATATAGCAGATAGTAAAGCATATCTTTGCTAATATAAATAAGTATATTAATCATATTATTATTAAGCTTTCTTGATTTATAAAAACCATTAGCTTAAATTGCCTGCACACTAACCCCATTTTCCATTTTCCATTTTCCACATCTCTTGGGGATTTGCAGCTATAATCACGCTTTGATGCATTCACTTTGATCGCACTTATCGCTTTCATGATGATCGAGCGATGATTGCGCTTCACTCGATAATAATCGATAGTTAGGCAGAGAGCTTTTCCTTTGCTACAACTCTGTTGCATTGTTTTCCTTTCGCTTTGGGCTAATTTAAAACAAAATTCAAGTTCAAATTGTTGAGCTGCAATCATGTTGCTCATTTGATTTGAATGCATGGGAAATTTATGCAAAAAAGGAAAATATGAAAATGAACGAAAATTGCCAGCAATCAGCAGCAGCAGCAGCAAAGCAAAAGCGAAAAAGTGGAAAATCACGCTTTGCAGCAGCAGCAGCAGGGTTTTGTCTTCAGGTGAAAGTTGTTGTTGCAGACGAGACGCATTTCTAGAAGCCGCCGAAAGAAAGTGAGCAGCATAACCAGAAGAAAGTAAAGAATGAGCGAAACGGGTAAAACTTGTTTTCGGTTAAGCTGTTACAGAGTGCGAGCAGCGAGCACGTTAGAAAGTTGTTTAGACTCTTTAGAATGCAGCGACGGCGACGCCGACGCCAGCAGCGACAGCCTCTGCTAATGGGCCAAACAGTTAGGCGAGACAGTTGAGACAAACTGAGCTTAAATTGTGTGTTAGTTGGTTTCGCTGTCAAAGAAAAGCTCTCTGCTCTCCGCTCTCTGCTCTCTGACACTCTCACTGACGCGCTGTTGCCTCATAAGAAAAAGTGTATTCTTAGCCAATTTTGTTGTTATAGTCTATTCGCATTCGAAATTCCTGGCACTCATAAAAAATATACATATATGTATGTATATATATATTTATGAAAGTGTGCACAGCATTTCTGCATACACACTACTGACATACTTCGGGGTGTGTTGTTGTTCATTTTTTATATTTTAAATAAATTTATCTATATTTTTAGCCGCACAGTGGACAGCGGCCAATATAAATAACGTGAAAATACCACATACAAACATACATACATACATATGTATGTATGTATATGTAATTATTAATCAGCGCAACTGCAGCTAATTTCACTTTTTATACTTTTATTTCTCAGTCGGCTCAGCTTGTAGTTATTTTTAATTGCAATTTAATTAAATAGTATATAAAATAGTTGCTGCTGCTGCTGCTGCTGCTGCTCAGCACAGCCGGTTGTGTCATTAACCTATAAAAACGTGTTCACTAAATGCAATGCACACACACACACACAGCGAAATACACTCAGTGTAGTGTATAAACTAATGCTACTTGCGTCGCAGTCGACGTCGCCGTCAACGTCAGCGCCGCGCTGCCTACGGCTAATGCACTTGAACAAAATAAATTGCTGCTCACAGCGGCAGCGCTGTCAACGCGCCGCGCCGACTGACGCGTCGCTTTGCTTTCTTTGCTTTTTTTCTCGTATTTCGCATTTGATTGCAAATTAATGCCAAGTGTACGAAAATAGCCAAAAGATACTAAAGAATGCACAAACACAAACACATTTGTATGCATGTACACACATATTTTGTTGCTGCGGCCAAAGCTTTCTCAGGTTGACGTCACACACATGTGAGTAACTTTCAAAATGGCTGCCCATCGCATGCATTTAGCTAAAATGAAATTGCTTATTGTTTTTTTTATAATATAACTAAACAGAAAATGGATATAAGAAAAGAGCTATATAATAAATAATGATAAATTGCAGCTGATATAAATTAGTTTATAGCATCTGATTTAGTAAACAAGAAACAACGACAATCAAAAAGTCAAAGTCAGTCAACTGTCATGCAGTTCGTAGCCGCGGCAGCGAAGCAGCGCAGTTAGCAGCGGCAAAGCCGAAAGCTTATCAATGTCAAAGCGTCAGCGAGTGAGAGACGGCGTAATTACAAGCAAACAATATAGTAACAACAAGCATCTCGTTTACACAAAGTAGACACAATGTAAGCATGAAAAAAAATGAAAATAAAAAGAACAACAATAACAACTGCAGCAACAGCAACAACAGCAATAATCGAGCTGTTAATCAAATGAGTGAGCAAGTCCATTTCAATTAGCGTGCGAGTGAATGAGAGAGCGCGTCAATGAGAGAGCGCCACTGTAAGAGAGCGCGTTCAGCGTCGCTGCCGCTACCGCTGCTGCTGCTGCTGCTGCTGCTCGCGATTCTTGGCGATTGCACACGAAGTGTGCGCTTCGGTAAGCTTTGCTGTTGATCGCAACGTCGATAACTGACGATGGCAGCACAAAATCATTGACCTCATTTTTGTTGTTTTTTTTATAGTATTTGTGTGTATGTACACACACAGATGACAAATGTGCTGCATTTATATATGAAATGTTGTCAACTGACAACGTTAACTACTGCGTCAGTCGCTGCTGCCGCTGCCGCCGCCGACGTCGCCGCGCGGCTGTCATTGTTATCGTTCTGAGTTTATCGCTTTGTTGTTTGCCTTTTATTTGGTACCTTACTGTTGTTGTCCTTGAGTTTTAGGATCAGAATTATGTCATAGAAAAAGCAGGCGAACAACCCTAACCCTACAACTCACCCTAACCTCATTTCCACTGCCAAAAGCTAACAAAAGAAATGCAAATAATAATTATTATAATAATAAGCTCTGACTGGGCTGCAAATAAAAAACAACAATTGTGCAAAAAAGCACGCAAACACGTCGCCAGCAACAGCAGCTGACTGTATGTATGTGTTCATGTTGGTGTTGTTGTTGCTGTCAACGGTAGCAGCCAGCTTCAGTTGCAGCGTTGACGTCGACGTCGACGCCGGCAGCGCATCGTCTGCAGGGGTAAGGTCATGTACTTGAGCTTGCAACGCTTGCAATGGCACGTAAAGCTGTGCAGAGAGCAATGCACAGACAGAGAGCGCATTTGCGAGAGGGAGAGGGGGGAGGCAGCGGCAGCGGCAGCGGCAGCGAGTTATATGCACATTGACAGCTTTGTCCTTGCGGTTTTTCGAGCAATTGTTGTTGCTCTGTTTCGAGTATTTCTCTCTTTTTTTTGGGCCCGACTGCACCAGTGACCTAAATAACGTCCAAAAATTATGCGAATTGAGTGCAAAGCGAAACTACAACAAAAACAATGCAACTATACAGTGCGTTTCATAATCTTAAGACACTTATATATACTTATATTATATCTGGTGATTAAAGCCTAATCATCGTTTAAACAAGAACCATTTGATGGAACATTTTTTTGATTTATTTTTTATATATATTATATCGTTCTTGACTTTTGAGAACTTCTACCAATCGGTTTTGCATGAATCCTATTAATCTTCTTTAACTAATTCAAAAGTGTCTTATGATTATGAAACGCACTGTACGTAAGGGCGGCCTATTACAAATGCAAATAAAACTCCGCATATACGTTGTCAAATATTTTTAGATTTTTTATAGCTAAAATACACTTAATTATGTTTGTATTTTAAGGTACTATTATATTGGAAATAACCGTAAATTTGCCAATTTTATTCATTTCCTGTTGCTCGTGCAACTAAACCAATTTGCCAATGGATTTCTTGAAGCTTCTCTCGTTAATGAGAAACCAGTAATTAAATTAGATTATTATTTAATGCTGATCAAAATGCTATTTGTTAATAATCTGCTGGTTATTGTTTTTTTCTTTTTTTTTTATGTCAAGATCATTTTAAAAACGTTCTTAAATTATGTATTAACCAGTTTCATGGGGCTTTTGCAAGCGTTGTTTAAATATTCCAAAATATTCCACGGTTTCTTTTGATTAGTATTAATAATTATTTTTAATTATGCTGGCATTATCAAAATTAAAACCTAAATAAATTTTACATTATTTGCATTATATTTTATACAATTTTATAGTATTTAAATATATTACAGTCGAGTCGCGATAATTCGCACCCCGCTAAATTAAAATTCTCAATAATTCGTAAAATTATCTGTCCCCTTGAAGAAAACCCGATAGTTCGTAAAAATTGCATACATTTTGGTCCCCTTGTTAATTCGTAATATTTTTCGCAAAACAAAGAATATTAAACCTCTTATAAATCGTAATTTTGTTTCGTAACCTCTTATAAATCGTAATGCAATGCGAAATTTTTGGCAGTTAAGTCGCCGTTAGGATTTGACGAACTGTCTATGCCGCCTTTATGTCGTTATAGTACATGCTGAGTTTGTCTGTTGTGTCTCTCATTGTTATCGTTTAGTTTGCTGATTATAGTTTTTTGTTTCTTATCAATTAACTTAATTTTTGTTATTAAAATTTCATGTTACTGTATAATTTTCTATTAACACTTAAGATGTACAATTAATAAAAGTCCCGTTAATTCGAATTTTTCTTTGTTGAGCCTCGTTAAATGGAAATCTCGGTAAGTCGAAGTCCCGCGTAATTCGTAAAAAATACGATCCCCGTGCCATTACGAATTATCGAGACTCGACTGTATATAATATGTTTATATTTTATATATTTTTATTATATTTGACATATTTTTATTATATTTTTTTTTTATATTTTCATTTTTATAGTATTTAAATATTTTAATAATATATTTTATAATATGTTTATATTTTATATATTTTTATTATATTTTACATATTTTTATTATATATTTTTTTTATATATTTTTATTCTACTATTTTTTTTAACTATTTAATCAATATATAAAATTAATTTAATTCATAATTTCAACTATTATTTATATCTCTTCAATTGATATTATGTATTAATTCTCTTTAATCTACTGTAGCAAAATGTCTGACCTGACCCTGACCTGACCCATAGTAGCCCTGGCAATGTCGTGGTCTGACCGGAATCTGAACTATGTCACAGACTCATCGATTAGCGAGCGAGTAACCCTGAGTCCAGTACGCAGCACATAGTGTACTTTTTTGTCTGCATATTGTGTTGCATGCCCCTGACATGGTGCAACAAGCGAGCAGAGACAGAGTAGAATTAGGTCACACTGGATGCAAATTGGCTATGCTCTGACCCGGTTTCCACTGCAGCCAGGACGAGTGCGAAAACACGAGGACAACAGAGGCACGAGGTCAGCTGCCCACACATACTATACGAGTACTTTAAGTATTGAAGGTCATTGAGTTATCCTGAAAACTCGTTCTCTCCTCTTTGACGTCATGTCCTGGAGTTGCAACTGCAGTTTTGCAGTTAATGTTCTTTTCACCCGAATTTTTGCCGTTGAAGGAAACCGAGCACTAAATATAGAACAGCTTGAGGTAGGTTCAAGTTACAAGCCACCCGCCCTTATGGACTCACTGCACATAGCCAGCAGTAAGTGTGCGTGTGTGTGTGTGTGCGTATGCGTGTGTGTGTGTGTGGAATGCAGCCTTCCATGACGTCGCCTGATAAAGACTCTGAACAACAATAATAAATGTCAGTGTGCGTCTGTGTCTCCCTGTGTGTGTGTATGTGTGTGCGTGTGTGTGTTTTTGTTTTCTGCCTGGAACTCTTCAAGTGCTCTCTTCCTCTTCTCACCTCACTCTCTTGGCCCGCACTCGCTCTCTGTGCCGTCTGCATGCTCGTAAAAACAAAAGCGCATCATAAATGTGCACAATAAAATTTAATTAGTGTAGTACTGCATATCAACAACAGGGGGCGTGCCATGTGCGTTGATTGAGAGGCCGTAGGAAGAAACAATAAATAAATAAATAACTCCGCTTCCCCACTTCCCTTCCCCTCCCCCACACTCTCCTTTTATCAGTGTTTTCTTTGGCTGTTTTCCTGAAAAGTTGCAATTGCAGTTGCCATTAAATGAAATATATTTGCTCTGGGAATACGTAAAGTTTCGCAGTTATGATAGTACATTTTGTCTATAGGAAATATTAAAGTATCTTTTTATAGTGAAGTGGTAAATAAAAGTTGGTGAAAATCTTAGAGATATTTGTATTATTGTATTGTATATTAAAAATATTAAATATATACATACAATATTAGATATATACACAAATATTACTAAATTAAACAAAATAAGAAATTTGCATATTAAAAAAGTTAAATTAAGTGGATTAAATCTGTTCATATGTATGTATATATATATGTATGTATGTATGATCTCAGAGGTAGGATTTTGTCCACAATTCCTAAACCAGTAATCCGATTTATATAATCTTTTTTCTTTAATTCTAATAAAATATTAGAATTAAATAAATAAAATTTCCCCACAAAATAAATAAAATACTTAACTGCAATCAAATAATATAACTTGACTTATTTTAAGTTTTATATATTAAATTTGAATACTTTTAAAATAAAAAATACATAAGTAAATTAATATAATTAACTTTAATATATTAAATAAATATATATTAATATAGATATATTAATATAATTTATATAAATATACTAAATAAATATTTTTATTTTTATTTAATATATTAAAATATCTGATAAATATATGTACATAAATTATTCTATTATTTTTAATTCATAAGCTATTATTTGCAACTCTCAACCAAACAAACTTCAGAATTTATCAATAGGACTTGCACTTTAAAAATTTAAAATATAAAATTTAAATGGGAATATTATTACTAATTTTTAATTAATTTTTACTAATTTTTGATTAATTTACTAAATTTCATTTTTTAAAAACTATATGCATCCAAATTTAGTCTCAAATTTCACTCACTTCAAATGCACTTCACTTATAGTATGGTACTTTTATTGTTTAACCCACTAACCTGATGAAATGGAATTTGCTGAATCACTGCGCGGCGTATGCTGCATGCCCATGCCCATGGGCACGCCCATATTGCCACCGCCCATGGTGGCGACACCAATGCCAACGCCAACTCCAACTCCGCCCAATGTGAGGCCATTCGTATTGCCATTCGTGTGAAGATGCGAATTGAACTGTTGCTGCTGTTGCTGCTGCTGTTGTTGCTGCTGTTGCTGCTGTTGTTGTTGCTGTTGCATGTTGGGAGTGGTGGAGTTGATAAGACTGTGGCCATTCTGTTGTTGTTGCTGCTGTTGTTGTTGCTGCTGCAACTGTTGCATGCCATTTACCAGGCTGCCAACATGACCATTCGTCAATGAGCCCAGATTTGTGGCACCTGGCACATAGTGACCATTCGTGTTGTTGTTGTTGTTGTTGCTCGTGTTGTTGTTGTTGTTGTTGATGGGTATGATGGTTGTCTGTGCGGGCAGTGTACTAGAACATCCATGCATGGCCAACGTGATGACGCTCTGTTGCTGTTGCTGCTGTTGATGATGCTGCTGTTGCTGTTGCTGTTGTTGCCCCAACGTGTTGCCATTGCCATAGATGACATCGTTGTTGTTGTTGTTGTTGCTGCCACACAGCCAGAGCTCCTGCTCGCCATAGTCATGGGAGTCGAGCGACGATGGCGACATATTGATGCCAGATGGCAGCACCAGTCCATTGCTCGAGGAGGTCACCTCCGAGGAGGATTCCTCCTGTATGCGCAGGAAGCCGCCATTGTTCGACCAGCGTCGTTTCATCATTTGATAGCCGATGGTCGCCGTTGTGCTGCCGTTTTCTTCTAACAATTTTCAATCAAAAAATATATCTATTTATTTTGGACAAATTTCACAATTGCCCAAAATGGATTTGCAAAAATATTTGCTTCTTCTTTTGCTCTGTCGATCCTTAGGTTGTTCTCGAGTCTCGGCAACTTGATCTTCCACACACTCAGTACTCAGTACTTTGTCTGGTATTTATGCGGTATTCTTTAGGTATTTTATTTCAGTATTTTTTACGCACTTGCTTGCGTTCAAAATACATGTTTATGTTTATGTGTAGTTTGCGGCTTGTCCTCAACAATAAAATGCTGCAAAAATTTTCAATTTGTTAGCAAGCCAATCTTCTGTCTACCTCAAACTCAAAGCTAGCAAACTCGTTTAGACAGGTAAAAGAAACAAACGAAATACAATTCGCAATTTTTTATACGCATTTTGTGGTCAGTTTTTCACAAGCCTAACACAACACACAACTCGGTGGAGTTCAACGTACTGCCGCTCATGAAATTTTCATTTTCATTTAATTGCAAATTTTCGCCTTGCCTTGAACCCGAGATACTACCGAGGTACTACAACTAAAAATAAGCAAAGGCAGCGACCATCTAACAGCAAGAAAGCTAATTTAAACTAGAATTTAAATTCTAAATAAATAAAAATAAAAATAAACAGCTCAAGTTTCTCAAGTGTGTTAAGTTCTAGCTACAACTACTATCTAGAATCGGCATCGACACTGAACCAGTTCCTCTTCCACGAAATGTGGCAGATTGCAAGCGTTTGATAAACAATTTTGCATTAAATTTATTGTCCTCTGCGTAGACCATAATTTCATACGCAAATTTTAATTAATCAAAGTCAGTCAAGTTAAATTTCGCCATAGCTCTGAATACGGATCCGCAACTACCCAATGCCCAATGATAGTGGCTTCAGATCTTATCTCGAAAGAGGGGAGAAAACAAACTCATCTACAACTTGTTTAAATGTTGATAATAATTATAATCCATCATGCCCAACATTTTGTCAGCGCTCTGTAACCCGAATCTAATCAATTTGATTTCCTTATTGACGAATACAGAAAAGGAAAATGTCTCTATACATGAGAATTTATGTATCTATGCGTTGAATTTGCCGCACTTATCTAAATGTATTTACAATCATTTTTTCTTGTTTACACATTCGCCTATACAGGTTCCTCCAACGCAAACAAACTCAACAACAACATGAAGGGAAATATAATGCGTCGCCTTGAAAACTTTTATGGATAACACTGTTTAATGTATAGGTGACACATTCCTCAGGCTAGCATATAGACTGACTGTCTATTGGGTCTTACAATAAAACCTATTTGTTTTATTTAGTACAGCATGAATCGTAGTGACAAATATAATCAAATTCATCAATATTGTCGAATAAAATGTGACAAAATGTGGGAAAATGTATGATATAGAACAATGTGTTCTTGCTACATCTTTCTTAGAAGAAACTCTACATTAATTTTGAACTTGGGAAATATAATCAGCAAAATTTCATCAATAGTTTGGAATTAAATGTGAGAAAATGTGGAAAAATGTATGGTATAGAACAATGTGTTCTTGCTACATCTTTCTTACCTTACATCCTCTTTAATTTATTTTTAAAATGCCCCTATTGTGACAAATATGTATAATAGGTAGAATTTCATCAACAATTTTGAACAAAATATAAGAAAATGTGGAAAAATGTATATTATAGAATGTTTCTTACAAGAAACACTACAGTTCCACTGCTTCACTCTACATTTACTTTTAAAATACGCCTGTTGTGGCAAATATTAACAGTAGAATTTAGAAATAAATATGAATAGTATTGAACAATGTATTCTTTCCACATCTTTCTTAGAAGACACACTATAATTCCACTGCTACAAATATTTTACATTTCATTTAAAATAGAGCCTCCTTTTGAAATTCTTGCTACAGTTACTAAATGTATAATATAATTAATATCAAATAAATATTTTTAAAATTAAAACAGAATATTTTTTAAAATATGTATAAAAAAATTTTAGGTTTAACCTCATTTCAAGCAATTCTCTTTAATAATACTTTGCAATAAGCCTTCCTCTGCGATTCTCATGTTTCATACTAAAGCGGAAAGTTTCCATGTGTAGTATGTACTTAATGGTCCACTCATGCCCACGACCTGTTAGTCCTGCTCCGGTCTCTTAACTAACCCTATATATATGATCAATACTCATTATGTTGTGAATCAATTTAAGCATCGACACAATTTGCCTTAATGGCATACCAATTTGCATCTGTAATTACAATTGTAATGCGTTCAATTAAATGCGCAATTAATGAGTGAAAGTTTCCGACTCAACTCCCACTGTGCTCGATAACTAGTATAGTATAGTATACAGATGCAGTTGAGTCACGTTACACACAAAAAATGAACAGGTGATTCATCTGTTTCATCATTTGACAGTTGAACTTAAAGCCAAGTTGAAAAATGTACGCAAAAAGTCATAATTTTCTTGCTTATTATTGCTATTGCCGGCAACAACAACAACAACAATTTATATAAAGCCAAGTTAATAAGCAAAAGTTTTCGACAGCAACAACAAAGAGCGAATTTAGCGAGCAAAAACCGGTTTGGGCAGCAGCAGCAACAACAACGGTGCTTAGAACAAAATCGTGCGGCAGCAACAACAACAACAACGAAACAAGTCTAAGCTTTCAATTTATGAGCAGCGCAAGATCAAGAGAGCGCGAGAGCGCCAAATGGAGAGAGAGAGAGAGCAAGGGCTTTCGTGTTGTTGTTGTTGTTGTTGTTGTTGTTGTTCGTTGAGTGAAGCGTAGCAGCGGCGTGCAGACAATGGGTCTATGTGGGGTGGGGTGGGGAGGCGAGGGGAGTAACTCATCACATTGCTCAGATTTTGGCCCGCATTAAGAGTGAAGAAGAAGAAGAAGACGAGTAAAAACAACTACAACAATAACAAAAAACCTGTCGCTGCCGACGTATTTCGTGCAATACAAAAAAACAGGTTGTTCTTTTGCTGTTGTTGTTGTTTTTGCTTTGTTGTCTACAAAAATCTTGCCCAGAGGTCGACGCAGCAGAAGACGCATCCAGTTTACACACACACACACACACACACACACACACACACAGGCAGTTAGTCAAATATGTATGTATGTGATATATAAACGACATTTAAGGCATTTTTATAGCTTTGCGTGTCTTGTTTTTTTCTTCCATATTATTGTTGCTTTTTGCGCATTTTACTTTTTACTTTTCTTTATTTTTTTCAGTTGAGGTGCAAAAGCAAAAAGTCAGCCAGAGCCAAGGCAAGTGTAAGAGAAGAAGAAGAGAAGACAGACACGCAGACGCAGACGTCTCTTTTTTTTTTTTTTTGCACTCTCGCGTAATTGCCGTAGCATGTAAAAGTTCTTTATGTTGTTGTAATTTGTCAGCGCTTCTGTTGCGCAGCTTTGTGAAATGTTTCCCCCTCCTCCCCCTTCCCGCTTTATACTTTACTCTTTTTGCCTCGTCTTCTTGTTCTTAATTTTCTCATTTTGTCAGTGAAGCAATTTGTTACGCGTGTAATGCGTTTCAGCTGATGGTAGGGGGTAAGCCAGCTTTGAGCAGCCCGAATGGCAATTGTACTACAGCTCTATGCGTGAGGCTGATCAGCAGCTCGAGGAGAAAAGCTCAGTAAGTGAAATGTGTAGTTTGAGTAAAAGCTCTTGCAGCAAAGTTACATAAAGCTCTCAAGTTGCTTATGGGCTAAAGTAGTTGAAAAGCCAGTAGAAAGGCAACGGTTGAAAGCTCTTGAAAGGCTGATCAGCAGCTCGAGGAGAAAAGCTCAGTAAGTGAAATGTGTAGTTTGAGTAAAAGCTCTTGCATGAAAGTGAGGCAAAGTTACATAAAGTTCTTAAGTTTTTTATGGGCTAAAGTAGTTGAAAAGCCAGTAGAAAGGCACCGGTTGAAAGCTCTTGAAAGGCTGATCAGCAGCTCGAGGAGAAAAGCCCTGTAAGTGAAATGTGTAGTTTGAGTAAAAGCTCTTGCAGCAAAGTTACATAAAGTTCTCAAGTTGTTTATGGGCTAAAGTAGTTAAAAAGGCAGTAGAAAGGCAACGGTTGAAAGCTCTTGAAAGGCTGATCAGCAGCTCGAGGAGAAAAGCCCTGTAAGTGAAATGTGTAGTTTGAGCAAAAGCTCTTGCAGCAAAGTTACATAAAGTTCTCAAGTTGTTTATGGGCTAAAGTAGTTAAAAAGGCAGTAGAAAGGCAACGGTTGAAAGCTCTTGAAAGGCTGATCAGCAGCTCGAGGAGAAAAGCTCAGTAAGTGAAATGTGTAGTTTGAGTAAAGCTCTTGCCTGAAAGTGAGGCAAAGTTACATAAAGTTCTCAAGTTGTTTATGGGCTAAAGTAGCTGAAAAGCCAGTAGAAAGGCAACGGTTGAAAGCTCTTACTATGCATGTATGTACATATGTATATATGTATGTGTAAGGATGTTCAGCTAGCTCAGTAAAAATCGCATAGGAGAGCCGTAAGAACCGAGTAGAGAGTCGATGTTTAAAAGTTATTAAATTATTCATCATAATTGTACCAATGTAAATAAGATTTAGAGCAGCCACCGGCGTTCTCTCACGGTGGGTAGAACCTTCTAGTATCACCATATATGTATGTATGTATGTAGGAGCATATAGGGGAGACCTAGGGCTCACAAGGTAACATCTTGTGAAAAAATTAGGTGACTATGTCTTACCGTTTGGGCTGTAACATGTTGATCTATCAGTCAGTCAGTCTGTCAGGCCAAAAAACTTAACCAAATACACAGAAAACTCTCTACAGCGGACACTCTCCGTCGTCCGTTGAAGAGGGGTGCTCGCAAAAGAGAAGGAAGTTGTTCGACAAAGTACACGAACGTCGTAGTAGAAGTGCGCGTTTAAAGGAGGTGTTCCTATTGGAGGAGTGTCCCGCTAAGAGAGGTTTTTACTGTATTTATTATTCTTGTTGTTATTGTCATAAAACCATTTACACGAACGTCGTAGTAGAAGTGCTCGTTTAAAGGAGGTGTTCCTATTGGAGGGGTGTTCCGCTAAGAGAGGTTTTTGCTGTAAATATTATTCTTGTTGTTGTTGTCATAAAACCATTTAAACGTTTCCTAAATGGAAATCCAACACTGCCATCGCCATAATTTTCTGTGCCTGAATAATGAATGTAACCAGAAGTCAGAAGTATTCACAAGTATGTCAATGCCTGGCACGCGATTGTCCGTTGTCCGTTGTCCATTGTCCGTGAGTGGAACTCGCTCTACCGTACTACCAAATGCAATAAACTTTATTAACTATGCGACTATTTGAGCGGAGGCAGTGACCAAAAGGGGTTACGTGCCTCGCCTCAGTCCTGCAGGATGCCACAGGGAAGAGCGCACAAGGCGAAGCAAAACAATTAAATATCCGCTCAGGCTGCCCATAATAGGCCGACACTCACACACTCACACACACACGCACACACACACGCACACACTCATACATGCAGACATATGCTCGCTCTCTCCCTCGGTCTCCCTGACAAATGTATACACATGGATCCTTTTAATTTCCTGCTGTTATTTTTATGCACGTAGTGAAAACGCCGCGTGATTTCCATTTGCTAGCGAGGGGGCCTAACTCTGCCTGCTCTAGCTCCTGTGTGTGTGTGTGTGTGTAACACATGTGGCATATTCCCATAAACAACGCACAACTGCGACATGTGTCACATGGACAACGCTCAGAAGGCAAAACGCTCTGCTCTGCTCAGCTCTGCTCCGTCTACATGCCTCAAGCAAAGTAATCTAATAATAATGTACAGCCCACCCAAAAGAAAGACTCTACAGTGATTGGGAGAGGGCAGAGGGGCCAACCATGGAGCATTTCCTAAGTCCAAGCTAATGTTTCTGGGCAGTAGCACTCGAGTCTCTCTCCGATATGGAGCTGGGGGCTAGGGAAAAGGCTTTTATGCCAAACACTAATGACTGTCATTGAGATTGACTTCCTGTTGGGTTTTTGTGTACCTAAAGCCGTATGAAAACATGTGTAGCATATTATATAGACGATCGCAAAATGTCTGCACAACTTCGAGTAGGGTATGCTAGGTCTATAGAGTCAACAGCACCAAAGCCAGTTCCAAGGTAAAAGGAAAATATAAGCAAAATGAGGCATTAACTCTTGTTAAAGTTTCTCTAAATCCAAAGTATTCTATTTTATGTAAGATTTAAAAATGAATTAAATTAAATTGAATTTCATAATTTAAGAAATATTTAAATTAAATAATAATCGAAATGCTTTTTCATAGCGCTCTATTCTATTGACAAAGACCCTATTTTAAATTTATTGTGTATTTATTTATTTATTTATATTTATTAATTCTATTAAAATTGTGAGTTCCAAAATAATTGATTTTTTTTAATTATGTATTTATTTTATGAAATTTTTGTGAGTCCCTAATTTATTTATTAATTATGTAAATAGTTTAAAATATTATGCAAAAAATAATGTTAATCTTTTCATGTGAATTTTACGTTTGACGTAAATCATTTATGAATTAGATAGATACATACTATATTAGATAGATAGATACAATTTAGCATTTTGAATGGAGCAAGAAGAATTATAGAAAAATCTTTAGTAGTGTAACCTATACACATATGCTAGAAATTCTCTATTATATCTAGAATATCTTTGCTTCTTCTGTAGTAGTTAGAATGATGGAAGAATGTATCTACACTATATTCTAATATGTATATAAAGAAATGTCCTATAATTTCTTAACTTATCGTAGCACCTAGAGGGATAGAAGAATCTATCTTCACTATATCCTTTCATATACATAAAATATTCTATAATATCTAAAGTATCTCAGTTTTTTCTGTAGTCATTAGAATGATAGAAGAATGTAACTACACTATATTCTAATATGTATATAAAGAAATGTCCTATAATTTCTTAACTTATCGTAGCACCTAGAGGGATAGAAGAATCTATCTTCACTATATCCTTTCATATACATAAAATATTCTATAATATCTAAAGTATCTTAGTTTCTTCTGTAGTAATTAGAATGATGAAAGAATGTCCTATAATTTCTTATCTTATCGTAGAAGAGTCTATCTTCACTATATCCTTATATACGTATACATAAAATATTCTATAATATCTAAAGTATCTTAGTCTCTTCTGTGGTAACTAGCCCGTCGATCATTACAGCTAAACTGAACAAATGTTTGCGCTGTGGTACTTGTACCATCTGGCAGGTAAACACGCCGAAAGATGTCAACTTCTAGGCCTGCCTACAGGGCTATAAGTTATGGAGTTTGATCCAATACGAAAGTTCTTGAAAAAGAGCCACTTGAAATACATCAGAGGCCGAAAAAGGCCAAAACACAGAAACAAGCAACATCAACAACAGAGTTGACCTCGTTTTTCTTTTTTCGAAAAAAGGGAACTTTTATTTTTGTTTGCAGTTTCTTCAGCTTCAGCGTCTGGGAAGTCTGTGCAAACACACGTGCCAAGAGCAAAACCACAGAAATAAAACCGCATAAGAGTAGAGATACATACATTTATACATATGTATGTATGTATGTTGGCCAGCTATTGACAACTTAACGGTTATTTCTTTCTGGTTATAAACACATAAAAATAAAAACAAAGCACAGCAGAAGAGCCCTCAAACTGGTTACGTTTTATTTTTCCGCGAATTGTTTTTGGGTTTCGGTTTTCTTCGAAACTTTTGCTGATTTGCTTAAACACTGAAAAATTGGTGCCAATACTCAACTGACACATATCGCATAACTTGGAGGCAGGTACTCAAGATACACTACACTATACAACACACAACAACAGGTGAACTGCAATTTGAATATTTTATCGATAAATTTCCTTCACTTCGGTTGGCAATTAAATTTCAATTTCAATCACAACAAATTGCCTATAATAAGATATTTTTTATTGCCTCTTGCTGTGCGGCACAGCTGTGCCCTCTCAGGCTGCTTATGTTTGCCATAAAAAAACCTTAAAATCATAAAATCATTTACATGTAATTCCTTTCTTCTTAAAATTTCTTTTTATTTTCATTAAAATTTTAGCGACCCAAACCAATTAACAGCAAAAACAAGCCAAAAACGGTGTGGGTTTAGAGCCACGAATTTATGATACACTGGAAAATTATGTCAGTATTATTCAATAATTTTTATTACACTACAAAATTAATAGGAAATTTTTTAACAAATAATATTGTATTAAAGCAATTAAAGGTTAGAATTAAAAAGAAACAATTCTGCCTTTATGTTATGCAATTTTTCTTACATTTAAATATTTATTACATTTATTTTTATTTTCTAAAATTTTTAAGTATTAGAAAAATTTAACAGAAAATTGTAAAGATTTTTAAAAAATATTTTATTGGCATAGGAAATTTTGTGTGCATTTTTTTCGAATTTATTTCTCGAATTTATTTCTTTTACATTCAACTCCATATTATATTTTTTTTCATTTTCCTATAATTTTTCCATAATTAAAAAGTAGTTCGAAAACTATCAAGCTCTTTATACGATATTTTCTCACATTCTTAAGATGTTTTTTTATTTTATTTCAGATATATTTCCCTTGCATTCAACTTCATATCTAACCCTGTATATGTCATGGCTATTCATAAACTTTTTAATGGTCATCTTAAGTTTCTAGCGCCTCCCTCCAGTGGCGAAAGAAAACACTTCTTAAAACAGATTTATGTGCAGCGCTTTTTGCGCAATTTTCAGCTTTTCATTAGTGGAAACAGAGAAGAAGCAAAGCACTTAATTGCTTACAAAAAAGTGATAGAGAGGGAGCAAGAACCGTTGTGTCAAGGCACGCGTTGGGATTAATGCTGAAGGAATTAAGAATTAATGAAAAAGTCTAGTAGACAAAAAGTAACCTAACAGCGAGATACCCTATACTATAAATAAACCTATAAAATGCATAATTAACTTGAATAAATTATTAGAAAAATGTCTCAAAAATCCCCAAAATTAGTCTTCATTTCCAACTATGTATATATTACTCAGTGCTGCCACATTACAGGGTATATTTAACAATACGAATAGCAATTAAAAAGCAGACTGAAATCAATTTGTTGCTACTGAAAGACAAACCCCCTAAAATTTATTCATACACTTTCAAAATTGTGCCAAAGCAATAGAACAGCAACAAATCATACATTGTATACGAGTATGGCATAAAGTAGCGGTATCTTATAGATACATTCAAGCACGCATTGTAGCGACAACCTTGGGGCAAATCATCAAATAAATATAAATATCAATAATATCGAAAGAGTTGTAGAAGAAGATGAAGAGGAGAATAAAATAAATATGAACTCAAACAAAACCCAACGATAGATAGACTCCGCTTGAATCATTTCCTTTTCCGGTTTCGCGGCGTTTCTTTTGCGTTCGATTCGCATATATATTTATTCATTTATCGATTTGCATTTATTATCAATTTGATTTGCATACGTTGTACGTCTATACGCTGACCTTTTTCGCAAAAATCAAAAGAGCTCTACAACAATCAAATAATCATAAGTTTTCAAATTGAAAGTATGGCTAATTGCAGACTGTAATGAGCTCATGCTAGTAAGTTGAACTAGTTTGCATTTTTGAATATAATTTCAGAGATTTTAAATTGCAAATTAAAACTTGTTTCAAGCGGATATTTATGCCATAAATTGTGGCAAACAATTGGAACTGTTCGAGTTTCTTATCACAGAAAGTTGAAGTCTTTGTCAGTAAAGTTTAGAATATTTAATAAGTGAAATGTTGGCTTGGTATTTGAATACTTTATGAACCTATTCTGTATCTATCGATGTTTAACTATATATCTATATCTATATCTATATCTATATCTATATCTATATCTATATCTATATCTATATCTATATCTATATCTATATCTATATCTATATCTATATCTATATCTATATCTATATCTATATCTATATCTATATCTATATCTATATCTATATCTATATCTATATCTATATCTATATCTATATCTATATCTATATCTATATCTATATCTATATCTATATCTATATCTATATCTATATCTATATCTATATCTATATCTATATCTATATCTATATCTATATCTATATCTATATCTATATCTATATCTATATCTATATCTATATCTATATCTATATCTATATCTATATCTATATAATATATGTATATCTATAAATATGAATATATATGTATCTTCATATACTTAATCAACTCTGCTGAATCTCATTCAAGTAGTTCTCAGTTTATTTATATTAATCACATCTTTACCTTGTTCGTCTTTTATTTACAGATTGTATAGGCATTTAATTCATAAAAGTCAAATCCAATTAAACTCCAATATATCATAGTAAAACCTATACATATTCTACGGGCGGTATGGCATAGACTTCAATATAGAGCTGCCCAAACACAATAAAATGTTTATTAAATGCATTTGTCAATTCGAATATCAAATATAATTAATTAGTTTAGCCGGTTTGACGAATGACTCATATTAGTCAGATATGAAATTTTAGAGCTAAGGTCAATAACAGGGGAGTTTAGATATTGGTCTGATTGGGATTTTCTCACATTTAGTTTTTGTTTTTATTTTTACTATTACTATTATTATCAACTTGAATTGCTGTTAACTGCATCACTTCAATATAGTTTTAGTTTCATCAGCCGCTGCAAGGGAAGAAGTTTTTCCATATATGGAAAGCAAAACCCGCTCGTATCTAACATAAGCAAAAACTAAAAATCGATGGAGACAAAAAAAGTTGTGGAAAGTCTGCGAAAGTGTTGACAATTCGAGTGTCAGATGCAGTTGCAGTTGCAGTTTCCAGTTGCATCTCAGTGGATCGAAGCAATGTGAAAGCGTTGCAATAAAACTTGTTTCCAGCTTTTTATGGCAAGAAACTTTGCTAATTAATGCCACACACTCTCTCACACACACACACACGCACACACCCATACACGCAGTTGCAGCAAGTCGCTCTGGTTTTTCCAGACACGCGGCACAATGAATGTCCAGACAGAGAAAAGAACTGCACTAACACACACACACACTCACGCACACACACACACTCTAACATACAGGTAGTCACACACAGGAAACAGGCAGACAAAAAGACAACAACAAGAAGAAGCAAAAGAACTGAGCCAACTGCCACAGAGATAAGACCCATTTGAAGCACAATGAAAACTATATAATCGTAAAAAAGGGAACCTGTTTGCTTTGGCGATATATGCACAATTGTTTGAAATGTATTTCTCTTGCATATTCTCTCGTCTCTCAGTTCTCAGCTCTCCGTTCTCCGTTCTCCTTTCCTTAAGGGTAGTTCGGTTATCTGTTATTATTCGGCATGTGTGACTCATGACCCACTCGGACTGTCAGAGATGCTGCCAGAGACCAGTTACAAATTGACTTATTGATTACGGTAACATTGAACATTGAACATTGAACTTAGGTGACCCATAAGAGACAGGTGTCTATTACTATCTCTCTCGTTTACATTCCTCCTCTCTTTCTGTCTCTTCCTGCTCTGTTTATGCACTACAAAACTATTGTTCTCCCTCTTTTCCCTTTTATTTCTCACATAAACCACAAAGTCCCTTAACATTTCTGCATATTTATAGCTAATACAACTTGCTATAATTTTTATAGCAACTATCGAAATGTTCCCTACATTTTATACATTTTATTTGTTACAAATTGACTTATTGATTACAGTAACATTGAACATAGATCATTGAACTTACACATATGGACAAAATAATAGGTGCGAAATTTTTATTATTTTTAACTTTTAATAATTAGTTCATTTCTTCATTTATCTCAATAAATCAAAAACATTTTCATAACTTATATTATTTGTCTTAAAAAAAAAAGTAAAAACGGCATCATAAAGCCTTTAATTAAAAAATTAAACTTATTTTTCCTAAAATGCAGACTTTTTGGCTGGCCATAATAATAGGTGTAAGGAGATAATTTTTTTAATTAAATCGATATTTCATTAGTTTTGGTCCTATTTTAAATTAAATTCAGTATATGGCAGCTAACAACCTGTATATCCGCCATTATTTCGTAGGACTTTATCCATTTGTGTTGGCAAGGACGATATTAACTTGCAATAAGTTCCAATTGGAATATTATACCAGATTTTGTGGACAAAAAACCCAAAGTTGCTTGAAATTTTGTCAAAAAGTCCTTCCGACATCTCTTTCGAGTCCACCCCAGAGATTCTCAATGGGATTGAGGTCCGGGGATTGACTTGGTTGCTGAAGATCACCCACATTTTTATCTCGGATCCAATCCTTTACTGCTCGAGAGGTGGGTTTCGGGCCATTATCTGGTTGGAACTTCCATAAAAGTGGCATATTATTCTCGGCAAATAGTAGCATTACCGTCTTCAATTAGTTTTTGTACAGAAATCTGTCGACAACACCGTACAAACGATGAATAAGACCAACACCATCGCATGGAAAGTGACCGTATACCATTAGGCTACCCCCTCCATGCTTCACAGTATTACTTGTGAACCTAGGATCAAATTCTAGGCCTCTGAGGTGACAAACATTCCTTTTGGCATCATTGGGATATAAATTCACTTTGGTTTCGTCACTCCAGAGAAACTTACGGTATAATTTCCTACCATCCGGGCTGCAGCGGGTTAAAAAATCTAGAGCGAAGTTTTTCCTCATCTGGAATTTTTCCGACCGGAGCAAACCAAATCTGCAAGTCATCCTACCTGGAGGGGTAGGTACCTGACACCATAAGCCGAGGATAATATTCCACTTTTATGGAAGTTCCAACCAGATAATGGCCCGAAACCCACCTCTCGAGCAGTAAAGGATTGGATCCGAGATAAAAATGTGGGTGATCTTCAGCAACCAAGTCAATCCCCGGACCTCAATCCCATTGAGAATCTCTGGGGTGGACTCGAAAGAGATGTCGGAAGGACTTTTTGACAAAATTTCAAGCAACTTTGGGTTTTTTGTCCACAAAATCTGGTATAATATTCCAATTGGAACTTATTGCAAGTTAATATCGTCCTTGCCAACACAAATGGATAAAGTCCTACGAAATAATGGCGGATATACAGGTTGTTAGCTGCCATATACTGAATTTAATTTAAAATAGGACCAAAACTAATGAAATATCGATTTAATTAAAAAAATTATCTCCTTACACCTATTATTATGGCCAGCCAAAAAGTCTGCATTTTAGGAAAAATAAGTTTAATTTTTTAATTAAAGGCTTTTTGATGCCGTTTTTACTTTTTTTTTTAAGACAAATAATATAAGTTATGAAAATGTTTTTGATTTATTGAGATAAATGAAGAAATGAACTAATTATTAAAAGTTAAAAATAATAAAAATTTCGCACCTATTATTTTGTCCATATGTGTAGGTGACCCATAAGAGACAGGTGTCTATTACTATCTCTCTCGTTTACATTCCTCCTCTCTTTCTGTCTCTTCCTGCTCTGTTTATGCACCACAAAACTATTGTTCTCCCTCTTTTCCCTTTTATTTCTCTCATAATCCACAAAGTCCCTTAACATTTCTGCATATTTAAAGCTAATACAACTTGCTATAATTTTTATAGCAACTATCGAAATGTTCCCTACATTTTATACATTCTATTTGTTTGTATTTCAACCATTTAAAAACACTTTATATCTCAGCCTTTGCCATAATTTTTATAGCACCATCTAAAATCAAGTTCTCTTAATTTACTATAGCTTTACCCAGTTATGTTTTGTCAATTAGCAGTGCTATAAAATTATAGCAACTTTAATATAAGCCAAACTACTTAATTTACGTCATTAGTTTTATAGCTGGAGATGAATGAATGATTCGTATGGCGTTATCGGCACTTACCATAAACTGTATAGCATACATACGATTGCTTGCACAGGCATTTATTCAAATGTGTGTATGTATGTATGTAGTTGCAATTGATAGGCAACAATGTTGCTATAATTTTTTATAGCAAGTGCTCGCTTCGCACCAAACGAAATACTAGAAAAAGTAGCTCGAAAAAAAGCCATTAACATGGAGCAAAGTCATAGCGAGATAGAGTTTTTGTGAGTGAGTGAGAGAGATAGTATACGTGTGAGAGAGAGAGGGATAGCTCATATATGATAATCACATGGCACTTACTGGGGGCCGGGATAGCCCATTAAAAGCAGAAACTTGTCAATGCATGTGAGGAAAACACTTTGGAATTTACGCCCAGAGCAGCGAAATACATCCATACATACATGCATACATATCGTACATATATAAATACATACATACATACACATAGAATATAGCATGTCGATACATACCTATATCTATTTGCATAAAATGGCATTAAAATTTGCCATTTTGCCAACTTTAATGTACCATAAAACAAACACAAAGAATATAAAAAAATTGGGAACGACTACAGTCGGTTGCTATCAACAGTGCGAGACCTTGCACCTTGCTGTTGCATTGAAGATGACAAGCAAAAGTAGGTCGCATAAAACTTTAGTCTCTTCGATAAAAAGTCTATAATATAAAGAGAAAATTATATGGAAAATAATGATATTATTCCTGATAATGATATTTCGATATATGCCGATATATATTATCAAGATTTCTAGTTGTATATCACTAAATGCAATCGACTGATTTGAGAAGGTGAATAGCTTACAGTTGACTACATTATCTAATCATCATTAGTCGACATAACGAATTTATCCAATTGATATTTAACAAATAGGAACGGCTACAGTCGGACGCATATATAATAATAGAAATGAATAGAAAACAATATCCATATATGCAAATGTTACAGCTAACTGTCACACAATCTTCATACACCCTTTTGTACTTTTCGAGTAGGGCAACTTTATTTTTATGGAGCTCAGAAGAATGTGAAGAAAATGTAACGAAATGGGCAAAGAAAACGCGAAAACTTGCGCCTGGTAAACTGAGTAGCTTCAATGTTTATGACTAACTCAACTCTCTGACTATCTTCTTCTACTTTCTTGTTGTTGTTGTTGTTGGTTGAGAAGGTTCTACGACAAGTTAAATTAATTGCGCCAGCGTCCGAAACTAATGTGAGCTTGGTTAATGCGGTTTCCTTTTGCTTTTTCCTGCTCATTAGCCCATACAAATAGTACTACGTGTGGGGATCTCATTTTTAAATGTGACTAAAGTAATTGAAAAGAGAAATACGAGAAATACGAAAAATAAAAGCCAGCCACATAAAAATAATAAAGTGAAATGCATATAAAAATAGACGCGCCGCACGTAGCAAAAACTAAAGACACGCGCATCCGCAAAATTATTTCCATTTCCAAGTCAAAACAATTAGGACAGAGAACTTGATGAACAGCAACAATAACAACAACAACATCATTATCATTAACGTCATTTGTTGGCCATTGTATCCTTGGCTCCTACTAGTGCATAGATGGGGGCTATCAATTTTTGCTTTTTATTCCTTTTCGCGCGTGTCCAGTCGCTTAGCTTCGCATTACATTTCCATTTGGGTAGGGGGAAGGGGCGGAAGAAAAGCGCCCTGGAAAAATTACACTCAAACGTGGCCTAAACGCTGTGAGCTGATATACCTATTAATACACAACTAAATTTAGAGAAATTCGTTAATAATTCGCAATTGGTTCTGGCATGTAATCCCCATATAGTCAGGGCTTATTTTAATAAACTTGACAAGCTAAGCCACTTCAAGTGTCTCAGGCTTACACACAACCAAGTCACGCTCGACTAGTAGCTACCCTGTAAATTAGAATGAGAATATCATACTATATATGTAGACCAGTGGAGCCCAAACTCATACTATCAAACTATGTGAAAGCAGCGCTGTCAAGCAAAGCGCACATGTGATAGGAATTACGACTAGTAGCTACCCTGTAAATTAGAATAGGAATATCATACGAATATCATAAGAATAAGCGTGACGTCTGTATGTGTGCGAGCAGCGGCTGTGCGTGTGAAAGCAGCGCTGTCAAGCAAAGCGCACATGTGATAGGAATTATGAATGTAGACCCTATCCAATCGCAGGGTATATGAATATCTCAACCTGACACTTGATAAATCAATGCCCACTTGTGACTCAATAAGCAGCGCAATTTATTTTGACTTTTCGATTGCCAATTACATGCGTTGGGTTGGATACAGCACACACAGTGAGCTACGCAATCTGTATCTAAGAGATACAGTTCGATTCAAAATGGCATACATAAATTTACATTTCTGCGTATGCGCTTTAATTGGCCGTCTGTCAGTTGTCATGACAATAATTAATGTATTACCAATTTTATGTACCATAAACATGTGTATCTTAGGCCTTTTTTCAATGCTGTGCTGGCTTCATGCTTGTTTTTCTCGCCCAAAAACTTTTCACTTGGCCAATTTTTCAATATTTTTCTTTGCAATGTTTTCTTTTTTATGATTATTTTCGGTTTTTAGGCTGGACAAAAAGGAAATGCTTGAATTGTTATTACTTGTCTAGCTGATGGAATGGCTGACAGCTCTATTGTGAATGGGCATCAAACTGGCATAAATATACACTAGTAAGCCAACGGCAAGTGTTTGAAAAGACGACAGCTTAATTCGCTTATTAAATTTAGAAAGCGAGAGCATGTGCTTAGAAGGTCTGGATTCTAGACTCTAGACTCTAGAGTTTTAGCAGTTGACTAAGATATATCTCTACAAGAAAATAAATATATATATATTTTGCTAAATATTTATTAAAACTATCTAGACTCTAGTGTTGTAGCAATTGACTGGGATATATCTCTACAAAATTTGACTTTAAATAGACTAAGAAATACATTTTTTGATAAATATTATTCATTTTTAAATAGGCAAAAACTCTAAAAAGATTTTTTCATTTATTTAAAATTAAATTAAAACTGCCAAAAATTATGTTTTTGAACTTTTAAATTATTACTTGGGTTTTTTAAATTTAGCTATTGAATAAATAATAAAAGAAATAATAACTTCAGTTAGCTAAGTTATTCAAATATTTATTTATGCTACTATTTATTTCAAAGGAAACTAAAAAATATTCTTTTTTATTGAATATTATTTTGAAATTGAGTACATCGAAAAAGTTATTTTTTAAATCTCAGAGCTGTGTCCAAATGTTCCTTTTTTTTAATATTTATTTCAAATGATGCATCTGTATTTTTATTTTGTATGCATTTATTCTATTGCTTCAATTTAGTCTATATAATATAAAATGGATATATTCTATATCTGCTTCAGTTGTTCTGGCTACGCTACTTTGCTGTAGAATTTATTTTTATTATATGAAAAAAAATTAATATTCTATATTAATTTGTATATAATAATCCGACTTATATATAATCGAATTTTATTTATTTTTTTTAATTCTATTATTTTATTTTTCTTTGTAATTTTCTTTCTAATATTCTCCTATTTCTAACTTATTATCCTAGGTATATCACTCCATTTATTTTCAATTTTGATTTTTCATACATTTTTGGTATTATTATTCTCCTACTTAGTCTGGATTCAGTCCAGACCTTTTTGCCCATCGATCTACCTCCATTTCCAATAAAATTTCTTTATATAATCCGACTTAAATATACTAGAATTATTTTTTTTTAAATTCTATTTTTTTATTTTTCTTTGTAATTTTCTTTCTTATATTCTCCTATTTCTGACTTATTAGCCTAGGTATATCACTCCATTTATTTTTAATTTTAATTTTTGATACATTTTTGGTATTATTATTCTCCTACTTAGCCTGGATTCATGCCATACCTTTTTGCCCATCTATCTACCTCCATTTCCAATAACATTTCTCATTTCTATATTCTATCGCAATTTTCTTGCAATTTGCAACTTGGACCACAAAATGCGCTCTAATTTCCACCCTGCCCGGGTATACACTGTTTGTATACTATCGTTTTATTTTTTGCTTTAACGAGTTTTGCTAGCTTTTCGTCTTAGCCAAGTGTTAACACTCACCGTTTGCATCTATATAATGCGACAATTCAGCTGCTAATCCATAAAAATTGTTATCCATTTACAAAGAGATATCTCTTGTGTGTGTGTGTGTGTGTGTGGTGTGTTTGACAAATAATGCAACTTTTGTTTCTAGCACAATTTTCTGCTTTTATAAATATTTCGTGTGTAATTTTTTTAGATTTTCATTGAGTAGATACACTGTGAATAACTTTGTTGTTGTTGTTGCACTGTTTCACGTAGTATGCGGGTGAAGCGGAGAGAGTACGGAGAGAGAGTGAGTGACGCGACGCAACGGCAACGGTATCGGTCTGTCAATCTGTCAGTTTGTCAGTTAGTCAGTCAGACAGTACTACATACATATGTATGTATATAGTATCTCAATAACTCGCACACACACAGGATATCATCAGCAGAGACTAGACAGGAGTTGAGACACAGACACACTGCAGACGTTCTTGTCGTTTGCCTCTTGCTCTTCTGCTTCTGCTGCTTCTCCTTCTCCACTGCTTCTTCTTTGATTACGTTCTCAATGATAGACGATAGTTCTCTGTTGTAGGTGTGTGTGAGTGTGTTGGTGTGTGTTGTGGTGGTGTGTTTGCTTTCACTGTTAAATGTTTAGATTCATGTGCGTTTTTATTTACACATTTTTACTCTGTCTATTTTATATTTATTTCTTTACTTTGCGACACGAAATTACTTCATCTCTGCTTTGCCATTAATTTCCTATATTTTGTTGTTTTTTTTGTTGTTGCACTTTTTACTTGTATTTTCTTATATTGGTTGTTCAGCTACAATGCATTTGCACTTTGTTGTGGTTTTTCTTAATAAATTTCCTTTATATACATATAATTTGATGGAATTGCACTTGTTGTGTTTAACAATTTGTTGTGTATAGAGAATAATTTCTATGTTTTATTTGTAATATTTTGTATCTGGGTTGCAACGCGTGTGATTAACAAGAGTTTCGGGGAAACCGTTATGCCTTTCTACATATTTATGCTATTTGTATATGTCATATTTATTTACTTTATGTTGTGTATGGTATTTTAGTTTGTTTCAAAAGCAAACCGCAAATAAACACAACGAACGAACGAACGAACGGGAGAACGAACCGTCAACGACAAAGTCCAAACAAATACTAAAATGTTGTTAAAGTCAGAATGATGAACTGCGCTCCAATTCACCACAGTCAATCTCACCACACCAGCACCACTACCACCACCACCATCAAGCAAAGACAACAACCGGGAGAGTCGGTCGGAGTCGGAGAGTGAGCGGCAACAGCAAGTGCTCTCACACACACCACTGCAAATGTGCGCTCGCTAAAGTCGAAAGCGGAATCAACGCTAAAGTTAAATGTGAAGCGCAACACATACAGACTCGCTCTCACACACACACACTCACACGCTCTTGGCTTGAATGAAAATGCCGATGCAATCGTGCGCTGCTCTCCACACACATACACTCACACACTCGCGCTGGGCGCTCTATCTGCGTTCTCTCTGAGTGCCCCTCACCACCGCCACGAATGTGCGTTACACCCACACACACACAGTCACAATAATGAGGCGTGTCTGCAGCTGTGTGCGTGCCTGTGTGCCATCATCGCTTTCCTTTATATTTGCCTCCTTTTAATATCTGTTTTCCTTTTATTTTCGTTGCTTTTTTTTAGTGTCTGTGTGTTGTACTGCTGCTGCTGCTGCTGCCTCAGGTCTCGGGTGCACAAGTGCAAATTCACACGTACATTCGAAATGTGTTCGCACAGTGGCACAAAAACGATTATAAACATTGCCAGACAGTGTCGACAGACAAGGGCAAATACGTAGCTCTGTGTTGGGCAGCCAGATGAGTTGGAATTCTCTACTGCATCTGTATGTGCATATGTTTACAAATATGCATACAGACATACTTATTTACATACTATGAATGGAGAAGTGTAAACAGCAAGTGAGAGCTAGGGAACTTTGTGTTAATTTTTAATATAATGCAGCTAAATAACATGCAGACATCTGTATGTACATACATATGTACATACTTACATAAGTATGTATTGCATTTTCATACAGTTTATAGTTTAGAATTTCGTATTACTTAGTAACACTCCAAGCCGTATTCAGCATATATCATACATCGTTAAAAATTAGAATTCAAAATTGTTATTTTCTAAAAATATCACAACTCAAGTCATAAAATAATTCAGAAAATCTGATAACTCCAATAGGATATAACTCGAAATAAGGAAAATCTGAAAACTCTAATAGAATATAATTTAACTTAATGAACATCGGAGTACTCCAATAGGATAATTAATTATACTGTTTTGTTTTCCGTAACCTATCATAGGTATCATTTATCATACATCGTTAAAAATTAGAACTTGAAGTATTCAAAATTGTTATTTTCCAAAAATATCCCACCTAAAGTCATAAAATAATTCAGAAAATCTGATAACTCCAATAGGATATAAATCTGAAAACTCTAATAGAATATAATTTAACTTAATGAACATCGGAGAATAATCGAGAATCGGAGATAATTAATTATATTGTTTTCTTTTCCGTAACCTATCATAGGTAACCGATATTCGTTTAATTGCAAATATTTCGATAACTGCAAAATTTGATAAAAATCAGATTAGGAAAACAAGAGAGCTCCAATGGGAACCAGATTTTCATTAAATTAAAATTAAATAAAATGGGAAACATGTAGTTTCTCGCAACCTATTATAGTAAACACGATGTTTATTTTATTGCAAAATTTTTCAAAAGCTACACAAATTGCAGTATTGCTTAAGAATCTATCAAAAACACCTTTTGTTTTTGCAATTCTTGATCCAGTATGCCGGAAATGCTCTTCCTCCCTGTCAAAAATTCATGAAATTCGGTTTTTTTAATTCGAATACGCTTTTTGAGAGTAGTAGTATTTGAGTACTATTTATTTTTTGAAATGTTTTCAACGTTGACGTAAGTTAAAAATAAATTAGGGCAGGTCGACTGTTGAGTGCACATTTCCATAAATAAATTCGTATCTCATTATCTATATCTGTCAGATATAAGCTATTTGTGCTAGAGCTTCTTAAAACTGCTTTAATTTTACTATAACCAGTTCTAGATGCCTAACCACAAATGATTTACAGATGCAATTTCAGTTCTAGATAAAAAAGATTACGGAATGAGAGTAATGGGAATATCCTTATTATAGATTACAAATTACAGTCGAACGAAGTGAAAAATCGTATCGAGAAACTGAAATGTTTGCCTTGAAGTAAATACATGCAAACATGTGTATGTACATACATACTGACAAATATAACAATCAGACAGCGACGACGTGCTGAGACGTAATTGATGAAAGGCAAAGATCTACAGTACAACACCAACAACTATGCATATACAACAATAACAACAACTAAAGTATTCTATACGTAACGCCAAGCTGACGGCGCGACGTATGAAATTGCACATTTTCAAATACAATGTGGTTAAAAAGTAAGCGCAGAGGCAAACAAACACAGATACACAAACACAGATGTTGTGATAGCGTACAGGGGAGGAGGAGGAGGGGCGGCCGGGCTTGGAGCGCTGCAGATAATTGTAGACAGCACACACACACATGCTTCGACTTAGATGTGTTGAGTTAACGCTGGGCAAGTTCAAGTGTAGAATGCATTGGAGCGCTGCAAGCAGCGACAGCGCGGCAGAGAGCGAGCGGCAGAGCAGAGCCGCAGCGCGAGAGCGAAAGCGTCTACGCATACGCATAGAAAAAAGCCGGCAAAGGCAAGGGCAACAGAGTTAGAAATAGTTTGCAGAGAGCGCAGCTTTCGTGCGCTGTGGTGAATTTTATTACGAAGTATTTAGCGAGCGGCAGGCAGCTTTTTTTTTTTTTGTTTTTGATTTTGGGGTTGGCTAGACACATTGAACCACAAAAGTTCAAGATGAAAACACAAAATATCAACAATGACAGCTGAGTATAGGTTGTGGCAGAGGGGGGGCCAGCAGTGCGCTCTCGCGCTCAGTCGCAGCCGCTGTCGCTGCCGCTGCCGCCGCCTCGACCACTCTCGCGCTTTGGACTCTCTTTATGTGTGTGTGTGTGTGTGTGTGTGTGTCGGTGTGTTGGCCGAGTGCCAAACGGTTCAGTCAGTAGTACACTGGAGCAGTTTGGGTATGAGTGCAACAGCAGTCGGTCTCGTGTGTGTGTGTGTGTGAGTGGGTGACTCGTTTGTGCCTGTATGTGTGTGTGTGTGCGTGTGTGTTTGAGCAGGGCGTGCTGTGGGGGCAGCATGTGCATGTCATGGCTGCCATTTGTTGGGGTAGTTCGCTGCCGGCAAATAGCAAAAAAAAAACACATAGAAAATTATAAAGCAGCAGCCGCTCACAGTTACACACACACACACGCACACACACTCACATAGAGCATGGAAAAACTTGTCTAAATGCCGTGTCATACAAGCTGCAAAATTTATGCGAAGACACACAAATCTACTGAACGAGAGACCGACAATGCAGTCAACTGCGCTGCCCACTGTGACGCTGCTGCTGCTGCCGTTGGCGTCATGCTGTCGGTGTATGCGTGTGTGAGTGTGAGTGTGAGTGTATATCGTATTATTGTTGCTGCCGTCAGTTTGAGCATAGAACTTGTACACTGGGCGCCCGTTCGAAGCTCACCGCCGCGCTCTCCTCCGCTCTCCTCCGCTCTCCTCCTCCTCCTCTGCAGTTGCTCTCATAAATGCATAGAGACAGCTCATAATAATAATCATAATAATTTGCTCTTGTTGTTGTTGTTGTTGTTGTTGCTGCTGTTGCTGTCGTCGTTGTTGTTGCTTTTCTTTTGCCCGGTTTGCCTTGTTCGGTTTGGTTTGCTTTGCTTTGGTTCGCTTTGGTTATTGTATTTTATTTTCTTTTTCTCTTTTCAGTTTTGTGTTGTGACAAAGTCAGGTTTAATGTCGTTCAGTGGCGCGCAGCATTTGCAGTTGAGGCAGGCAGCGCGCTGCGGAGTCTAGCAGCGTAGTAAAAAGGGGGTTGCGGGGGGGAGTTGCGCTTTGACAGTGGGCTCTGCGGCTGTTTACGCTTGTAGATAAAATGCAAAAACAACAAAAGGGGTACATAAGGTAGAAAAATGTAAATTATTTGTGTTATATCAAAGAGATATGTCGGACTAAGGGTGGCATCACGCTCTTGCGTCACATGAAATAGTTGCATAAGTCGATAGACATCGATAAGTGGAAAAGATGTATTCAACATAGATTTACGGATTTAATTTTCAATAAACCGAAACATACTATAAAACTATACTTTGTCGTTACCGATCTCATATAAAAATCAATGTCATTTTTCAGTTTTATTAAAGTGTAACATAATTATTCGATAACTCTTTAAAACTGTACTACTAAATTTGATTTTTAGATTGCATTTTCAATAAATCGAACATATGTACTATAACACTATACTTTGTCGTTCCCAATATCATACAAAAAATAACGTCTTACCCCAGTTTTATTAAAGTGTAACATAATTATTCGATAACTCTTTAAAACTGTACTACTAAATTTGATTCAATAAATCGAACATATGTACTATAACACTATACAAAAATCAACGTCTTACCCCAGTTTTATTAAAATATAACATAATTTATCGAGAATCCTTTGAAACTGTACTAATAAAATCGATTTTAAGATTTAGTTTTCGATAAATCGAACATACTGTAAATCAATGTCTTATTCCAGTTTTATTAAAATGTAACACAATTAATCGATTACCCAATAAAACTACACTAATAAAATAAATTTGTAGATACATATAATTTTCAATAAATCGAACACACTATAAAACCATATTTTGTCGATATAGTATTTATAGCAATAGCATATAATAATCAATATCTTTTTTCAGTTTTATGGAACACAATTAATCGATAACTGTACTACTGTTTCCTCTTTGAATTGTTATCAATCAATGTCTTATTCCAGTTTTATTAAAATGTAACACAATTAATCGATTACCCAATAAAACTACACTAATAAAACAAAATTTGTAGATACATATAATTTTCAATAAATCGAACACACTATAAAACCATATCTTGTCGATATAGTATTTATAGCAATAGCATGTAATAATCAATATCTTTTTTCAGTTTTATGGAACACAATTAATCGATAACTGTACTACTGTTTCCTCTTTGAATTGTTATCGATAATACATTAATTGTCTACTCATTACTTTAGTTTTTAGTGCTGCAAGTACTTAAATTTTCCACTTGACATTACTCCACACCCCAACCTCTGGTTTCGTTTTCCATTTTCCAGTTGCCACATCCATTAGCAAAGTCATATCTGAAATATTACCACGCCATAAACGATAATTTTTGACTTTGTCATTTGCCACTGACAACTCCAAATAGCGCTTATCAGCAGAAGAAATTTTTGAACATTTTTCCAATCGGGGGTTGGAGTAAGTGCTACGGGTCGTCTACAATTGACCGTTGGAGTCGCATATAGAGAAAGACAAACTTTTGTTTGTCATTTCGATTATTTCAATTTCAATTTTTATGTGCGTGCATTTTTCACTTGACTTTAGCTTTATTTTTGTCATCTTTTTCTTTTATTTTTACTGCATATTGACATTTCAATTGGGTTTTATCAGCGCAATTTATTTTCATGTCTTTTTATGGCTGTCCCTCACTTGTATCTTATTTTGTAACTTGTCCGTGATTGTTGCAAGTTTCAAGTAAGTTTCTGAGTTGCTTGGTTGATAGAAGATACATAAATATATTAGATATTTATGATTAACTTACAAGTTGAAAATGCCTAAGATACCAGATAGATAAATCTGTTAACTTAACATACTTACAAGTATTTTTAGGTACGTAGGTATGCATTGCAAGACTCACCTGAAAAGATACAGAAAAATATATAGAGAAATTAGTTAGTTGTGTTAATTGAGCGTGTGGCAAAGATCTTAAATATTAGCTTCATCATGTATATATTGCTATGGGTATTCGTATAGACCTGATACCGGATTTGTTATATCTTAAACAAATTAGCAACCCTTCTCGATTCGTCAAATCGTTTAACATATATATTTATTCATGTATATTTCAGTATTTTCCCTAGAGGAAAAACCTTGAGAGTAATTTTCACATTTGAGAAACGTGTGTGCCTGAGTTCGTTTGCATTGAGAAATACTGTAGAGTAGCTGAAAAAATGTGGCAATAATACATACTATAATTCTGTAAAGATTTTCTATATTTGCTTTAAACTATTATTTATAAATACTTTCGGTTTTTTTGTTATTTAATAAATTTATAAAAAACCTTTTATTTATTATTAACATAGGGAATTAATCTGATTTACCAAAACAATAATACAGCATGCCATAATAATTCCGTAAATATTTTCTGTGTTTGCGTTCAATTGTTATTTTTAAATATTTCGTTTTATTCAGTTTTTCATTTCATACATTTAAGTAAAACAATATTTTATTTAATATGCACATAGCTGACATCTGTTAAACATTTCTCCACTCTTTGATAATTCTATTATGGCTGCACGTTTTTCTCGCACATTAACTTAAATGCAATATGCAAATTTAAATTGTAAATTGCGACGACAACATGACGAGTTGTCTACGAAAAAAAGAGCAAAAAAGAAACTACAATAATAACAAATAATAAAAAAAAACGCTTAACTATATACATACATAACTAAGTTAAGCAGGAACAGTGGCGTAGAAGAGCCACACAACAGGGTGTTATAAATACATTATATATAAATACAGTTATAAATATGAAGATAAATATATGTAAATATGATCAAAATAATTTAAAATAATTGTAAATTAAGTAAGATTTTATAAAATATTTAACAAATGTAAATTTAAGTACTTTATATTCCCACAAACATATACCTCAAAAATATATCTAGAAATAGAAGTATGTAAATAAATCTACTAGTATACATACATATGTGGGAGGGAGAGTTATAAATATGAAGATAAATATATGTAAATATGAGGCAAAAAATTTAAAATATTTGTAAATTAAGTAAGATTTTATAAAATATTTAGCAAATGTAAATTTAAGTATTTTATATTCCCACAAACATATACTATAAAAATATATCTAGAAATAGAAGTATGTAAATAGATCTACTAGTATATGCACTATAAAGTCAAATTTATCTAATATTTTATGCACATTATTTATCAAATATTTGCTCATTATTTATCTAATATTTTATGCATATTATTTATCAAATATTTGCTCATCCAATTCCCAGTTAAATCCACTTTAAAACAGTGCTGCTCAAACTGTATCACCCCCTGTTAGAAGCTGCAGCCAGACAAATTGCATTATTGTCACACAAATAGTAGTAAGTATATAAGTTTATATATGTACAGCAATACTTATGTTTGTGTTTATAAGTATTTTCTATATATTATTATTTGTACTCACATTTGCCATTTGTTTGGCCAGACGTCCGGCGTGAATGAATGCTTCCCTATAACAAATACTGTCTGCGACTCTGTGTCTGATACAATATTTAGCTGTCTGGAATTTTATTAAAATAATTCCAAACAGACTGGCAGACTGGCTATTCAGACTGACTGTCAGACAGAATTTGACGTGTTGATTTAGATTTATATTCATATGCAACAGTATCTACACATATCGTATGTATCTGTTGCATACATATTATTAACATTATTCTGTTCTTTGTTGTTCTCTTTTTTTTTTACTCTTGCTATTATTATTTATTATGAATGCCAAACTTGCGTGACAATTCTTTCATTCAATGTGACACGTTAGAGCAAAAATAAACCAGGAATAGCAATATTGATGGATTGATAGCAACATGTGCAAACGCTGTGGCAATAAGTGATTGATAAACCAATAGATATGCTGTAGATACTTGGATTGATAGAAGTGAAAAGTAGAGCAGAAGATAAATTATTTAAATTAACTTTAATTTATAAATTTATCTTGCTAAGACAATAACACTTAAATTTTAATTTGCTAATTTATTATATAACAAAATTCTCCTCAGAATATAATATCTTGTATTTCGTTTTTAAATTTGATAGTTAAGTTAAAGAAATTTGATTTTTAAATAAATATTTAAGTCAATATTCAAGAAGCTTTTACAAGGAAATCTTTTTAAATTTTTCTTTAGTTTATTAATTCTATTATTTTATTTTATATTTCATTAATCTATACTTAAAATTATATTTTATATACATATGTTTATATTAATTAAGATAAATATTTAATTCAATATTTATCGAGTTATAATAAGCCTTTTGGGAATTTATTTTATTATACATATATTATTTAGTAATTTACCTAACATTAACCTCAAAATTGTCCCAATTGCAAATTTTGTGGCGCGATCAGGAACAAAAAGGAATAATTTCTCGAAAAAACTAGAGTGCTACGTTTTATCATTTTGCCATATGTATATCAGTCAGTGAGTCAGTCAGGCCCAAGAATTTTATATATTAATATTAATATTTTATTTTTGATTTTATTTGTTGCATTAAGCTGTATTTTCTTTCTTCATGTCAAACTCTATGCCAAATTGCCTTTACGTGCATATAGTACTATTATCTTAATTCCATATACCCCCTTTCCTTGCCGCTTTACAGGGTATAGCGAGTACCGCGTTGCACTTGCCATTGTTGGCTTTTGTAATGGAAAATGACAACTCGACACTGCAAAATCAACGACTGCATATTAAATAGCTCGGCCAGCGTGTGAAGGCGTTGTGGGCGTGGCGTGCACTCTTTGCTGTTATCGATATCATACACACGTGCCACACGTGGCCACGCAGGGCTGCCCACCTGTGGCAGGTGGCAATAGCATATTCAGTCAGTTGGTTTACATTCGCCCAAGGTTCTGTTTACTTGACAGAGCTCTTAGGGACAGCAGCCCTTGCAGCATTGTGGCATTGGATTACAGGATCAGCTAGTTGCAACAGACGCAACACGCGCCGTCGCCCACGCAACAACAGCAGCAGCAGCAGCAGCTCAAGGCCATTTGGCATCAAAATAATGTTGGCGCAGTTGGGAATTGCAAGTGGTCTGATGGGGGCGTGGCTAGCATATAATTTTATTGCTGCTGTTGCGCTTATTGTTGTGGCATGCAACATGCGGCCTGTGGCAAGGGCAGCTGTGCAAATAACCACGCACTTGACTGCACTTGTCACACGCAATCTGCGTCGCTCCATACCCTATGACCATCTGAGTTTCCACAATCTTTCTCCCACGCCAACTCTCTTTCTCCTGATTACAGCAGTTCTGACCCAGAGTGTTTTCTTATTTACTTTTAAAATTGCACATATTTAATCAGCTGTAAACAACTTTTTTACATATTCCAAAACATTTACAAGCTGCCCAGTTAGTTTTATGCTTAATTAAGTTTTCAATTATAGCAATTCATTTTGTAGATACATATTAAATTCTAAGCAAGATTTAATAACCAAAAAACTAAATTTAAAAAAAAAGTAGAATGTGGTAAATAAAATAAAATCTAGTCAATTAAAATAATAATATAAAATAGATTTAACATATTTTAATATTTAGTATAAATAATAAAATTCAATTTAGAATATTAAAATTCAATTTAAAAAATATGGAAAAAATTAATTCAATTAAAATTATAAATACATATACTACATTTGAACTATATCACATCTTAATATTCAATTGAAACGAGTTTAAATAATGTAAAGTTCAATTTTAAAAAAATAATAAAACCCAATTAAATAATTAATTAAATAAATTACAAATATAAATATGTATGTATGTAACTTTTATAATAAATTGAAGTAAGTTTAAATAATATTAATTATACAAATAAATTAAAATAAATTTTATAAAAATTACTACATACAAATTAAAGTCATATAAAATAAAGTCATTGATAAAATCGAATCAAATGAATTCAAATGAATATAATTTATAATTTGAATGAATATAATTTATATTATTAAATAAATTCTAGCATATTTACACGCATTATTTACAAAAGTCTACTCCACCTAAAGTTTATTAACTAATAAGTATCTTTACAGAGGAAGTTTGTGTTCGTTTTAACACACCTGCACTTCCACTTGTGAAATTTTAGTCAACTGGCAAATGAATCATATTTGAGTGCATTTGTGAATAATTATAGTGATTCACATTAAAAAAAACATAATTTGCACTTTGTCTTTTGTATAACATTTACAGACAACAGGTCGCAGCTGTCGCCTTTTGCACTCCGCCCGCCCAATTCCCCCCTGGAGTACCCTGCGGTTGACCTTATACACCCATACACTCATATACTCACACTCATAATACTTATTACAATTTGCCCCGCCGGTTCATTGAACGCGCCTGTCGCTGTGGTTGTTACTCATTTTTTGGCGGCGCAAAAAACAGTTTTACCTAATTAAATCAACAACGCAATGATGGAAAAACCACACTATATATACACACACACACACACACACGCACAGACAACAATAACAACAACAATCAAATGCAATTATTTAGCTACAGCCAAAAATTAAACATAATAATAAAGCTGAAAGCTCCTCAAAGGATTCCCTCTTTGGGGTGTCTGGTCCGTCGATAATTTCTGTTTAACACGCGCTACACAAATTAACTCTAATCAAACTTTATAAAGGTCTCGACATTTTTTGGTCGCGTTTGCATACTACACAAACCACAAACCACTTTGGAGTGAGCAGAAATATGTCTCTAATTGGGTCGGGACATGTCGCCAGAGCTTTGGTTTTTATCCTCTATAGGTTGTGCTTAAAAGGGAGTATAGACTCCAAGAGGGGTATAAGTAAGTAATTAAAAGAGACTGCGGAGTACACATTTGATACTAAACATTAAGTATGTTTATGTTTCTTATATAAAATAAATCAAAATAATAAATTCAAATATTATACTATATTATTATAAAATATTTTCTTATATATACTATAAAGAAATACAAATAAATTAGTTAAAGAAAATGTATTGTAATCTGTGTGTATACTCAATTTAGACTGACTTTTATTCGCAGTCCCGACTCTGAACCAGTATCGGTCTGCATGTCCATTCTTTTTCACAATCGGTTCTTATGAGCTATTTCTTATATCGATGTTTCGATTAACATTAAAACATAAGTAAAAGTAACAACAACTATTTACAATTTGTATTGCTACAGAATACTATTTTTTATGAACTGAAATATTCTATTTTATCACTAAAAGAAAACTGTTTTATAACAATTTCAAATATTGAATAAACACTTAATTTTTGAAAATTTGTTTAAACATTGTTCAATATACATATATGTATATGATATGTATGGGAAATATATTTTTTACGGTTCATATAATAAGTAGTATAGTAGTATCTACTAATTTTGTACATTTTTCTCAAGTTTTAATTTAAATCCATTTTCTGAGATTTAAATGAAATTTTCATTAAATATTCTAATTTATTCCAAACATTCTATTAAACATTCTAATTATTTTCATAATTAATTATTATTCAAAATAACTTTAAAATAATTTAAAAAAAAGAGTGGTAGCTTAATACTATTTGTATTAATATTATTTCAAAGGGTATTTGCTGTTATTATTCTTTTATTTATCTCCAACACAAGCAAGGGTATAACTTGTAGCATGTCTGCCTGCAAATTGAGCAACTGTGCGGGATTAATATGAAGACTGCGTCATAACTTACAAAGAATAAATAAATTAGCGCGACAAGTCATTAATTAGCTTTTGCTGACAATGCCAGACGGAGAGTCAGTATTAGAGCCATAGGGAATGCACAGAGTTTTGGCCATACTCAGTTATTGTCAACGAAACGAGTGTACAAGGCTTACAAAACTATATTAAATACAGTTGATAAGTATTTTTAAAATGAATTAAAGTATTTTTTAAATGTACAAAAATACTTAGAAATTAGTAAAACTGAAAATAATAAACCAACTATATTAAATCCAGTTGAAAACTATTTTTAAAATTATTTAAAGTATTTTTTAAATTTACAAAAATACTTAGAAATTAGTAAAACTGAAAATAATGAACCAACTATATTAAATCCAGTTGAAAAGTATTTTTAAAATTAATTAAAGTATTTTTTAAATTTACAAAAATACTTAGAAATTAGTAAAACTGAAAATAATAAGCCAACTATATTAAATCCAGTTGAAAAGTATTTTTAAAATTAATGAAAGTATTTTTTAAATTTACAAAAATACTTAGAAATTAGTAAAACTGAAAATAATGAACTAAATTCAAGCTCGTTATAATCGATAGTCGTTACAAAAAATATAAAAACAATTGGCTGTTAAGAAAATTAAATGTTATTCCAATTATACTTGAATTTGTCTATTCAAGGAAACAGCGAAATTAGCTCCTTAACCAAAAAGAGAAAAGTATAAAATATAAGAGAAAAAAAATTAAAAGAAATTTATTAAAAAATCATAGACAAATTCAAGTCTCTTAGAGATTGGTGATGACTACCCCTTTGTGCATATAAACTAGTAAATAAGCCCTATGAATAGCTTCCATAGTTTGTAAAAGCTCTGTACATTTTCACCCCATCATATAATGTTATTGTATGATAAATGAGCAAAAGATATATTGTTAAAAATAAATCACAACCACACTCGATTTACCAATGATAATATTATTACTTATCAAATATTTCTTCAAAAACCACAGGGTATAAGGACTATTCATATTCATTGATATTCCCGTCATTAATTGTCAAATTTTTCATCATTTCCTCATATTAGCAAGCTCTGTAGCTCTGTATTAAGTAGGAGCTAGAAATTTTCAGTTAATTATTCTTCATTTTTATTATGCACAAAATATTTCTTCCAAATAATTTTTTATAGTTTAATTTGACTTTTTTAATGAGCTCGCTAAGTATGCAAGGCTTTGCTAATTTGGCAGTTTGCCTGTCTCTATCGCTGATAACTTGGCTTGTGTTTTGCTATTACCAGCTAATTGGAGAGGAGTATAAACCGAAATTTGGTAAGTCGTAGTAGGCCTCTATGCCAAAGAGAACAGTACTATGGGATCATTACGACTCCGACTTTTCACACAATACACAACAACGTACAATATATAAATAAATACTAATAAAACTATAAAGCTACTATGTATAACTATATAATGTACGGTATCGATAATATGGATATTATAGATGTGGATAACAATAGCACTTTGGAGAAGGAACTGCAGGATCCTTTGGCGGCGACCTGTAAGAACAGTTCCCTGGATGTCTATCTGCACTTCTTTTGGATCTTTGCTTGCATCTTTGCATTATCCAAGTTTACGGAACTCTCGGAGCGTTATCTGAGCGCAAAGATCTCGCTGAAGGAGCGCAGTTCCAATATACGTGTGCTCAACGAAGATTGGGAGAAGACAATGAAGCTCTACGAAGAGGACAAGGAACAGCTGGACGCACAACTAAAGGCATTGCGTGAAAAGAATTGTTGCCTAGAGCAAACGATGCGGGACTTGAGGGATTGTAATCTACACCTGATCAGTGAGAACTTTATGCGCACCGTTCTGCAGGATCAACAGATACAGGGACTGGCACAGCGGGTGCAGGATCAGCAGACCTCGAACAACATCTATATAACCAATCGTCATATACATCTGACACGTCAGGTTTTCCTAAACGATATGGAGTACGATCTGCGCACAGCTGGTGGACAGGAGATACTTTCGACTGATAAGTCGCTCAATGTCTGGGTACAGTATCTCAAGATGCGTAAGTGCTACATGGGCCCCATAGCTGATCCCCTACTGATTGGAGATAGGCAGCACATCAGTCCAATTATCATGACCACCGAACAGTTGGCCAAATTACAGGGTATGCAGTGTTAAAAGCTTTATTTATTATCGTATTTACTCTATGTGCATTTCAGGCATGATCTAACCTCAGCCGAGGCAACAGCTATTACTGCCTTGCCAAAAAAAATATTTAAAAAAATATATAGTATATAAGCAATGTATTTCCAAGTTTACAGATCCGTTCTTTGCTTTTCATAAGCTTTCATTGAAGCACCAATAAGGAGCGAAAGAGTGCTGAGGAATTCTTAATTTCGAAGAACAAACTAAAGGCAAGTTGAATAAGTTGGAATTTAATAAATAATAATTCCTTTTAGTTTCTTTGGGCTCAGCTTTGTTTAAATGGTGATTATTCATGTGCCCTAATCAACATCAACTTCTACCTTCAACAGTTGACTTATAGGCACAATAAATTTGGTAAGTTCGACTAACAAATAGACACTCATAAATATTGTCTAATTCTCCAACTATTCAACAGTAAATGAGACGCCATAGTATTGAGCCAAAAGAAATGCCAAGATAGTAATTGAATAAAATTATATTTAAAACAATGTACAATATATTTATTTGTATAGATTATATAAAATTATAATCGGTGCTTCTCATTAGAAAACAATAAAGAAATGGTATAAAGAATGGCAAGTCAATGAAATTTTGCAGAGAATTTAGTACATTTATCTCAAGCTGAAAATAGAAAAATTATAATATAAATTTAGGAGTAAAGTATATAGTATTTTATGTAGTTGAAATATACCTTCTATATAGTGAGTGTAGTTTAAATTTTGTTATAAGCTTCAGCTCAAGTATTGTTGAAATATTTTTGGAACTATTTTTACATGGTTAAAATTTAGTGAAAAGTCAAAGGTGAGTTTATCAGACTTTGAATTTGTTATGAATTTTAATAGATTTTATTTGTCATATTTTTGTCAGACATAAAACGACAGAGCTCTATTTACACTATGCCAACATCTGGCATTAAGGAAACGCTGCGAAACAGAGTAGAAACAGTGAGAAGAATGAAAGCAAAACCATGACGATTTTGAGACGATGATGACTTATCAGGGCCCTGTTAGAGACAGAGTCGCAGTTTTCACAGCCCGCTCTCTTTAGCTTACTTCTGCGTTCTCTGCTTTGTCCCATTCATTGGATGGGGTCACTGGCAGTTATCGGTGCAATTTTGTAATCAGTCGCCAGCTCAAGGTTAACTGCTAACTGTACTACTCTTCTCACTTGCCCACTCTCCCACTCTGCCACACTCTTTCTCTGCCGTCTCTCTGCATTTCATTTGCACATATTGACAGTCGCCATGTTTGCTTTTATTATTTTGTATTTTGTCTGGCATTTGTATTGGTGCCCGAGTGCGCTTTCAACTGTATTTCACTTTTTATGTGATTTCATTTCATTTCATTTCGTTTTATTTTTGGGTCATTTGCCCGTCTGGAAAGCGGTTTTATATATATCTATGTATTTGTTGTATTTGTCACTTTTGTTAATTTAGATTTATTGCCATTTAAATGCACTTCCATTGTATTTACTCGCTGACAATTTGTATATACTTTTTGAAATCAGTTTTTCTGCTTTCTTTTATGGAGCAATAAGCCTAATGAGATCTGTAGACAATAAATGATATAGACTAATGACTCAATTGCTAGCATTTCTTCAATTGCGGAGCGTTTGCATAGTGATTAGAGGCTGTACTTGAATACAAAGTGGGGTATGTGCAGTTTGTATATCTGATAAAGCTAAACATGTCTCGGTGGATAGCTAATAATAGTTGTAGTAGTTTCGTGGCATATTTATGTTCACTTTCCTTTTCCGTTATTGCACTTTTTAGACCCTGTACCTTAAAAAATGTTCAAAAGGGTATATGAAGTTTGTGCAATTGACATTTGTGTGTAACGGGAAGAAGGCTTGGCAAGTGCAAGATCAAGTTTGCGTTAAATTTTTGATATCTCCCGTCGGTTGCATCCGACTGTAGCTTTTCAATACAATCAACTAATGTGTCAAATAATGTAAAAACATACCGATCAGTCGTACGCCCCCGACAAATCTATACGATCTACCTAATTCTGCTGTTGTCGTATAATTACACACACTAATATGGTACAGTTACAGTTTTTGTATGATGCAACGACTCTACCACCATAGCCTAACCTAACCTAACTTCTGTGTTTATCAATCGATCTTAAAGGGATATTCAGGATATATTTTATATGAATATTAATAGTAATATAATATAATATATTCATGCTACACAGCAAACTTCTAGAATCTAGATTCAGTATTGTGCTAGTTATACATTTTTATTGAATTGCAGGCGTAGACGGCGTGATATCAAAAATGTGTAATAAACTTGATCAGCGCATGGCATACACCTACCTATTTACCAAATTTGGTCACTCTAGCTCTTGTAGTTGCTGAGATCGATGTGTCCACACAGACAAACGGACTGACTGACAGACAGATAGACACGGCCAGATTGACTTAATTATTTCAGTGAATAGAAAAGAACTCTTCTATGCGCTCTCTTTTCATTTTTCTTCTCATTTATTTTCAGCACTTTTATTTTCCTTTTGCACTCTTTATAGTCAACTGATTTAGAGCAACTTGTTCTGGATTCTACGTCATCGCCTTGCTCAACTTTAGCTGGTATTTAGGTACATACTTCTTTGTCTTTGTCATTTATGGAGCTCATCTATTACTGTGAGGAGGACAGTTATTAGGTCAGGGCTAGCAACGTCATTCGATTACCCGCATTTTCCTGCACAATTACCAAGTTTTACGCTCAGTGTTTTAATTGTTTTTGCCACACATTGTTGACACTCTGAAGTGTCTCGGTCTCAGTTTTCCTGTCACAGATACGTATGACGTAGTAGAGTGTTGCATTTGTTTGTGTAATTTACTACGCAGAATATCAATTGCATATTGGGAGATTGCGAACCCACATGGGGGGACATTTTTACTACGCACTTTACTCCAATCTACATATGATTTGCATAGATAATTTGTTTACTTGCTCTTTCCAAAAAATAAAGAAAAAAACCGTAGAAGAATCTCGCATATACCATTAACCTACATAGCGAGAGAGTGTGTGTGTGGAATGGGAGAGTGCGAGAAATCTAATCGTTAATTGGCACACTAACCCCAAACAAATGGGCAACAGGCGTTTTGTGTTATTTGCCATTGGCCCCATTTGTTTGCCTGACTGATAAAAATAGTTTATCAAGGTTATTATACCGAAAAAAAAATTCGCAAAAAACATAGAAATACAATAACAAAACAGAAAGCAAAAACCAAAACGAAAACGAAAGCGTGTGGGTGCTTCAATAAAGTACGCGTACTCGCAGCATAGACAAACCCCAAACTGAAACCCAACCAAATCGTAATTGAAAACGACCTTGAGATAATGGCCTCAATTATGCACAGAGAGAGATAGATGTGTATGTTTGCTATGTTGTTCTCTCTCTCTCTTTTTTTCGTTTTGTGGTTTTTTATAAAAATTCTTTTCGCTGGGCATTTGTTTAGCTGCTTAAGTGAAACCAGGAACCAGGCCAAATGCGTGTACAACAATAGATTATTAGGTATTAAATTGTTTACATTTCATATAATGCCAATTGAATAACAACAGTAAAAATAGGGCAGACTCCCTCTCTCTCTCTCTCTCTCTCGCTTTATCAGCATAATATTTTGTGCTTGGGCATGGAAAAGCAAAGACAAGTGCTTTAGGTGTGAGCAGTTGAAATTTGAGTTAGTTAAACTAACAAAATGCTTCCAATACTAAATACTCACAGATAAATACAAACTGTGTACCAAAAGGGCAGCTACAGTCGAGCGCAATCGACGAGAAGCCACGCTAGTGATGTGTACAAAACGAGTTTCACTTTTAAGTCTAAATAACTCAATTGCTCTGGCAACTCTGTAAAATTCTAAAGCACAATTAGAAACAAATAAATATGAATTCATGAAATGAAAAGCAAAGTTTAATAAACTTTTTTGTTCACAACCCATACCACAATTATACAGGGTTATAGAGTAGGGTTCAGAAGCAAAAACTTTTGAGATTATTTATATAAACTTGTGCTACGTATTAACATTTAATTTAATTTAAATATTATTATCATTTTATTTGAATATAATTTTAGAATTTTACTTTTATTTAATTTTGTAAATTTAATTTTTAATATCTGACTCAATTTATTGGGCATTAAAATAGGTTTAACTTGTGCTGCAGACAAAACTCTATGCTTTTGTAAATGTAATCTCAAGTGTTTATCATAATATAATATACTTAATATAATATACCTAATAAATATAAAAATAATAATCTAAAACGTTAATATTATTATGATACACTACTATAGATTTAAAATCGTAACATTTCTCAATATTTCCATAATATAATTTTCAAAGCTAAAAACTAAGCAAAATTCAATTGTAAATGCCTGACTGCTTCAGTACGTATTTTTGAACTTTACTTTTGAGCAAAGCAAAGAGCAGAACAAACTGAAGCAAAGTGAGTAAGAAATGTAGAGCAAACGACGCTGTCTCACATCAAATAACATTCGCTGCACTGCCAACCAGTTCTTCAAACTTCAACTTGTATGAAAATAATAAAAACAACGAAATACAATTTCGATTTTGCAGATAAATCAGCATTGACAAACGACATCATAAAAATTCAATCAGTAAGAACAACAAACTGTACAGACGCTGTACAAAATTTCAGAGATACTCGTACGACATACAACTCAATTCAATTGAATTCAACTCAATTCGCAGTTGCAGCAGCAGTAAGTTCAATAACCAAGCCATGGCATATCTAAACAGCTGTCTGGAAATTAAACAAATTTCAATTTTAACTGCACATTGAACCCCCAAAATAAATTCATTGGCATAGAAATGCAAAAGTATTGTCGAACAAAAATATCATAAAATTAAAAATAATTAAATTATGCCATCGCCACAATCAAAACAGAACGAAGTGAGAAGACGGTGCTTAAAATAGGGCAAGAGTTTTGTAAATACAAAAAACATACTGACTAATAAATATCTTAATAAAATACAGCAAATGCTGGTATAAGTTATAAATATCATAATAATATGAAAAAAAATCTTAAAAATAATATTTTTATAAGTATTAAAAAAAAAGATTTAATTGGAATATATATTTCCTTCTTTGACATAATTCTAGTTATATATTTATATATTACAAGTTTTTACTGTCTTTGAAACTGTGGTTGCTGTGGCTTTTCGAGGTAATTGGCTGGGGAGGGGGTTAATTTCGCAAATTGGCGATATTAAGGGAAACTTAGGGCCCAAAAAGTTTCATCTCGCGAAAAAATTAGGTCGCTATATCGTACCGTTTGGACTGTGCGATGTTCACCAGTCAGTCAGTCAATCAGGACAAAGAACTTTGTATATACAGAAAAATTGAATATAGGTATTATAATTCTGCTAAATTCTTTTCATTATGTTTTAGATTTATAGTGCATACCCTTCGCTCTTTATGCTGCCTAGGGTATACACGAAAGCGAAAAAATGTGTATTTATGGGTCAATGTGCTAGTTCTGAGGCTGACTGAGTATTTAGCCAGAAAAAAGCGAAAAAAATATGGTTGACCGTCGAGCGTTGACACCTTATTTCGCCAGAGATTCTAAACAATACAAACACTCACACTCACACACACTCACACTCACACACACACACGTCAGGCAGTTCATTCACAGCGAAAACAGACGGAGGCTAGAGAAACCGTAAGCGATTAGGCAGATAAGGGCTTAAAAGATAAAGCCAAGAAATGTCGGTGTCGGTGTCGGTATCGGGGTGTCGCAATAGCAGCACAAAAAGTAAAAGAACAGAAACAAAATGAAAATAAATACACAAAAAAAGCTCAACGAAAATGTGGTTTGTTTATCCAAAAATTAGGGTCAGGGCTAGAGGCACAGAGAACAGACAGTCAGCGAGACAGACGAAGACAACTTGAGCAATTTCTTATCCCTATGTCTGGGTCTACCGAATATCTGTGTCTATATCTGTATCTGTAACTATATTTGTGTGTATTTCTGTGTCATGCGAAAGCGAAAATTCTCTGTATACAGATTGACTTATTCAAGTGTCGCCCCCCCCCCCCCTCCCCCTCCACACACTTCAGACAGGCAGACAGTAAGTGAATGCAGCTTACCGAAAAAAAATATATAGTATGTATGTATATTCTGTTCATGACTTCCATTCTAATTTCATTTAAATACTGTTCGCCAAAGCAAAGGCAATCGCTTCTTCCTTCCCCGTCTTCCCCTGCCCCTGTTTCTGTAGCCAGACATAAATATATGTAGTATATTTGCTGTGTATTCTCGCACAACACCCGAAACTCTCCAAATATTGCAATCCGCCAGCCATTTTGCTTTTCGTTTTATTCTCTCTCTCTCTCCCTTCTCCCTTCGTCTTGTTGTCTGCCTGTTTCGTTTGCTTTGCTTTTTTTGGCAATTTTTTTATATTTCTGCCATTGTTCTGCTTGTTGTTGTTGTTGACGTGTTGTCTGCTGCCGTCTACTGCGCTGCCTTCGCTCTGACGCCCACAGTGCATGCTGTCACGCCCCGCACCTAGCACACCCCCCATCACACACCCACTGTGGAATTGTCGCTGTTGTTCTCCGAAGCGCAAAAACGTGTCGTTAAATTTTTGTTGCTTTACTTTTTTTCTGTAGCATTCTATGTGTATTTTTTACGAATATATTTTCTGTACTTTGCGCAAATTTGTGCAATATATTACATATATTATACAGTAGAGTCCGGTTATAGCGACTTTCAAGGGACCGACGATTTTACGTCGTTATACCCGGACGACGCATTAACCAAAAGGAGCAAAAAAAAATTTTTTTTTGTTTATTTTAGGGTTTCCATGTTTGTAATAGGTTTTAAAATAAAAGAAATTAATTTTTTAATCAAAACAAAAAATTTAATAAATTCAATTCAATAACATAGGTTTTTAGTCGTATACATATGCATTATTCAGAAGCTCACTATGGCGCATTTTGCGCATTAACTCACATTTGGTGAATTTACGCATTCAGTTTTACTTGAAAAAAGCAGAAAAAACTATAAATATAACGGGACATCTCATGGAATAGGCTATGAGGTCTGCACACGCACGCTGTAAACATTTGTGTGACATCGGTATTGCACTTCGACTCTCTCTCTCTCTTTCTCTCAGCAGCGTTGCTAATGCGACAACTAAAACTAAGAGAGAGTAGAGTCGCTGCTACACACACAAGCAAGGGTGCCGATCACTGATAGATACATACATTTCTAACAGCGTCGTTTGATGCTTAAATTTGGCATTATTTCGCTGTATTTTTTTTCGGTACGTCGCAATATCCGGTTGAATTGTGAAAAATCCCGTCTGTATAGGCGGTTTGTCGCTAAAAGCGGAAACGTACTAAGCGGAGTCCCTTTCATATAAGTTTGTATGGGGACCAACCAAGCCATCGAGTTTTCGTCACAATAACCGGACGGACGCTTTAAGCAGAGTCGTTATAGCCGGACTCTACTGTATATATATTTGATTTTATTTAATTTTTGCTATTTTTACTATGGAATTCCGTTGCATTTTTTAGTGGTAATTATAACAAACAAATTTCGCATTGTAAATTTTTTTAGCGGTTCAGAAGTTTCCAAGTTCAACTACTGAATTTGAGTAACTATATATTGCTTTTATAATAAAAGTTTTATTATTTATGATTAATGTTTTTATTAATGTTTTTATTATATATTTTATATATTTTACCACGTATTATTATAATTAAATAAAATAAGAATATTTATTTTTTCTTAAATAAAAAAAAATTGCCATTTATTCTGTTTTATTATTCCCTATTTTTTATAATTTCATAGTTAAGTATTAGTTGTTATTTATCATAAATAATGCAAATTATTTAATTAAAATATTTATATTTCAAAGTATATCAAAATCTTTACTAAATATTTTGTTCCCATATTTATTAATATTATTTTTTAAAGAATTTTTTACATATGTATAGTTTTATAATTGTCCATCTTGCAGCATTAAAATAAAAAAAAAAATAAAAAAAAAATTTTTTTTTTAAAAATAAATAAATAAAAGATGGACGTCGAGCTAGCCAAAATTCCCCAATCACACACACACACACACACACAGAGGCACACTCAACAACTATTCATAGATTTCTATTTCATTTCACCCTGACCCACCGCAATAGTTTTCATGTATACCCCTTTAGTTGTCTCACACACACACACACACACCCGCAGACAGCGACGCGTCGCATTGCAGCTACAACAATAACAACTATAGCAACAACAACAATGCCAACTATTTATGGCAAATTTCAGTTGTTGTTGCTGGCGCTTTCTTTGGCTCTGCATGTGTTTTTTTTTTCGTATTTGTTGCTCTTGATTTAGTTTATTATTTTTATGGTTTGACTTGAATTTAATGCTCTTCTTTATATAGAGTATTTGGGAATATATTTGTTAGTTTAACAGTTTGAGCTTATTTTTATTAATATATTGAATTTCATTATTTTTGTTTTTATCTAAGCATTCAAAAATCAAACTATAATAATATAAATTCTATTTATATTCCAATTCGAGTATTTTTTAACAGTAATTTATATTGATTTATAATTAATACTTTTTCTTATTCTTTTTGTTAAATACTATAACTATTTATTATTTATTATTACTACTTAGATGTACATACATAATACATACATATGTACGTATTTATTTGAACCTCTATGCCCCATCAAGCTCAAATTCAATTTCAATCTTAGCTAGCGTCATTTCTATAGTGTATACAGAATTCGTTGATTGTTCACTTTTATTGCAGTTTCATTATTAGATTTTGCTTTTCTTTTTTGGTATTTTATTTCTGTCTGCTGCGGTTCATCGAGTTTCGGTTTGCGATAAAGTCGACGCCGACGCCAAAGCCACGCACTTTTTTCACGCACAGCCAACAACAACTGTAAAAGCTATAGTAATAAACATACAACAACAACAACAGCAACAGCAATCATTTTGCGGTGACAAAAGTTTAGCAAGTGCGAAATATTATGCAGACAGTAGTTTGTGTGTGTGTGTGTGTGTGTCTAGAGTGCGTATGACGTCTGTTTGTGAGTCATTACGCATACGCCGTGTTGTCTGCGACGCACATTCCAAATGGCAAACAATTAATGCCACAAGCGAAAAGCGTAACACGTTTCCAGCTTAGGCAGAGTGTGTAAATATCAGAATATTAATAGTTATAAGATTCTAATTAAACAACCCAGAAATATTTTATATTTAATAGTTTAGAAAATATTAATGTATTAATGTAAATATTTAATCAATAAATGAAAAATTTTATAAATTAAAAAACTATATTTAATTGCATTTAAATAAAGTAAATTTAAGTACATAAATTCAAAATGAATTTAAGTTTTAAACACTATTTTGCATTACTTGTTGTTCATATTTTTTAACTTTTTGTGTATTCTTAAATTAAATAATGAAAAATAAAATAGTTTAAAAAACTCGGAAAGCTACAGTCAGATGCAACCGACAGTAGGAGACCCTGTACTTTCCTTTGCAGCAGCTAAGGTATCGCAAAGTCAGACGCAACCACCCCAAACACGCTTATGCACATTTAGTGCATGCTTGTTGCTCCCCCTTGCCTAGTACGGAAACTTTAATATCTAATATCTCCGGTATTTATTATCCGATTGAGTCACAATTCACAGCACTGATGAAGGTTACCATAAATATTGTATGATTATTGTACACACAAGTTTGTATCTGTAGCTGTGGTGGTTTTTCGCGGTTTGCGGGGGAGGAGGGGGAGCTGCTCCCCCCTTACCTAGTGCAGGGAATTGATTCTTGAATATCTCCGATGTTTATTATCCGATTGGGCCACAATTCACAGCACTGATGAAGGTTGCTATATGCTCATTGTATGCTAAAGCACAAGTTTGTATCTTTGTATCTTGTGGGTGTGGTAGGTTTGTGGGGGAGGAGGAGCAGGTATACAAAATTTAACACAAACTTGTTCTGCTTGCAGTATAGGGGCATCTAACTGCCAAATATGATGTCTCTAGCTCATACAGTTTATGAGATGTAGGTGTTCATACATGGACGGACATGGCTATATCAACTCAGCTTGACGTCCTGATCAAAAATATATATACTTTATGGGGTCTGCCACGCCTTCTTCAGCCTGTTACATACATTTCTGAGTTGCACAATCTTAATAGACCCTTTTTCACTTTTTTAAAATACAGGGTCTAATTAAATAAATGCGAAATCAAATCCAGTAAATAAACGCAAGAAATACGTGAGTATAATTATAAAACAATTACGGTATAAAAGTAAAAAATAATTATCAATAATTATGTCATTTTATGCAGCTCTTATATGTACATACGGACAGCTTTACACTGGGGTATTTATATATTAAAAGATATCTGTATCTAGATCTACGTATATGTATCTTATGTGTGCATATAAACAATTTACATACACACATGCATTTAATACATGTACATATATACATTTTTTACTTTCTCGTGCTTCGCTTTGCCACTGATTATTCATTTCACATTTCGTTTATATTTCGCTCTCTGCGTTTTGTTATTTATTTTGCCTTTGTTCTGGCAAATCATACTATATATGAACTTGTGTGCATGTGTGTGCAGTGTGTATGTATGTATGTTTGTGCATTGATTTGAAATGCTTTGTTCGTATTTCACACATAGTATAACTCAGTCTGCCTGTATCTGTATCTGTATCTGTAAACACATATGTTAGGCACATATGCAATTTGCTTGTCTTTTTCAGTGTTGGTATTTATTTTCTTTTGCTTTCATTTTTCGGACAATTTCAGGTACATATTAATCGCAGCCGAATTTACTGCGTCTTAGGTTCATTGTTTTCCTGCCAAAAAAAAGTCAGCTAAATGTGTTTGCAAGGCACTCGAAAATTGTGAACTTTGCTCAAGTTAATTATGGGCAAATAATTTGCTAAAATATGATGAAAAATGTGTCAGTAATTTTATAAGATATTTCAATATATTAATTGTACTTTTAGGTAGAAAATAGTCATAGCTAACTACCAGTCTTTATTCGTTCGACACTCTTTCTTTACCTTATGCTCTCTTTAATTCTAATATACTGACTGCTCTGCCCACACTGAATGAGTGCATTGCCTTCACATTAATTAGACATTAATCATCGGTAAACCTGCTCGAATCCACAGTAGAAATAAACATCAATCAAATATCGACTGAAACGAAAACAAAATACCAACACAGATACAGATACAAATACAAATACCTGCATTGCCAACTAGATTTGCCTTTTATTAATGACCTTTGTTTGGGTCTGAATTTCTCGCTAAAACTTTTACTATAGTATCTTTGTATACAAAAGTGTATCTTTATTGTATTCATATATATATTCATTGCACTCTGTGTGTTTCGAGATAAGCGTTGACGTTGCGAGCTGTTAAAATTCATTTCAATTTGAAAGCGAGAGTGTATACAAAGACTAAGTTCATATATGTATGTACATATATAGTAGAATGACTCTGTTTACCTAGTACGAGTTGCTGTCTATATGTATCTAGAATATACGTATCTGTATATTTGATATTTATTCCACAAATATCTATCTACTACGTTTTATTGCTAGCTGCAAATATTTCACAGTTTTGTTTTTCCTTTTTTTTTTGCATTATTAGTCATGTAGTTAATTAGTTGATACAGCGAGTTATCAGACGTTGGCCTTTGAGAGAATGCATGTAGTTGTTATAGAGAATTTGAAATGAAATTTAGAAGTGTAGAAGCCAAGACTAAATATTTGCTCAATTCATACCGAATCTACGCTCACTCGATAGAAAATCCTAGACCTAACTCAATCCCACACAACAGCTAAAAGTAGGCTACAATATCTGCCTCTATAAACTATCAAAACTATCGAGTGTGAGCTAAAAATAGTTTTCCCACACATTCAGCGATGTCATCAGCTAAGATATGAACTCATTGATAGCTAAACCATTTGCATTATTAATGCTGTTCATTCATAATACTATACACAAAATATCTGAGTAAATCTACCGCAACTAAATAGTATCTCAATTAGTGACAAAAATATATTACATTTTATTTAAAATATTTTGCATTTCGGCAGCTGTCGGCCATTTTGATGACGCGCAATGAACTGTATGTCATTCAGAGAGACAGACAGACAGACAGACTGTTGTGTGACAAAACAGCTACACACACAACTAAAACCACACACACGTGTGGCGTTCGCTCATGAAATTAAATAAAATTTAAATACATACTACATCTGTAGATTTTGCGCTTATATACATGCATATGTGTTAATGGGTCTCTGACCTGATTTAATAATAATAAATATTGTTCGCGCGTGTGTGTGAGTGGGAATGAGCAATAAAATAAAAACGGCATAGAAATAAGAGCAACTTTTGTTCGTATGTATGCAAGTGCTATACACAAACAACTGCAATCTACGCAACTTTGCGGTCAATTATATTACTTTCCTTGCTTTTCAGAAGGGATCAAGTCAATTGTATTTATTTTTTAACCCAGTCTTTAATTTACAAGTTTAGAAAATAATTTAAATTTATATAAATGTAAATTGAAGAAATAAAATTAAGATAGTTTGATTTAAATATAAAAAAATGTAAAATTCAATTTAAAAGAACCCAGTGGGAAGCAGATGAAAATAGGAAACCCTTGGCTATGCTTTGGATCGGGCGTCGACAGCAGCAATAGACGTCGTGAAGTCAGAGCACTTCTACACCCTTACATTTACTTATGTATACACAAATACTCTTACAAGCATACATACATTTGTACATACCCGTAATCGCAAAGCTACTTGGATACAAACTGAGAGGTTGCATACTGCGGCTTTTGTACTCTTTTAAGGTACGGGGTCGGTAAATTCATTAAATATTCTATTAGATAAACATTTTATACAATTATTTTTAATATTTTATTATATGTATATACATATATACATATATAATATGCAATTTAAAATAATATACTAATATTTCTATTTAGTTTATTATCCGATAGAGTCACAATTCACAGCACTGATGAAGGTTACCATAAATATTCAGGCCTGTTCCCATTTACGAATTCGATCAATCGATTTACTTTTTGAATAAAATAGGCTTCCTAAATTCGATGTATCGTTTTCAAGAAATTAAAATGTTTATTGGTCTTAAACACGAAGCTAATCTATTTCGAAATGGACCAAATATGAAGCAAATCGAAAACATTGAATTGAAATTTGGAACCCCATTTTTTTCAAAAAGTAAATCGATTGATCGAATTCGTAAATGGGAACAGGCTTGATTGTATTTCCTTTTTCCATTAAGAAAATCTTATAAAATCTCGAATATAGCAACTGCTTGAAACATGCAATTTAAGCGATAGTTATGCAATACTCATGAAGGTAACTTTAGTTACAATCTAAGGAATTGAGGCACATCCTTCAACTGCTGACCTATGGCACGCCCACTACAATAATTTTAGCACTATACAGTTCAATATACCCCGCACATACGCTCTCAGTCATACACGCACACACAGACGCCACACACGCTCACGCCTCTCGTATACAAAAATAATTATTATCAACAACAGCAGCGTCTGTTTTTATTTTAGCAAATCGAGTGTGTGTGTGTGTGTGTGTGTGTGTGTGTGTTGGTGCAACTGCTGCTGCTGCTGTGCCTGTGTGTGTGTGACCTTGAGAACGGTTGCTTTGTTGTTGGCACATTTTGGAAATTATCGCGCGTGTTTCACTGTATGCGTGTCTATATCTGTGCCGCCCTCTGCTACTGCTGCTGCTGCTGCTGCTCTCTCTCTTTATATTGACGAAATGAAAGTCAATGTGTTACTCATTGCTGTAGCTGTTGTTGTTGGCTTGACAAACTGCAAGCAGCTTGAATTGAAATGCGCTCGTAATTATCGCCGCAAAATTAATTATCTCTTTACAGAGATGCACGATAAACTTGTGCGCCATATAAAAAGCCAAAGTTCGCTGTATTAATTCAAGGCCAAGAGCAAAAACACAACAACAAATATTACATATTATATACAAGTGCATATATGTATGTACATATGTATATAGCAAAGTATAAAAATACAACGCAAACAGCAGAAAGCGCAACTGTGGAAAAAGAGTAATAATAAATGAACATAAATGCGATAAAAAAAGAAATATATACACTACACTCTCATCATATCATATAATGTGCAGCGCTTTGATTGCAGAATGTCGTAAAATTATTTGTACGAGATTTGAAAGCACATTTAAGTGGAGAAGAACAAGCAAGTGCAGATGGAACTGACAAGAGTATCTAAGGTACGTCTCTATGTGGAACCTGTAGTCAAAAGACCTAAACGGGGTGCATTTGGTTTGTAGAAGTGGGCGTGGATCTTATAATAAAATGTATATTATGTTTACTATTTTATAAAACAAAGATTAAGCCATTTTTGCCCCCACCTAAAGCGCTAAATTCTGTTAAGTTCTTTGTCTAATTCTATTTATCAAACTAGATGTAATTTAGTTAAAAGAATTCCTTTAATAAATTACGATAAATCGTAATAACATTTTGAAATTGCAATTTAAAACTAGACAAACTATAGCCACATAACCAGCTCTAATAGTGTCTAAAAATACATACATATTTTATTATTGTTATAAAAAATATAAATAACAGAAAACTAGATAAAAAAGTAAAAAATGAAATATATAAATAAAACTAATAAAATAGTAGATGAGTCAAACTTAAATTTACTTACTCATGTAGTGGTATCGAACTACCATGAATAAGAGATTATGAATTAAAATGTATTATGCTTTAACACTACCTGTAATTTATATATTTATTAAACAATTTGAATGTATTATACTATGCCTGACCTATAGAAACTTAAGAGAACTATGTGAATCTACTGTAAATTAACCAATTAAATTAAAAATATATTTGAAGACACTGTACTTTAAAAAAGTACACAAGGATCTCGTAAACTGTAAGAGCTAGAGATATCATATTTGGCAGTTAGATGCCCCTATAGTGCAAGCAGATCAAGTTTGTGTTAGATTTTTGATCCCCCCTTCCTTCCCCAAAAAACGCGAACAACCACTGCAGCCACAATTTTAATGATGCAAACTTATGCTTTGGCATACAATAATGTTATGATAACCTTCGTTAGTGCTGTGAATTGTGACTCAATCGGATAATAAACACCGGAGATATTCGAGATTAAAGTTTCCGTACTAGGCAGGGGGAACTTTACGACATGCGTGCATGTATGAGTGTCAGTTAGTGTGTGCGTGTGCAAAGGAAAGTGCAGGGTCTCCTACTGTAGCTTTCCGAGTTTTTTTAATTGAACTCAATGGTTGGATTCTTTCCAATATTCTTATTAGCTTTAGGCCCGATTTCTCATGTTGCTTTCAAAGTTACTTATAGCTATCGTGACGATAAATTTACAAGCAGCTTGTAGGCAGCTTCGTTTTCTCATGTTCATGATAACATTAGTAGGCAGATCTGGCAACATTTTAATAAAATCTGGCAAAATTGGTCAAAACAAGTTGGCAGGCCTGCTTCGAGGTTTCCACACTTGTGATAATTTTTGACAGTTGGCGGTGTCACTTCTCAAAATGGCCTTTGAACGATTATGCGAAGCCATTGCATATCAACATTTCTTACTCTCAAATCTTTATTTTGCTTAATTTAATTTTGACAGCAACCGCACGGTTCAATAACGGCGTTACCACCTGAAAGAAATAATCATATGGCAACCCTGAACTTACAATCTACATTGTAAGATTATCATGAGGATGAACCACCTTGTAAGCAAGATTTTCTTATAATTAACATGAGAAAACGAATTCTGACGATAAAGTAGACTTTTAAGTTATAAGCAACATGAGAAATCGGGCCTTAGTTATTTTCTTGCATTTATTAGTTATAATTTAATTATAATATAATTTAATATTATACTTATATTATAGAAATATTTATAAATAAAATAGTCTACAATCTAAGAACGTAATAAATATTCTGCATAACTGAAATTTATTGCCTTATTTTACTGAGACTCATCGATGTAACTTACGCATTCAGTTGAAATAATAAATCATTTTGACTTCCATGCAGATTCTCCTTGTTTGCCAGTCTCAAAATCATTTTGATTATTTTCATGCACATTTTCTAACCGATTTCTCCAATTCTGCCAGCACATTAAGGCCAGACAGACAAGAAAAATGCCAATCAACTGGACATATAATTTTAAGCCTCAACAGATCATGCAAAATAGCAGCAACACGAGGGACATGAAATCGTAACCCAAATGCAAATTGAACTGTCAGTAAAAGCCCTCAACCTAAAACAACACAAAGACTAGGCTAGGCCAGGGTATACTATATAGTACACACTGTACTATTTGCGTGTTAATCCTCCATGCTGGAGGGGGTGTATTAAAATAACAGCTAAAATCCATTTGTGGCACGTAGCGCACGTATCTCGACCAATACTCATGCTCTTCCCTAATGTATCTAAGCCAAGAGTAGGCGTGAAAGAGCAGAATATCATGCTAAAAAATAGCTGTTGTTGTTCGTGTTGTTTTCGTTCAAAAATTCACATGAATTTCAAGGACAAAACCAGAGTCTGAAACCCAAACTTTAATTTTTTTGCTGTATTTTTTCATCGTGCTTTTTTTTGGGTTTGCTTTGATTTTGGTTGTGTTTTTGCAGGCATAATTTGTGCGGGTTCTGCACAAGCGTTGCACTTATTGTTATCTGTGTGTGTATATGTATGTGTATATATTATGTATACCCTATATAAGTACATATATAAATGCTCGTTTCGAAATGAAACACAAACAGGAAAGCAGAAACCCGCCACAGCTCAGTGTGTGCTAATGGCATTTGGCCTATTTATGTTTCCAAGTATTCTCCTCACACACACACACACACACACACACTCATCGTTAGCTTTGGCATATTGGATAACGTTTTGTATGCTTCACTACGGGGTTTCAAATTTGTTTTCACTTTTTTTTTTGTGCCATGTTTTTTATTTAACCCTTCAACTGGCGCGGGGTAACTTTTCAATTTGCCTGTAGTATATATTTGGTATATTTGGTATTTTGAGTCGTTGCTGCTGCTGCTGCTGCTGCTGCTGCAGTTGAAAGTTAATTGGGTTACAAGCGCAGTGGGTTAACAGGGTGTTGCATTTTGCGCTGACGGGGTAAAGAGTGTCTACTGTCATGTACATACCTACATATGTATCTACCACAAGATATTTAAAAAATATTATAATACATGAATAAAATTAAAAGATAGTTAAGAATAATAAAGAATAATTATAATATTCAACTACAATTTAATCACTTTTATAAGAATTTTTTTATTTATAAAAAATATATTTTATATCCGTAATTATAAATTTAATTTTATCACCTTCAGTTTTGTGTTTTCTTTATAAAAAAAATGTATTTCATATTTTAATATGAATTCGATATTTTTTATTAGTATTACAGTTAAAGTAGAATATATTAAAGTATAATAAAAATTAACTATAATTTGATCATTTTAGAAAGTTTATTTTTTTAATTAAGTTAAAAAATATATATATAGTAATATCTCAATATGCATTGTCACAACTATATACGAGGGTGGGCTGATAAAAAGTCGGCCTAACAAAGAAAAAATTTGTTTTTAAATTCATAAATATTTTATTCGATTAGAGTTTTTCTATCAGGTGATTACTGGGGATAAGAAATTTCAGTCAAATGAACAGATAATCTGTGAAACAAACGCCTATTTTGAGGACCTGGACAAATCCTATTTTATGGAAGGTATTAGGAAACTGGAGGATCGGTGGTCCAAGTGCATACGTCTAAAAGGAGATTATGTTGAGAAATAAAAAAGCAAAATTTAAAAAAAAACCTATTTTCTTTGTAAGGCCGACTTTTTATCAGCCTACGCTCGTATTAATATATTTCCATATTAAAAAAATTGCATTAAGGGTATTAAAAAATAAAAACTGTTGTGTATTTCAATATGCTGCCATAATTATTAGATTATTAGATTCCATATAATTTTTATAAATTTTGGCATTTAGACTCTTCTACATAATTTAATAAATTATGTACAAAAGTATTTGAAACTACATTTTTCACAATATTTTTGATTATATTCAAAAGTAATTTTATAGTACTTCAACTATAAAAGTACACCCTCTAAAACTTTTAAATTTATAAATATCCGTACCTTTTAAATTTATATAAATTTAAACTGAAGTCGTCTTTAATTTACTAGACACCCTGTTTTGCTGTATGGGCAATTTGCAATGCCTCTCAGACATGTTTGCTCGTCTGGCTCTCCCCACATACTAGGGGATATATACATATACATACTGTACATGCATATACATATATGTATATATAGCGTTGCGTTTGTATGTTTTCAAGATCAAGGTCAAGCCATATAGCAAAGCTTATGTGCTTATAGAGGCAAACATGTGCCGCGGGTAGCATAAACAATGAAAACCCTGGACTCTGGTAGGAGTTGTGTGTTTTTTCGTCTTCTTTTTGGTTCTTTTTTCCAACCCCTTTGAAGAGCAGCATTTGACACACTAAAGGCTGCCGCAATGAACATACCAAAAGTTCATTATGAAGTTCGGCTGTTGATCAAGTTCTCGAGCCTGGACAATGGCCAGACAAGTGTACCTGCTAAAAAAAAGAAGGCAAAAAGCAGCTGCTGTCGTGAGACCTTGAAACGAGCAGACGGAGGGACGGAGAGCAGACGGACAGACCGCAGCAGCGACAAATTTTTCAAGATGAGATCGCTTTTTTTATGGCCAAACAAGACAAATTCTAAGGCCAAAAAAAGATCAGGAAATGCAAGCCGCAAGAACAAGCTGAAACCAGTTCTATTTGGAGTCCAGCCAGACACTGAGAGCTGAGCAAACGGTTATCATGTTTCAGGCACATGATTGAAATTGAAATTTATCGGTCGAACAAAACCTTGAAAATCAAAAGCACTCCTTGGTAGTAGTTGCGTGTCCTGCACAGATTAAGGCATAAACTGCACCTCATTCGTCGGTGTGTGTGTGAGTGTGAGTGTATTCTCTCAGAGTTTTTGGCTTCGGGTTGGGCCCGTCTAGACATTTGCTACGCACCTAATTGCAGGCATTGCTTAATCGATATGCCATCGATTGGGTTTCTCTGGAAAGTGCCTGCAGCCTGCAGCCTGCAGCCGGCAACCTTATGCTAATTAGAGTTTATACTCTACATTACACGTATGCCACTGAAATCTGACGCAATCCTTCTATACGTTTGTCTGTTTAACAGATTTTTGTAGAGTCTGCTTCTTACCTTATATTGCGATGGGTATTGGTATTGAAGACTCAACTCACCTGCAAGCAAAAGATAAATGAGGATGTTAGTACACAGTGGGAAAAATGGTTTTCTAAATTGAAGCTGAAATGAGCTCAATTTAAGAATTAACGATTTTAACTAAAAATTCTTGAAATGAAAATGTTTGTCTCAAAACAACTATAAAGATTCTTTAAACTAGTATGTTGGGATTCAAAAAAAGTGTAAACAAAATTGCTATGAGAAAAATACGTTTTTGTTTAAGATGAGAATGTAAATACTTAAATTAAGTTTGGAATTGCTTTCCTTCAGCAGTGACCATTTCTAAACTTTAATTAATTAAAGGCGCGTCGGTTTTAGTATTTCCTTTTGAAGTGAAATAACAAACGAAATTACCGATTTTTTTTCTGTGTACTTAACTAATAAATATAATATAAAGTATTATTTAACCTAACCTAAAGTCAGCAATTCTTACTGTAACATTTACTTTTAAAATACAATCAATACCTATACCAATACCCATTCATACCTACATTTATCTGTTTGCCAAATAAGTAGTAGCTTATTTTTTAATGCCAGACTCCATTTGGCTTTTTCAAATATAATTTATAAATTTATTTATTATACATTTTGTAAATTTATACCTAATTATGATATTGAGACATTTCGCCCTTTCCCTGTTGACTTTTCTGTTTTGGAAGTCAATAAAAGGTAAGTACATATTTGCCGTCTTGTTCCCTACTAAAGTTGATACAAAGTACAAAATTTGTAGACATAAACTGTTCCAAAAATAGATGTGTTGACTGCACGGCATACCTAAACAGCGATTGTGCCGAAAGAGGTAAAGGAATTCTAACTTTTCCATTCGAGGTGGACGGAGGAAAAATAAGACGAGTTGAAGGAATTACTAACCCGGCTGAATTAATGCAAAACAAAACATGCTTAGTCCTATATGAATCCAAAGGTGTTACTTAAATTCTTAGTACAGGCACAAGGAGGTGGCACAAAAAATAGATGAGTAGCTTAGTAAAGTATGAAGATAAAATGTACTTTATTTATGTGCCCTTTCTCTAAAAAAATACCTTTACTTTTATACTAATGTTTTCAAGTTCCAAATGATGAGTTATTCTATATTTAATTTCAGGTCGAATAACTGAGTTTGTTTGTAGTCACATACAAGGGGTTGGCTGCCATGCTCTCACAAATATGAGTACTCTTTTTTATTTTAGCGATAATAGTTTATGTGAATGGTGTGCTGATTTTTGTGGTTGTATATACGAAATGCCATCAACGCCATGGCAATTATGGAAATCTGGTGCAAATCGCTTGTCTACGAATTATATGCTAATGGCTATCAATCTGTACTTTGGTATCTTGTATAATCTTCCATTACAGCAGACAAACTCTAGATTAAAAATATATTGAACTGCCCAAAATTAAAATTGTATAAATTAGGATGTGATAAATAAAATACGATAAAAAAATGGCTATAAATCAAATTATTATAAATTGTATGTATTTACACTTTGAACTTTTATTTTTTTAAATTGTATTCTTAAATATTTTTAATATTTTAATTTAAAAAATTTAATTTTAATTTTTAATCTTTTTAATTATTTACATCAACTGTACGTAGTTGATATTCTATTTAAATAAATAAATAAATAAATAAATAAATACCTATACCTATACCTTTCACCTATATATTTTTTCCTAATAGTAGTAGTTTTTTTTTGAATGCCAGATTTCATTTTGATTTCTTTACATATATTTCAGATATTGAAAATAATAGTAGTAGTTCATTTTGAATGCTGGATTTCATTTTGATTTTTTTTTTGTCATTTATTTTAGATATTTAATATAAATTGCTTAAATTTATACCATATTATGATGTCGAAACATTTTGCCGTGTCCCTGTTGGCTTTTCTGGTATGGAACTCAATAACAGGCAAGTATTGGCAGTCTTGTTCCCTACTACAGTTGATGCATACCAAAATTTGTAGAGATAAGCTGTAATAAAAATGTATGTCTTGACTGCAAGCAATACGTCAACGACGATTGTGCCCAAACAGGTAATGGAATTATAACTTCATCCGAACATGACGAAGGAAAAATAAAACGACTTGGAATTACTAACCCAGATGAATGCATGGCCCAGTATAAAATCGAAGGTGTTACTTATATTCTTAGTACAGGCTCAAGGAGGTGGCACTAAAAATAGATGAGTAGCTTAGTAAATTATGAAGATAAAATGTACTTTATGTGCCCTTCTTTAAGCAAATAATTTTTCTTTTATACCTACGTATTTCTGTTTTCAAGTTCCAACTCATGAGTTATTCTTTATTTAATTTCAGGATTACTAGAAGATCTTTCTTGTAGTCATATACCCAAGATTGGCTGCCAAGCCCTCACATATGAGGAAATACATCAACAAATACCCGATCATTTCATATGTTCTTTTTGTGCTGAATACTGTGCTTGTAAGGCATTAGACAATAATTGGATGGAAAATTTAACATTGCCATTATTAGAACTATTTGGATTGGGTGGATCTGGTAGATCTGGTGGAAATCGTTTGTCTACGAGCTATGTGCTAATCGCTATCAATCTGTACTTTGGTATCTTTTATAAACTTCAATTACAATAGACAAGCTCTAAATTAGATATATTGAACTGTACAAAATTAAAATTGTATAAATTAGGATGTGATAAAATAAAATACGTTCAAAAAATGGCTATAAATCAAATTATTATAAATTGTATGTGTTTATACCTATACCTACATACCTGTGGGATAAATATAAGTATATCGATGTGTGCTAAGTATAAGTACATCGATAGGATATCGATGTGGGCTAAGTACAAGTATATCGATAGGATATCGATATCTAGAAGAAGGGCAGAACAGAAGCTCGCCCGAAAGTGAAGAGTCGAGTCGTGCGTTGTAGTTTATCGTGTAAAGTAGACGATGGAGATGTGTTTGAGACAAGTTTAATTTTAGTATTCATTAATGTTCAGTTCAATTAATTATAAGCACATATAACCCGTTAAATAAATAATTATACTTGTGCACTTTAAAATACCACATACCTATATCTATTTGCCTAATGGTAGTAGTTTTTTTTTTAATGCCAGATTTCATTTTGATTTCTCTAAATATATTTTATATATTTAATAAAAATTGCGATTATGCTATCGAAACATTTCGCCTTGTGCCTGTTGGCTTTTCTGTTATGCAGCTCATTAAAAGGTAAGTACTGGCAGTCTTGTTCCCTACTAAAGTTGATGCATAACAAAGTATAACATTTTCAGAGATAAATTGTCAGTCTAAAACTAATTGCCTAGCTTGCGATCGATATGTAACCCTCGATTGCCCTCTAAAAGGCAATGATAAGCTGGTTGCCTCTGTAGCGGCGGACGAGGCAAGAGTACGTCTAGCTGGAGGAGCTACCAACCCCGTTGAAGTAATGTATGAAGGGGCAACATGCAGTTACATATATGAAACTCAAGGTGTTATTTATATTCTTAGTACAGACCCATAGGGAGGGCACATAAAATAGATAAGTAGATTAGAAAATTATGTCCGTCTGTCTGTCTGTCCGTCTGTATGAACACCGAGATCTAGGAAACTATAAGAGCTAGAGACTTTTTTGTTTGGTTCATGTATTACATAGGCAGGCCAAGTTTATGTTTTTAATTTGATATCTCATCCCCCTCCCAGTCAAATTTGCAAAAATGTTCCTATCATTTACAGTTTTAGAGTCATTCGATTCCTTTTTTGCATGAATAAAGCTTTGGATGCTTTGAAAGGTTAGTGCGATTTGCAGCCCAATCGGATAATAAACACCGGAGACATTGGACAATTAATTTTCTGTACTAGACATGTGGCTGGGGGAGGGGGTGTACATGCACAGTGTACACGCCCGCTATGCCATATGCGTGATTTTTTATTGAGTTTTAAATTCTATTTGAGTATTGGTTATTGTTTGTATTTGCGCGTATATTAGTGTGTATAAGTCTATGTGTGTATGTATAAGTGCATGTGTTAGTGCTATTATCGACGCCCGACGCTCCTACTGTCGGTTCATCCGACTGTAGCTTTCCGAGTTTTTGCATACATATTTGTTTTCAAGTTCCTAACCTAATTTAATTTATATTTTATTTCAGGCGAATTAGAAGGAGTCGTTTGTAGTCATATAAGAGATGTTGGCTGCCATGCTTTGCTTAGTGAAAAGACAAAATTTTGGGATTTTCTTAATAGTACCTCCGACATATGTCAATATTGTGCACCGAAATGTGGTTGTGAATTCTTCAATGGCGGGAATCGTTTCTCTACGAGTTTTATGCTGCATGTGCTAATCGCTATCAATCTGTACTTATGTAGGTATCTTGGATAAACTTCAATTAGACGCACGAAACTGCCCAAAATTAAAATCTTATAAATTCATATATGATAATTTAAATTACTATAAATTAAGTGATAATAAACCGTGAACAATTTACAGATATTCATACCTATACTTTTACTTTGACCTATATCTATATTTTGTCTAATAGTACCCTATTTTTTAATGCCAGATCTCACTTTGATTATTACAAATACAATTCATAAATTTGTAAATTTATACCAAATTATGCTATCGAAACATTTCGCCGTGCGCCTGTTGGCTTTTCTGTTATGGAGCTCTATAAAAGGTAAGTATTTGCGGTCGTGCTCCCCACTAAAGTTGATGCTTAACAAAGTGACAAATTTGTAGAGATAAACTGTGGTAATGAATGTGCTGACTGCAGGGAATACCTAAACACCGATTGTGCCCAAACAGGTAGTAATAAAACGGTTGGATCTAAGGCCGACAAGGCAAAAGTACAACTTGCTGAAGGAGCCACTAACCCGGATAATATATCCAAGAATTGCGTCGACTTTCTTATAATTACAGGTGATTTTGAAATATTTAAAATATAAACATACCTATTTAAGTTACGTTAAATACTCAACAGTCAACAGTCTGACCTTATTTAAAGCGGCACCGTCTGGGTGGGGAGGCGTTAGTTAGTGAGATTTTAGAACACCTTTCTAGAGTGACGAAATTTGAAAATATCTGCAGTGACAAGGTTGCTTCTTCAATCTGCCATTCACACGTACGAATACAATGCGGGACTTGCGGGACAAATCTTATTACTCTGGGTCTAATTTATAACCAATTTGAATGAGCAACTTGCGATGAAATTGCGGAACTGTTTCGCAGAATCTTATCCTTACCTACCTAACTACTTACCTACCTTATCGAAAGGTTAAATTAATTAAGTGATTTTTTCCTGTATACTTAAAATGTATTTCTTTTTACTTTACTCTACTTTAAAAAAGTGCAAAAGGGTCTATTAAGTTTGTATATATATTCTCGATCAGGACGACCAGCTGAGTCGATCTAGCCATGTCCGTCTGTCTGTCCGTCCGTCAGTCTGTATGGACACCTAGATCACGTAAACTGTAAGAGCTAGAGATATCATATTTGGCAGTTAGATGTTTATTATGCAAGCAGGTCGTGTTTGTGTTAGATTTTTTATACCTTCGCTCCCCTCCCCCGAAATCCGAGAAAAACCACCACAGATACAAACTTGTGTAATGGCATACAATAATCTTGTGATAACCTTTATCTGTGCTGTAAATTGTGGCTTAATCGGATAATAACCACTGAAGATATTCGATATTAGAGTTCACGAACTAGGCACGATCTAGGGAGCAGCGAGCATGCACTTAATGTATGTACATAAGTGTGTAGGCGTGGTTGCGTGTGACTTTTGCGTGTGCAAAGAAAAGTACAGGGTCTCCTACTGTAGCTTTCCGAGTTTTTTTTTATTGAACGCATATTTTAAGCCTATGGGAACTAGTGTAGGAGCAATTTCCAAAATAAGCGCAACCCTAATGTACATACATTACAGGGTCTCCTACTGTCGGTTGCATCCGACGGTAGCTTTCCGAGTTTTTTTCTAACGATGAGTGATTTTACATTTCATTTCAGATATTCTAGATGACGTTGTTTGCAGTCATTTGTCCATGATTGGCTGCTATGCTGTCTATGATGGAGCGTATTTTCAATATAAATTTGATACAAAACGTGAAAATGTATGTAAATATTGTGCTCCGAAATGTGGTTGTAAATTCAATGGCGGAAATCAGTTCTCTACGAGTTATATGCAAATCGCCATCAATCTGTGCATAGTTATCTTGGAAAAATTGCAATACCAGTAGACAAAATTATAGATGAAATATATACTAAAGCTGCCAAAGTAAAGTGAATATAAATATAAATATTTATATATAAATATTTTTACCTAATAGTACCCTATTTTTAAATGCCAGACTTCATTTCATTTGTACTTTAAAAACTAACTATAAATTGGGCAAATTTATCTCAAATTATGCTATCAAGGCCATTCAGCTTGTCCCTGTTTGCGTTCCTGTTATGGAGCTCAATGAAAGGTAAGTATGTGCAGTATGAAACACTTTTAAAGTGCAAACATTACAAAGCATAACATTTGCAGGGATTAATGGTCAGGCTAACATGTGTGTTAACTGCCGCGAATATATAGACAGAGATGATTGCGCAAATTCCTATTTTTCTATAATGGCCGGGTTTCAAAACGACACTGAAAAAGTAACTGAAATCTCAGAACATAGCATAGATGAACCATTTGATGAAAATTTTAAGCTATGCCGTCCCATAAAATATGAAATACAAGGTATTACATAAATATTTAAAACATATTAGAAAGTTCTTAAGGTTGCTCAGAAAAGCTATGAGTAGCTCTGAGAAAAAAAGTAGGGAAAGCTACAGTCGGACGTAACCGACAGTAGGAGACCCTGTACTTTGATTTGCCCTGGGCGTCGATAATAGCAGCAGCATATATATACGTACTCACATACACATACACTTATACAGACAAATATACACGCAAATACAAACAATAACCAATACTCATACAGAAATTCATGCTCACAATCTAAAATCACGTATACGCCCTAGTGGCCGCATACGCTGCGGCTTCCCCCCTCCCCTAGCCAAATGCCTAGTACTGAAAATTGTTTGTCCAATATCTCCGGTGTTTATTATCCGATTGGGCTGCAAATCGCACCAAACATTCACAGCATTTAAAGCTTTATTCATGCAAAGAAGGAATCCAACGACTCTAAAACTGTACATGCTAAAAACATTTTTGCAAATTTGAGAGGGAGAGGGATGAGTTATCAAATTAAAAACATAAGCTTGACCTCCTATGTAATACACGAACCAAACAAGAAAAAAAATGGAGTCTCTAACTCTTATAGTTTCCGAGATCTCGGTGTTCATTCGAACGGACAGACAGACGGACCTGGCTATATATACTTTGTGGGATCTGCCACGCCTCCTTCGGCCTGTATATATACATTTCTGAGTTGCATAAACTTAATGAATCCTTTTGTACTTTTTTAAATTACAGGGTCTAAAAATATTATTTTATTTATTTGCCCGTTCTCTAAGAAAAACACTTTGCAGTCGTAATTCTATTTTGTCAAGTTCCTAAACATAAATTATTTTATATTTAATTTCAGGCGATCTAGAAGGCGTCATTTGTTATAAGCGGAAGCTTGTGGGCGGAGGAAAACTTAGTGGTTGTCATGCTCTTGTTAATTCAGCGGTTTATGAAAGGATTTATAGTTCGCGTGAGACAAAAATATGTAAATTCTGTGCACCGAAATGTTGTGGTGGGAATCGATTGTCTACAAGTTATATGCTGCAAGTGCTAATCTCTGTCAATCTGTGCTTCGTTATCTTCGTTAAACTTTAATTATAGAAGGTGAAAATTCTAGGCTAAATATATGTATACTAAATGAGTATAAATTAAGTTGTGATAAACTAAATTGTGGTAATGAAAACGATTTTAAATCAAGTAAATTTTATTAGTATATTTTTTATTTTTATTTTGTTTGTTTAATTTAAAATATTTAAGTAATTATTCAGTGTTCATCTGCTCCCGTTTCTTATGTCTGCAAAGTTTTTATTGCTGCCATGTTTTCCAGTTATTTTCCCAACTTTTCTCGAGTGTGCTTCCACACTCTCTGCTTCTTTACTTAGTGACCTATGTCTTCAACTGACCTTGAGGCTGTCATTAGCATAAGATTAATGGCACACTTGTACATACACATAGTATATAATTATATGTAAAGTGCACTCAAGCTGGACCATGCACACATACATACACACACACATACACGCCTATCAATAAATAAGCAATTCGAATGCCCGAGCATAACTCAAAGTATTGCCAAAAAGGCAATCGCATGAAAATGTCAAGAAAATGTGCAAAATGTGTATGAAGAGCATCAAGAGTAGCAGCAGCAGCAGCAACAGCAACTGGCAGCAGCTGGCATGCCCGAGTTTTCCCTGTGCGCATTTTCATGGTTTTCCAGACATTGCGCATACGCCACATTGAGCACGCATCACAAATGGGAACCAAGCCCAATTGCCAGTGAAATTGCAGAAAAGGCAACAACAGAATTCGCCAAAGAAAATATAAGTAAACGACAGACACGACATGGCAGAACATTTCTGAGTTTGTGGGTTGTGCCCCAAAGGCATATTTTACTGCACACCCGCATCTCTCGTTTAACAGACTTGGCATGATTTCATTACATTACGCACATTCGGGCGGGCTCCCCAACTCGGGCTCCTTTCCCTACTTTCTAGGTCGTTCGCTCCGCCGCGCACCGCCAGACATATCCACAAACCTTTTTGGGGTTCAAACGCACACGCACACGCACAACATGCAGCAGCAGCTAGAGTCGCAATAGCAGCAGCAGCAGCAGCAGTAGCCCCGGTTGCCACAGTGTGCTCAATGGTGCTAATAGTTTTGTTTTATATCATTAGAATTGTTTTATTTTCACTTACATGTAGGCAAAGTCAATTTAGTTTAAATATAAAATTGATGTGAAATGTTTTTTTATAATTAATCATTTAATATTATTGCGAGTAAATTAATGAATTATTTAAATAATAATATCAAAAAGGCTATTTAAAATAAATGCTTGTTTATTGAATGAATAAATTAATTATTAATTAATTTTCTCTTTTATTAGGTATTATATTATTTTTATTTAAGATATAATAATTAATCATGTTGTTAAATAAATATAAATGCGACTAAATAAAAAAATGTTATGAATATAAGATTATTAAAGAACACAATTGTTCAATAAATAAAGTTATCCAAAAGTTACTTTACTGGAAACAGCTAATTTTTATTTGAATTCTTTAGCTTTTTTATTCATTTCATTTTATTTACTTGTTTATGAAATTCTTTAACTCTTTTTGTCATTTAATTCTTTTCTTCCATCTAATTTTTTTTCATGCATTTTTTTAATTTTTTTAAAATTTATTTTATTGTTTTTTATCGATTTTTTTTTTTAGTATTGGATTCATACTCTCTTTCTTCACAAACAAAATAGAATAGAAACAGCTGTTTTTTATTGCAATTCTTTAATTTTTTTATTCATTTCATTTTATTTACTTGTTAATGAAATTCTTTAACTCTTTTTGTCATTTAATTTTTTTCTTCCATCTAATTTTTTTTAATTTTTTAAAAATTTATTTTATTGTTTTATATCGATTTTTTTTTTTAGCATTGGATTCATACTTTTTTCCTTCACAAACAAAATAGAATTAAACATTTGATTTTTTAAATTATTTCTTAGGTTTTTTATAATTTTAGTTATTAAAATTTCGAAGACGGCGGAACTGCTTTTTGTACACATACATAGTTAAATAACATCATATTATTTTTATGATTTGAAAAAAAAAGAATAAATAAAGAGCAATATTGAAAAATTAATGCTATATATAAATAACTTCTGTTTCTGAATCAAATTGGTACTTTTCGTATTCATTTTGGACAGTAGCCGGAAAGATTTCTACCAGGCAGTCGGGCATCGATTATTTTTATTATCATTTTTTTTTTTTCATCGAGGGGAAATTATTTTTGTTTTCGGCTAAGCCGAGCCGAACAAAGCCGCAGCGACTGTGCCTTTTTCACGGCCAGGGACAAAGCAAGAAAAACTGTGGAAAATGGGCAACATTGAGGCTGTGCAGGGCGTTGGCCACTTTTCCTTTTTTTTTTAGGGCGGGTAGGGAGTGGGAAGTGGGCGGAGGCATAGCGTCTGCTACCTCAAAGTTTATTGTCTGCGTTCAGCCTTCAACTTTGTGCGTTCACAGATGCCAAAAAACGACGTCGACGTCGACGTCAACGTCAACGTCAACGTTAACGTCGTCGCTGTCTGGTGACCTTCAACTTTCAACTTTATTGGCATTGTCAGTCAGACGAGTCCCCCTATCACCCCTCACCCTATGTTTGTCTGTCTGCACTGTCTGTGCGCGTTTTTGTAATTTTGAGGCTTACTTTTAGCTTTCTCTCCTTGGCTCCACCCTCTGACTATTAGGGGTAGCTGTCTGCCATGCGCGACCTTGAAAATGGCCACGTTTTCACGTGAAAGGTGAAAGGCACGTTCAGTGTGTGTTTAGTCTGTATGTGTGTGCGTGTGTGTGTGTGTTTGTCTGTGAGTGCGTGCCTAATTCAACTTTTAGGTCGCCCCAGCTGAAGGCTTTTTCCTTGTCCTGTTTTTAAGCCACATTTCCCGTGCGTCTATATTCGTAGACAGGTTAACAAACTGGCATTTCAGTCGCTGAACTTATTAGGCACACAATAAGCTTTTTGATCCACGCATTCGATATAGTAAACAAGGTAGTATCTGACAAATTAACGTTGGCTTAAATAGAGCAGATTTTTAGCTAGATTATATTTGCCAGGAAAAAGGTATGTACCATGTGCTAAAAATAAAAATGTGTCAAAATAATCTAAATATACTATATAGATATAGTGTTACTAGAAATAGTATATATATGTATATTAGTTAATCCTGAAAAAGCAAAAGCAAAAAGCAACAACCTCATGATAATTAAAATGTCAAATATACATATATTTATTAATTTTAATTTATTACTGCTTTTATATATATTTCAGTTATTAATAAATTTATTAATATTCAGTTCAGTAAACAATAATATATACTAATGGTAATTATATAAATTTAAATAATTTTCAAGACAGTGAACTCGATAATTATAATGTTAAAAATCAATAAAAATAATTTGACCTATTTATGTTTATTTATTTATTGCTTTTTAACTATTTTTAACTTATTTAACTATATTTCAGTCATTAATTATTTTATTTTTGTACATTTATACGTATACCTTAAAAGTAACTAAAGGCAGAGGAAATTGCAACTTTTTTTAGACCCTGTACTTTAAAAAGGTACAAAAGGGTCTATTAAGTTTGTGCAACTCAGAAATGTATGTAACAGGCAGTAGGAGGCGTGGCAGACCCCACAAAGTATATATATTCTTGATCAGGACGACGAGCTGATTCGATCTAGCCATGTCCATCTTTCTGTTTGCCTGTCCGCCTGTCTGTATGAACACCGAGATCTCGGAAACTATAAGTGCTAGAGACTCAATTCTTTTATTGTTTGGTTCGTTTATTACATAGACAGGCCAAGTTTATGTTTTTAATTTTATATCTCATCCCGCTCCCCCTCAAATTTGCAAAAATGTTCTTAGCATGTACAGTTTTTAAGTCATTAGGTTCATTTGATTCATGAATAAAGCTTTAGATGCTTTGAATGTTTGGTCCGATTTGCGGTCCAATCGGATAATAAACACCGGAGATATTGGACAATTAATTTTATGTAATAGGCATTTAGCTTGGGGAGGGGGAAAGCCACAGTGTACGCGGGCACTAGGGCGTATGCGTGATTTTTGATTTTGAGCATGAATTTCTGTATGAGTATTGGTTATTGTTTCTATTTGCGCGTATATTTCTATGTACAAGTGTATGTGTGGAACCTCAGTTCCAACTGGACAGCCTTACCTAGGCTAACAACAATTAACTAATATTAAAATTTAATTTTAACATTTAATTTTAATTGTTTCAAAATCAGTTGTCAAAAAAAAGACATGTTTTTGCTGGCGTTGCTGCAGAAGTACAGCGCCATCTGTCAACAAATTAAAGCAACTCACACGAACGCAGCCACGCACAATAGATGGCGCTCTTGCTTCACTCTAACCTACTGTTCGTTCTTTGCCTGCCACGCCCCCTAATGGGCGTCAATGAACATGACAGTTGCTAAATCTAGCTATTGTAATTAAAAAATATTACTCCAAATGTGTTAATTATTTGAAAGTTTCGAAGAACGACATTTCTTATGTGTGACGCCATCAGCGGCAGGCAATGTTAGGCTAGCTAGCGCCATCTAGTGGTTCGCCCGCGCAGTGTATCACAAGCACAATAATTCATTGCCTACTCTTGCCTGACAAAAGCTGGTTGCTATCAGCTGAGAGCAAGCTGCTTGAAAATTAAAAAGCGCGCCAAAAGGGAAGACAAACACTAATAAATAAATGTAAAATGTAAAATGTGAAATGTGAAATGTAAAATGTAAAATGTAAACAGAACAGTTTTGTATAATGACGCGAAATGACGCCTAGCGTGGTTGCTTAAAAGAAGGAACAGAATATATATTTTCTATTGCTGAGAGTCTCACCTGTTTTGCCATTGGGACTGTAGGGATCATAGCTGCCAGCAGACATGGGCGATGCGTAACCGTTTGACATGTTGTAACTGTGATTCTGTGAACCGGGTGACGGTGACAATGGCGGCGCTGAACTGGGCACGCTGCCCGGACTCGGTGTGGACATCCAGTCCTCTGGTCTGTAACAGAAGAGGGAGCACATTTCAATTATAACAGATAAAAGCTTTCACTAGTGGGCAGAGCTTACGCGTCTAGGCGAGCCCGTTTAGTCGGCACGTAGACCAAATGCCCATTCGAGGAGGCTGCAACAGCAGCAGCAGCAGCCGCTGCAGCAGCGGCGGCAGCAGCAGCAGAAGTACTAGCTGCGGTGTTGCTGCTGTTGCTGTTGCTATTGTTGTTGTTGTTGTTGTTGTTGGTGGTGGTGGTCAAGGCGATGACGTCAGGCATGGGTTCTGTTTTTATTGTAGCGGGCGTTGGCGGCGTTGTGGCAGTTGTCAATAGCTTTAATTTATCCTCAACACTAGTTGCAGTTGCAGTTGTCGGTGTTGTTGCTGCTGCTGTGCCGCCATTTGCATTGGCCACTTGAAAGGTCAAGGCGACGGCGGCATTGTTGCTGCTGTTACTGTTGCTCGCAGTGGCTGTGGCTGTAGCTGTGGCAGTTGCAGCGCCAGCTGCAGCAGCGGCTAATTGTTGTTGCAATAAAATATGACTGGGAATTGTTGCTTGTTTTTGTTTTGTTGTTGTTGCTGTTGCTGTTGTTGTTGGCTGTTGCTGCTGTTGTTGTGTAGCATTCAAACGGTACATTTTGCATGCACAAATAGTTCACATAGACTCGATTCTTGTTGTTGTTGTTGCTCTTGTTGCTCTTGTTGCAGTGGCGTTTGACAACATGGCCACGCCTTCATGTTGTCTATTAGCATTTTATTTTACATATTTTGTACAGTGCCGCACAAGCTGCAATTAGAAAAATAAATATATATATAAGTAAGTAATTAAAATTACTATAAATTATTTAAAAATTTAAAAAAAAAATTATAACTGACAAAAAAAGTAGTGCCGCCCCCGGGTGGACTCGAACCACCAACCTTTCGGTTAACAGCCGAACGCGCTAACCGATTGCGCCACGGAGGCTGTTGAGCTGCTGCTGTTCAAGCTGTCTTTTGTCAAGCAGTGCCAAGGCAGAACGAATTCAACGAAAAAGCTTTCTTTGTTGTTGCTACCCATTTAGAACATGTGCTTGTGCTGACACTGCTATTGGCTTCAAGTGAGCACGTATTTCGCGCTGCTAACGCAGCCTCCGTGGCGCAATCGGTTAGCGCGTTCGGCTGTTAACCGAAAGGTTGGTGGTTCGAGTCCACCCGGGGGCGGAACAAACTTTTTTTATTTTTATTTTTAAAATATATGAAAAATAAGATTAAGTCTATTTAATACTCCGCTCTCTTAGTTTGATTTCATTTTAATTAATTTAACTAGAATAATTAATGCTATTATTGCTACAGGCTGGATTTAATAGGTACATAAATTAGTGTATACATATTTTCGGTTTTTTAAATATCTGCGCTGTTGTACTGCAATTACTTAGGTTGCATTTTTTGCCTGCATGACCAAATGTCAATTACCTGGCCACTAAACGGGGTTAGTACAGCAGTTTAATGCACCTTAAGTACGACGCTATAAACCTTCTCTACCCTGCGCAAAGCGCCCCCTGTCCTTTGTTTTGTGCAGTGTCCAGCAGTGTAAATTGAATTCTCAAGTGCATGCAGTGCCACGCCCCCCACCCACATGCACACACACACACGCAAACAATTAGACAGCTGCACTCACAGTGACACACACACACACAGACAGACGTTTGCGTGTATAGCGTAAGCATGCATATTGACCCAGAATCCTTGATAAGGTCGCTTACAACGCCGTTGACCCAATTTCTGTATATTGCTTATGTAAGGATAGCACACACTGGGGAAAAGAGACAGCTTGAATGAGTGGGGCGCGTGGTGTGAAGGGGAGGAGGGGGGGTTTATTGCCACAATATGATTATCCCACTTGTAGCTGCACTGAAAATTCAATCAGCATGCACAAATGGATAATGAAACGCGGCTAACTGTTATCTCATTAATAACTTGTCTTTAAGTTTGCTTCCGTTTAAATATGGATTCACTTATGTACATATAGTATATACATATATATATGTATATATGTATTTATTTGTGGTGTAGCTAGCCTCTTTCTCTACACTTTCTAGTCTGCAGGGTATACACAACAATTTTGGCAGCTTGAAATCTATTTGGCACACACACACACACTCACACTCACACACACACATGTGTGTATATAAAAATAGTTTTCATTTCTTTACGTTTTTCGCATTTCTATTTTGCATACGGTAAAGTTTATTCGCCTTTCGTTTGGCTGACATGTTGCACTTGCACTCATTTTGGGGGCACTACGAGTTGCTCTCGTTGTTGTTGTTGTTGTTGTCTGTCTATCGTATGACTAAACAAATAGTAGTCTGACTGCCTGATTGACCGATGGACCGATGGACCGTCGCTGTGTAAACGATGCATTTCCGCTGCGAACAAAATTTGTTTCAGTTTTATTCTGCCAAAGAGCCGGGGGGAGCAATGGGGGCAAGAAAATGTAATGAAAAACTGTATGTAGAGAGAGGAAAAGCTCTACGGCTACTGCCGGCTGTCATGCAACTCAAAACTCATCTGCATTGCCAATTGGCGCGCCACAAAAAAGCAGCTGCAATTTATGTGCATTACAATTAACGAAAGAGTTTCAGCTTTTTCCTCTTCATTTCTTATCTCTTGCCTTTCCTTTTCGCCATTTTGTAGTGGTACTCAGTCCAGCGAAAAGTGAATTGAAATTATCAATTAGCATTGTCTTATTGATGCAGGTAAAATGTAGTCATATCTAAGGAACTACAGTCGAACTTCCCTATAGTGAACTGCTATACAATGAAGCTCTCCCTACACAACTTTTTCGTTTCAATTTCATTTCAAGAAATATAATTTCTGTATAATGCAGTTTCTATATAATGAAGTGATTCAGATTCATTATAGGGAAGTTCGACTGTACTAACTATTCACCCGTTTATTATGATTGAGTTTGAAATTAGAATAATTTGAGAATAATGCAGTTTCCATATCCTGAAGTGATTCAGATTCATTATAGGGAAGTTCGACTGTACTAACTATTCACCCGTTTATTATGATTGAGTTTGAAATTAGAATAATTTGAGAATAATGCAGTTTCCATATCCTTAAGTGATTCACGATTCATTATAGGGAAGTTCGACTGTATTAACTATTTACCCGTTTATTATGATTGAGTTTGAGATTAGAATAATTTGAGAATAATGAAGTTTCCATATCCTGAAGTGATTCAGATTCATTATAGGGAAGTTCGACTGTACTAACTATTCACCCGTTTATTATGATTGAGTTTGAAATTAGAATAATTTGGGAATAATGCAGTTTCTATATAATGAAGTGGTTCAGATTCATTATAGGGAAGTTCGACTGTATTAACTATTTACCCGTTTATTATGATTGAGTTTGAAATTAGAATAATTTGAGAAAAATGCAGTTTCCATATCCTGAAGTGATTCAGATTCATTATAGGGAAGTTCGACTGTACTAACTATTCACCCGTTTATTATGATTGAGTTTGAAATTAGAATAATTTGAGAATAATGCAGTTTCCATATCCTTAAGTGATTCACGATTCATTATAGGGAAGTTCGACTGTATTAACTATTTACCCGTTTATTATGATTGAGTTTGAAATTAGAATAATTTGAGAATAATGCAGTTTCTATATAATGAAGTGATTCACGATTCATTATAGGGAAGTTTGACTGTACTAACTATTCACCCGTTTATTATGATTGAGTTTGAAATTAGAATAATTCTCTATTAAATTTAGATAAGCTCAATTATTTATGAAGTACTCACCAGTTTAACATGCAATTACTTCTGGTGCCATCCAAAATGTATGTTGATCAAATCACTTTTGCTTGTTTACAATAATTGTCAGTATGTCAATCTGCAAATAATAGCAACAACAAACGTACAATCAATCAAACAAACAATTTCCTCATTGACACTTAATAATAATATGTATTGGGCATGCAGACAATATATCTAAATAACATTATTACTGATCACATTATTGTTTTACATCATTATATATTGATATAACTCATTGATTATTATCAAATCGATAATTAAAAAAAAAATTTACTTATTATCAATAGATAGATTGTAAATAAACAGAGAAAAAAAAAATTAAAAAATAAAAAACATCAACATCACTGATTTTTTTTAATCAGCATTATGTTGACATTCAATCCACTGTGCATCACTGCATGCTATTATGATGTGAGCGGGAGAGAGTGAGAGTAACAAAATTCCAGTAACACCGCGTTGAGAGAGCGCACTGCTAGGCGAGAGCGAGAGAGCGTTCTCTGCTGGCAGTGCAATTTGGGTCTCTCAGTCAGACGGCAACGCCGACCGACTGTCTGCGCTGTCCCCCTTGCAGTTCCCCCCCTCTCAAACAACCCAGCCATAGACACGTGCATTGCGGAAAGAAGAAGCAGAGAAAACACAACGCAGCGAAAAGTTTGAATGGAAATTCGTTCAATTTGTTTGTTGCCGTTAAATTGTTATTTTATGCATAAAATTGCGATATTTGTCGTTTAATAAACATTGCACGCGCAAAGAACGGCAATAACAAAACGCACACATTGCACTCTACACTCTTTTGCCGACGTTCTCAGTGTCATGTGGTGGTGGGTGGGGGGTAGGCAAGGAGGTAAGCAGAGCAGAGCGAGCGTCACTCGTGAACAGCAACAACAAAAACAATCGTACGCACTGCACTCTCTCACGAGCTCTCTCTGTGTTGCGCTCTCTCGGCATAAACAAGCGCCAACTGCAGTGTACGGCATGGTCGTGTGGGCGAGAGAGAGAGGAAGGGCAACGTCACTCACTGTGTGCAGTAGCAGCAACAACAACAATAACACTTGGCACGGCACAGTTTTTGTAGTTGCTTTAGAAATGTACATATGTACATACACACATACACACGTATATTTGTATGCATATGCAATGCATACGCTTAAGCGTAAACTAATGTAACTAACATTCTTGGAGACGTACGTTATCGTTGTTTTTGTTCTTCTTCTAGTATTTACAATACAGCGCCGCACACACAGCTTTTCTCAAGCAAAATTTCACGCACACAACAACAACACAAATCCACATGCATGCGCTCACGCACACGCACACGCATACACATGCACAGCCGTTGGGCTCTTTTTGTTGGCGTTTTAATTAAAACTACAAATTTTCTTTTACTTTGCGTGTGTGTGTGTGTGTATTTCTAGCACAAATTTGTTTCAATTCTGCTTTGTTTGTTGCTGTTTCTGCATTATTTTCTCAGAGACATAAACGACGCGCAATGTAATTTTTATTACACGAGAGCCGCACATAAAAACTAAAACTAAAAGGCCGCCGAAGCCGTTAGCCCATTGCTGCTGCTGCTGCTGCTGCCGCGGTTGCTGCTGCCGCTGTCGGTCAGAGTGAGAGAGAGAGCGTGAGAGAGAACGCTCTCTCGAGAGCGCTCTTGTGACGTTCGCTCTCGCACAAACATTCACCACTATTTGCGGGGGCGGGGGCCATGTGAAGCATGGCAGAGTGCGCTTGCAATTGTTGTTATTGCTTTTGCTTACGACGCATGCGCGTTGCTAAATTTATTTCTTCTACTTGGCAATGCTTGAGCTCTAGCTCTGCCTTTGCCTCTGCCGCTGCCGTTGTCTTACTAAGTTGCGCTCAACTTTCGCGCGAATGGCAACACCAACAACAAGAACAAAAACAACAACGACAAGAGACATGCAGTAGCCAAAGCGGCAGCGGCAGAGGCGACTGCTGCTGGGCACTGTGGTATTTATGTTATTTTGAAAAATGTATTATGCCTAATAGAGGTGGAGAACTATCGATAGTCGGCGCCATCGATAGTGCTTGATAGTTTCCATAAACTATCGACGATAGTAAGAAAAATCTAACGTCCATAGTTGTTGATAGTCTTGTAAAGTAAATAAAAATAAAATAAAATTAATTTCATTCGTTTTTGAAATATTTGAAATATTTATATTGTTATAATTTAGTTACACATCCACTAATATGCACAAGAAATGCATGTATGTATGTATGTTAGTATGCGTATGTATTTCACAATAAAACGTTAAAGTTGCAATGGCATAGCACTTTTGTTATTATCACACAAAATTATGGTTTCAACTTTATAATACAAAAACAAGTACACGATATCTTACCTATTTGAAGAAAACGAACCATTTTATTGTTAATAAAAATTTGTAAAGCCTATGCCACAAATGCGCTCAAGATTCTATCACTATTTTCTTTCACAATATCAATGCAGAGATGTAAAAACAAAATTATCGACGACTATCGACGATTGCGATCGACCACTATCGAGAGTGCGCACCGCTATCGATGGCGAATCGATAGTGGTCAACCATCGATAGTTCTATCGATAGTTCTCCACCTCTAATGCATAAAACAAACAATGGAAAATAATTTTTTGAATATACATATATCTTATTAGAAAAATTAACAAATATTTATTATAGCATTAAATTGATTGTTATTTATTGCATTTATAATTCGTTGCATTATTTGTCCTGCCATACCACTGTGATCCCACACATACTACTGCAGCTTTGAGGCCAGCGTGCGGAACTTTTCAAAACTGGTTTTTGTAACTTGGGCTCATTGTGTGCGCCTGACTTGCTGGTTATTGTTGTTGCTGCTGCTACTTTTGGTTGTACTAGTTGTTGTTGTTGCTGTTGCTGGTATTCTTGGTTTCTTTTTCGTTGTGGTTTTTAAGCTCTACTTGTTGTTGCCCGCTCTTGTTGTTGGTGTTGTTGTTGTTGTTAGTGCTGTGCTGTGCTTTTGACTTTGTAACACACTTTTTGTGTTGATTTCGCTGCCGACGCGCGTCGCGACGTCGCTGCTATGTGACTTTTGATTTTAATGTTTTTTTTTCCTTAATGGAATTTATGCTTCAGCCCGTATCGGCTCTGCTGTGCTCTGCTCTCAGCTCTCCCGCTCTCCGAGTGCATTCAGATTGCGACGCACACGTGTTGTTGCTACTATTGTTGCTTCATTTCGTGGGAATTTGGCAATATTGCTGTTGCTGCTTTTCACTTGCTTCACTCGATGCCTGAGTCAAGTGAAAAGGTCAGGTGTTGAAGTGGTAATACCTTACATTTATATAGAAAGTTGACTTGACTTTAATGCTATTATATCGCTTTGTTTACCGACTTGCACATAACCTCACACACTCTCTCATACCCTAAACTAATTTGCAATAATCGTCTATTGAACCTATTCGACAAGGGGAATCCAATAAGCGCAGCTCACAGCAGAACGACCCTGTATGAAGGCAATAATGAAGAGAGAATCCCACAAGTTGGCGATGTGGCAAGAGAGATACCCTGTATAGTGTGTAAATAAGGAATTTCTGAGTCGACAGTCGAGCGAGAAGTTGAAAATTAAATGCAATTAAATCAAAATAAAATAATAAAAGTACATCTATGTATTTAGGTTGATGATTATGGGTATGGTAATCGGTGGATAACAAATGAACTAATAACATACATGTAATATTCACAGCTATCATTTCCTCCTAGCATTTCATTACATATGTCATAGCTGAATTTATGTTATAAATATTTTAGTAAGAATGCACTCGAAGCTCTGTTTAGGGAATGGGGAATGGGCACAGGAATGGGCATGGGATTGGCTTGGCTGCCAGGGCTACACGCCCCAGTGTTGAATGAGGCTCGACACGCAAGCGAATACATACATGCTTACATACATATGTACTTACACACACACAAACACACATACAGTAGCAACAATAACAAAAAGGCAATAAAAAAGCGCAGAGCGCAGCAATGACGAAAATGTATAAGCACCGACGACAACAACTACAACTACAACAACAACGACGACGGCAAGTTGAATGACATAAAACATCAACTGACCTTCAACTCTGCGACTGAACCTTAGAAAAAAATGAATAATTTTACACTCGAAACAAAACACACACACACACACAAACACACATGCAAGCAATGCAAATGTATGCGGCAAACGGCGCATGCAGCTTACAGCATTTTACAATGGTCATCAGGCAGAGAGCGAGCCAGCGAGAGAGTGGGAGAGCGCGCAGTCATGCATAGACAAAGCACACACAACAACAAACTAGTGTAATGCAAGCGCCAAACGAAAAGCTGCATAGAGCGCCAGAGAGCACGTAGCTGAAAAGCTTTGCCAGTGCATGACGTAAATTACAGCAAAACTCAAAAGCTATGCCTCTGCTCTTGCACTTGAGCAACAGCGTTGCGAGTTTAGCTTATTTAAGGCTAGATCTAGCATCAATTCTCACATAGCTTATACCCATTAGAGGTGGAGAACTATCGATAGCACTATCGACACTATCGATGGTTGGCCACTATCGACTCGCCATCGATAGCGGTGCGCACTATCGATAGTGGTCGATCGCTATCGTCGATAGTCGTCGATAATTTGGTTTTTACATCTCTGTATTAAAATTGTGAAAGAAAAAAAGAAAGAAAGGCACAAGGACGTAAATATTAATGTTCTACGATTTCTTAAAAAAAAATATTTGTTAAGTAAATATATAAATAGCAGTTAAGGTAAGCCTAAAAAATACAAAAAATTTTATCATTATTCGAATAATTAATAGTTATCTAAATTTATTCTGCTGAAGAAAAACATTTGGAAAATTATTTTCATGCTCTTTTAAAGTAAATGTAAATTTAAATTAATGAGGAATATTTCAAAGGAATATTTCATAAACGAATTAAATAGATTTTTTTATTTTACTTACGGGACTATCGACAACTATCGACGATAGATTTTTCTTACTACCGTCGATAGTTTATGGAAACTATCAAGCACATTCGATGGCGCCGAATATCGATAGCTCTCCACCTCTAATACCCATAAATCAGGAAGTTTTCAATATAGGCGTGTAGTGCACCTTAATCGATATACATACATATAACAATATCGTTAATTAGATAATTTGATGTATGATTTGCTAAGAATATTGTGTTATTCAAAATTATCTATTATTTTTAGCTTTTTTTTATAAATTTAAATCTAGCTTCTTTGAGTGCACGAAACTGGGCAACACTGACTTGGGCACACCAAACGTGAGAGCATCGGAGAAGAGAGCGCGCTCTGCTGTCGATTACAACAACTGAGCACGTAGTTTGAGGCGGCCTATTTAACGTTGCATGTTTATTTTTGGCTCAGGCGGCGGCAAAAACTCAACTGCATTCACTCTCGTTTCACTTGTCTTTTTTTTATTTTTGTATTTCTGCTTTTTGTTTTAGGGCGTTGTACAAACGTTTGCCGAGCGGAAGCGTTGGGTGGGGGTGGGGGTGGGAGGAGGGATAAAATAGTAGCAGCCACAGTGGTTTGAGTCTGCATTTTTTGCTATGTCAGCGGATGCATCATGTGACGACGAGTGACGGACGGACGGAAGGAGGTGCGAGGGCCACTTATCAAGCTACTATGTGGTATGTGTCGTGCATGCCATTTACACCTGTGCTAATGACACAGGTAGGTCAACGTTTATTTTGTTTCGTTGCATTTTTGTTATTAGCTGGCAATGGGTTTGGGGACGGAACAGATGTTGGCAAACAAATAAGCATAGAATTAAATCAAAGAAAAGTTGGCTAAAATAATATATAATTAGAGGGTTAGACGAAATTTAGGACAACTGCATCTAGGACAGTGAATCAAGCTTATAATTGCATTACAAATTTATAGATTCATTATTTAAATTATTCAATTATATTCATTCATATATAAAGTCAATCCTAACCTCAAAAACATGAGCATCCGATAGCTACCTGATGCTTCCACTAAACCCATTACTTTCACCTCAAACCCAGCAATACACAATTTTCCATTTCCATTTATTGGCATTCCTGCAGCCAGACATTTCTTCATGTTTTATGCATTCTGTGCACAACATTTTGCGCCCAACAAACCATTTGAAATTCCTACAGTTTATGATGAGCCCAAAGTCAAAGTGTGAACTCAAAGTGACCCCTCAAAATGGTCGCAGCAGGGGTCGAGTGGGTGGTCGGTTGCCTCTGCAAAAGTTCAAAAGCTTTTCAAGTCAAGTGCCGCCAAAATGCACAAGGCAAGCAATATAACGGTATGCGGTACGCCTCCTCGAAACCCCTAGAAACAGGGGATGACGACTTGCCGTTTGCCTGCATCCTTGACCCAAACAATGCGACAATTTGTGGGCCAATATAGGTTCGGTATGGGATGGATGCCTAACGATGCGAAAATGCTAAGTGAAAATGCGCTAAAAGGGAATGGAAGATGGATTTCATATACTCTACGATATCATGATAAAGGAATACTGTAAAACTGTAAGATATTGAAGTTCTTAGACTATACTACAGTCAGTCAGTCAATCTGTCAGGACAAAGAATTTTATATTTCTCTTTAATAAACCCGAGTTCACATAGAGTAATAGTTCAATCTGCTCTACAATACTGAAATACCCGCTCTTATATAGGGCATATACACAAAACACTAGACGTTGACAATGACCAGCACTAGAGACAGCATGTGTATGACAGATAGAGGGGGAAATGCAGGGGAACATTATCAAACACAACTGGAAAAAGGTCTTCCACCTGGCAGCCGTAATGGCGACAATGTTTTAGAGGCAAGGACGCGTCTCGGCACGGCATTAAATGGAATTGAAAATGCTGCAAAATAAAAATCGATAAATAGGAGGAAAGTTTTGCTAGAAGCTCCTACCACACGCCCACTATGCCCCCTACTATACACCTCCACTTCTCATTCTCTCTCTCCCTGCAAACAATAGCGTGCTGCAAAGTATTTTCTGCATTTGTATAGTACTCGCATATAATATCTCGTCGTATTAAAAACTTGCTTAAAATTATTATCGTTTTACAGATTTGTGAACAACTAACAACTGCACGCCATGTGACCAAAGGAAAGGCATAATGTAAGTCGCATTTAAAGCTGCTTAAAGCTGTTTCAGAATGCTTCTAAAAGTTGCTAAGCTCACCTCAGCTAGACAGCTGCGATATCTCCAAAGTTACCGCCCACTAGAAATCTAATAAAATATACAGAAGTTAAAATTTAGTTTTACAATAAAAATATATAATAAATTAAATGTAAACCTTTAGGTTTAAGCTCTCATATGAATGTATTTCAATCCCCAAACCGGTTTGCTTTACACAATAAAGCTTTACGTTGTTTTGCTTCTGAATTCAATGAACTTGCATAAATTAATATAAAAGTAGTTTGAGAACAGCTGAAACTGGAACTCGACAACAATTAATATAAATATAAAATCTAAAAATAAAACCTCTGCAATAAACAGAACTATTCTAAGTATTTAGCTGATTCATAAGCTTTGAATAGACAAGTAGATTCCCCAAGTATCTATCGGTCCTGTGGCGCAATGGATAACGCGTCTGACTACGGATCAGAAGATTCCAGGTTCGACTCCTGGCAGGATCGCATTTTTTTAATATTATTATATTTTTTTTTAATATTTAATTGTAACATAAGCTTGTAAGTTGCCTTAATATTTTTTATACCTGCACATTGGTCTCAGCTGCCTCCGTGGCGCAATCGGTTAGCGCGTTCGGCTGTTAACCGAAAGGTTGGTGGTTCGAGTCCACCCGGGGGCGTAGTCTTTTTTGTAAGTACACTTGATGGCGTGCCGTAACGGAAAAGGGTTTCTTGTATTGTATATTGCAGCGCGAACTCGTCAAGGTCATTTTCATAAAGACAACGAAACTCGTTGGGCAGCTCTTTGTCCGTAGAGAGCCAGTTTAGTTTACTTGCAGACAGACCCAGTACCCCGTCAGTGTTGGACAATTTATGCACTTGAAACTGGCTCCAGACATTATGCAAACTTATCGCTCGATCACTACCAAGTTTTGCTAGAGACCCATTAAGCGTTTCGTCACGCGCGAAAAATATATGAGTAAAATAAAAAAAATATATATATGCAGCGCATGAGGGAAGTAAATTCACGGTAAAAGCCTAAGGCATAAACAGTTGTGGACCGGAACTAGACTTATATCGGCGAGATGCATTAAAGTTGCAGTCGAAATAAGCAAAGTTTAGGTTTCTACGTAGTGAATTCCGATATATAGATGTAGATATGTAGATCTATTAGAGCAGTTCTATAACATTTTCTGTATAAGAATAATAAATACTTAGGAAATTAAAAAAAACACTGCGATCAGTTCAACTTTCTGTATCTGTGAGGTTCAAAAACTCTACACGTATGATAGATTCTTTTCCCAAAATTTAGGGTTAGATAATATTTAAATGTCTAAGTAGAAAAAAATATTTGCAATGGAAAAATTATTAAAAATATTATTATTAATATTTATGAATTAATATTACAAAAGAAATAAGAATCGATTCCTAATATGATTGATGAACTCGGAGTTAACTCTATTGAACTCTATTCGGTTTTTAATAGGGAAGGAATATAAAAAATGTATTTATAATATATGTATGTATGTACATACATATGTATATAATATATAATTAGGGCTGTTTCCATTTACGAATTCGTTCAATCGATTTACTTTTTGAAAAAAATGGGGTTCCAACTTTCAATTCATTGTTTTCGATTAGCTTCATATTTGGTCCATTTCGAAAAGGATTAGCTTCGTGTGTAAGTTTGTACACTAAACATTTTCATTGCGCGAAAACGAGACATCGAATCTAGGAACAAATTTTTTTTAAAACGTAAATCGATTGCACGAATTCGAAAATGGGAACAGGCCTGAACATAGATTGAAAAAAAAAGGATAATTTCATACAGTATTCCCATACCGGGAATTGAACCCGGGCCTTCCGGGTGAGAGCCGGATATCCTAACCACTAGACAATATGGGAGATGTATGTCTACTTGGCAAAAGTATATTTAGGCGCAAAATATTTTCAAAATGGATATTTTGGGAAGATCTGTTTTTGAATACATAGTACATATATATTATATTATAAATTGCAATTGAATCCATATTTTGGAGAATTTTATCTATTTTTTTATGCATTGAAATTTACATACTTAATAAATTATTTGAAGCTGTCATTACACGTCAAGTGCTGTCATTTTCCATACGTCTAGTGCTAAACCTAAACCTTTGGCTTTTGTTGACTTTTACTCGTAAATACAAATCAATATTAATCATATTTAAATGCTGCGATAAGCAAATTGTGATTAAGTTTATTAAAAATTTTGCAATATTGCAATTTGTATGTGGGGCTCGTATTGTTTTTCGTTTGCGGTGCATTAACCGCCATTTGCGTCGTCTAAACAGAATAGTTGGAAGTCCATATAGGAATTACGTATGAATATAGTATATAATTAATGTCTGTGTATATGTAGGTATTTGTATGAATGTATTCGTATGTTGTTGTTTTTATTTTAAGGTTAAGTTCAGTCATTCGCCTCGTTTCGTTTTATTTGCATGACAAACAGAAACGTTTTTAATATTTTTACGAGTCTTTTTTTCATTTTTGTTCGCACTGTGTGTGCGTGTGTGCAAGTGTGTAGTATATAGGGAGCAATGTTATGCATTCAAATTTATGCATTTTCTAAACGTGCTTTTATTTCACATTTGCCTGCGCTGCCATCAATAGGTTTTCATTTATCGCGACTCGCATTTTATTTTCATATTGAAATAGATTTTTTTGTTTTTAACAAACAATGCAATGCCGTTGTAACTGCACTCGCTGCCTTTCAAGGTCCCTGCTCATAAATATTACAAATTAATATTGAATGAAAATGTTATCTTAAAAATTTAAAAAAAAAAAAACTGAAAAACTATTTCATTGAAAAAAAAATGAACTTCGCCCAACGTGGGGCTCGAACCCACGACCCTGAGATTAAGAGTCTCATGCTCTACCGACTGAGCTAGCCGGGCTGTGTGACGATCGTCGGCAAATATGTATTCCTCAGATGTAGGCTAAGGATATTGGTAAAGATCTTTAATCGGATACTGATTATAAGTACGATAGAAGACATTTTATATTACTATGTATATTTATTGCATAAATTATTTTATTTTATTTTTTATTTTCTTATTTTAATTTGTCAACAGCACTTTTGATTTGGGATTATTTTTAAACATCTGTTATATTTTTTCGGCAGTACTATTCAAGGTTTCGTGAGTACAGCTGTATTATCATTGACAACAGTAACTATACTGTTTACTTAAGTGATTTCAGGTATATTAATAAGAACTAACAATAAATTCCTTGACTTAGAGAAGCATAGATCTATCATGTTATAGTTCTAATATTTTTTAACATTGTTTTAAAGAGAGCGCTTGAATTTCAGACTGAAATCTCCTATACACTTTTACAGGCGAAATTCCCTATAATCTTGATTGGACCAGAAAATTACTCCATTATATAGAATCTTCATTATACAGAAATTATATTTTTTTAAATGAAATTGAAACGAATAAGTGGTGTGTTTGAAATCAATTCATATAGAGAAGTTCGACTGTATAAGCAAATCTAAAGTAAATTTACGTTTGCTTTAAATATCAAATTATCAAAGATTCGTTGATCTATTTTACAGATCTATTTAAAACTGATAAAGTCCATTTCCTTGTGCAGAATTTGGCCGCCTGCTGATACCAGCCCGGCTAGCTCAGTCGGTAGAGCATGAGACTCTTAATCTCAGGGTCGTGGGTTCGAGCCCCACGTTGGGCGAAAACAAACTTTTTAGGTTTTTTTTTCTTTGAATCAATTGTTTTTATTTCCTTTTTATATTTGTAGCTAGGCAGTTCATTGGTTTTTGGCTGGTTGGCGTTGGCTTGTTGTTTATCAAACAACATTTTTGTTTATCTTATTTTTGCGAACCTACCCTAACTTATTTGGCCTTGTCTACTGCTGCTGCTGCTGCTGTTGCTGTTGCCTATGGCAATGGAAATGCGACTGAGAGTTGTATGTATGTATGTATGTGTGCTTGTAGGTATGTTTGTATGTGTGTAATAGGTCTAGACGTAGGTCGCTGAGTGGTCGCCGACACAAAGACAATAAACAAAAAACAATTTGTCTGCACAAATAAGCATTGCTTCATTTTCTTCTATGTATTTTCTTTTCTGTGTTCACATAATGAAAATAGTAGAGTATGCACATTAATTAAAATGCCAGTTATTAGACAAGGCACAGGAAATATTTGGCTTAAATGCATTGATATTAAATTTAGTTAATCATTACATTTCAGCAAATTATTAAGCAAATTTACAAAATAGAAAATTTTATAACTGAAGTGAAGAATCTGCTTGAACGCTTTCACTAACTAATACGCCCCTCTGCTTAAGTGTAGCGCAGGCATAAAGCCGTCTGCCCGGCTGATTATCTGCCTGCTGTCTACATGTCTGAAAGTGCCCCTTCTTTATTCTTAACGTTCATTGGGAGCCCCACGTTCCCCACGTTCTGCTTCTTTCTCTCGAGCTTCGTCTGGGTTGCTGTTGCCACATGCATGCATGTATTTTGTTTTGTTTCCTTTCGCACATTGTTTCGTTTTAATATTTTATAGCAAATTACTTGACTGTCGGGGGCGACTGTCGCTCCCCTGTCCCCTGTCTCTCCCCTATCTGTCCACCGTCTGCCTGCTGGGCTGTCATGACTCTCTATTGTAACCCTTGCCATTATCCGTACTGACTGCTTCTTGTTTTCAGATACTGCTGCATTGAGGTAGGCGCGTAATTTTATACATCATTTCCATTAGGAAGCAGTAAAATACGCCACACAATAGGGGCCTATCAGCACGAAAACAATTACAATGCGAAACCTCAGAGCAGCGGAAAGGGACCCTGAGGCGAGAGCAGTGTGGGAGTCGGAAAATACTGAAAATGTGTCTCAAACAAAATGTCTATAAATAACATTCATGGCATCAACAAGAACAGACTGTGCCGCCACGTGTACAGAACCTAGTAGTGTATAGGGATATGCTGAATTAGCCGAGCGCAGACAACATGCCCGGCTAGCTCAGTCGGTAGAGCATGAGACTCTTAATCTCAGGGTCGTGGGTTCGAGCCCCACGTTGGGCGCAAAATATCTTTTTTCCACAATTTAATTCTTTACTTACTTATAAATATATATATTTTATTTAAAATAAAAACAATTTAAAATTAGTAATTTTAATTAACATTTCTAGTGTTTAACAGCTAAGAATATTTCAAGAGCATTTAGGTAAAGCATTTGGCAAGA